>OZ014450.1:7647751-7937814 GCA_963966035.1 Acleris laterana | reverse complement strand
TACACTCATTCACATATGTTTATTTGATATAATTGTAAAATACTTCATCAGCGTAGTTCTCGTCAGCTGACATGTAAATAGTAGGAGCAAGGGAAAAAAGCACTGCCGTATTTATTCTCTTCATTTTGTCATTGAGCTCGCACATTACTTGTGAATCCACTACTAGTTTTGAGGACAGGCTTTAAACTTTAAATAAAGTCCCATAGAATATGTAATAGTTATTTTGGAAAACTAGGTTTGTACGTTTCCCAGTTTCGTACAGAACAGACCTATGTTTTCATAATATGTACAATATATTCAAATATCGTAAAAATCGTACTAAGTAGGTTTAAGTGGAGAGAATCGCTGCAGCGGAGAATTACTGCATTTTGTATGGAAATGTTAAGCTTCACAATCCTCTTAAAGTATTGTAACTTCCGAAAACCGCAAAGTATTCATTGACCAACCTTCACATCACGCAAATAATAATAGTGGGCGCCTGTCGTATCGCATAACGTTTTTTATCCTAAAAATGTTTGGTCGAGAATGTTTGGCATACTGTTGAATGGCATACTACTCGTTTGTCCTAATAATTTTTGCGCATACTCATTTAACGTCCTAAAGCAAGTTTGTCCTAATATTGATAACTCTAAAGCCTAATTACCTAAAGCATAATATTCCTAACGTGAATTGTCCTAATAATTATTTTGCCTATTATTAAACTGGCTACAATTACAGCACCTAAACTAAACTATGGTAGGCGTGAAGTCAGAATCGTTACGTATTCTACCTTCAGGCAGCTCAGATTTCGGTTAGGTTAGGTACGACGACGAGCGAAGCGAGGAGGAGTGTTAGGTAGAACTGTGACCCTAACGAGCGAGCGAAACGCCAGAACCAACAAGTTTGACAAGGTTAGGTTTGTAAATAAAACATTTTTTTATATATAATCAGAAATAGGTTTTTTTATTAGTACTATTTATAGGATTGCGATTTTGCTAGGCGTCAACTTTTAACTCTGCTTGCTAAAAAGATTTATGCTTAATAACATGTAGTCAAAACAATTTTAGCACATTAAATATTAGAAATATTACAATTATGCACATCAATCATTCGACAGTTGAATCTTAGCCACATCAAACGATAGGACAAATAATATTTAGGACAAACGATAATAGGAGCAACAATTTCGGACAGTCAAAAATATGCGGAACAAAGTGTATGCCACACGTTATTAGGACAAAAGACGTTATGCGACACAACGATAGGACTAATAATTGTATGCCATTCGATATAGACCCTGCAATTTTGTAGCGTTTTTAAATGACAAGAAAGTTTCACAACAATTTGAATTATACTTATACGGAATTTCGACAAAAGCTTGTTTCAATTATATTTTAACACCGGGAAGAAAGCAACACCGGTGGAAAATGTAATATCTAACTGGTAATCCTAATATAAAAATATATCTTAAGTAATATACTTAATAATATATATTGTATGTTTACTTGTATACATACAAGTTTGACAATGCAACTATTTTATGGTATATTCAATACCCTATATTCAAACCGCGGACAGATATAAGTACTTACTTCGGATTAAAATTTAACACATTTTGTATGGGTAAATGTCAAATTTTAACCTGGAGTACCTAAGCCTTATCTGTCCGCAATCTGACTGTGGGTTCAGCCATTGGTTGTCTTTGTAATTTAATTAATGTCCCTGAGTTCAGCGGTAAGGTTTATAAATGCACAGCTGCTTCGGGCGACTGAACATTATTAATTATTATATTTTTACTATTTAATTTTTGTTAATATATTTTTTTAATGTATTTGAGGGAATTATTTGTACTGAGAGGATGTCCCCCGAGCGCATTAAAAAAATATAGGTATTATAAAAAAGTAAAATAACAAACAAACATTCTGTAGGAACATAAGTACATACATTCTTTCTTCCATATGAACCGACGATTGATCGGCTTTGACCATGTCAAGACGGCACCTAATTAAATTGTTTTTTTTAAATTTGTCCGTCCTATTCGAAAAATTAAACTTATTTTATACTTATTAGTTTTTTTTTTACCAAATTCGATATTTTTTTTATTATTTATAATATAAGCGAGGGGGATTGAAAATCCCAATGAAAAGCTAATGATGTTCCGGTATATTGGAGTGAAAATTAATACCTTATGCGAGGAAAACCCGAGAATTCATTTGTTCTCATTGTGTGTTCCAGGTAAGAACGGGAACAAGCGCGACGGCGACTCGCGCGCGCGCAGCATCCTCAAGAACAAGGAGCGCGGGACTGACAGCGAGCTGCTGCTACAGGAAGCTGGCTCGCAGGGCGGAAACGTAATAAGTTTTACATTTTTTCATATATTTTTATTCTTTCTATCACACGTTAGCCTAGTTTGTAATGAATGAATGACCGTAGTAGGTAGGCGCAGATGTTTGTGTGATGAACGCGAGTATTTGTTGCTGAATCTTGGATGTTTTCTATATATGTATAGTTCGTTCGTTCAAATAGTTTGCATGCTTTGATGTGCTACGATAATCGGTACAAAGCTTCGAGCAACACGGCCTTCCTAGCGGAAGGGAGTCGCCTTAGCTATGAATATTACAGTCAAATAGTTCTGCCATTTCTTGCGGGGGGAAATTTGCACACAAATGCATGTAGGTGTGCAGAACACCTACATACAAAAACAAAACTGTAATGATGGCACTAATACACAAAAAAATTGTACGAGCCAGCGGACTCGATGTTTGTAAACAAATCCGACAATTATATTACAATAAAATATACGAATATGTTGTCTTAATGCAATTGAACAGCAATAATATGATAAAGATTTACTTTCATGTGAAATGTAACACCATCTTTTTGTAAGTTTGATGTCCAAGACCTCTTTTTACAGCAGAAAACCGAGCAATTCGGCATTTTAAATGTAGGTAATGTTCACTTGCGCGACTGGACTCTGTCTAGTTGAAAATTCGAGTGACAACTAGTTCTATTAGATGCGCATGCCCGCTTGGGCTTGTAAGGGTTACTATGACAGAGGGGAAATGGTGCGAATGCCTACTCCCTTCCGTGTTGCTCGAAGGTCAAAAGCAATATTGTTTAACGGCGTAGAATAGTATTAAGCGTCACAAGGCAACTGTTTAGCGTTAACCGCGTATGAGAGAGAAACGGACGAAAGTAGAAAAACAACTCTCTCTAATCTGTCATCCAAATAATATGCCTCTCTGCCTTAGAAGGTTCATGTTCTATGTTTTTCTTATATATATTTCAAAGCACAGAATAATGTTTGTTTCCAGTGTGATTCAGGTAACGAGTCGTCTCCGATTCGACTAAAAGACTTCAAGGGGCAGAACCACAAGCCCGGCGCCATGGAGCGGGAGAACCTAGTCACGTAGCGGCGCCTGCGCCTAGTCGCGATACCACTAACTACTAAAGTTAAACCACTAGAGCGCAATAACATTAGATTGAAAATTTTCAAATAATTTTAACATATCATTGGGCGATTGTGACTGCTTGTTGAATATTATCATTTAGTAGGGTTATAAATAATGTAAAAATATTACATAATGTAATAGTCGTTCATTCCAATCGAAAAGTTGAAGATACCTATTTGTTAAGTTTTTTTACGTGCAATTATTAATTGCTAATTCTAATTTAAGCGATATAGTTTGTACAGCATAGTTGATGAAAAAAAAGAAGCAATTATTAAAATTAAAGATTTTCTGAAATTGTTTATCTGTGTTTCATTTGATCTCTATTCATCAGTCATTCAAAATGAACAATAGTTTGTATTTAAAAATTACTATATTTTTCATACTAATTAACTTGGTTCTTCCTTTTCCGAGTGGTAAAGTAAGATTTTGTCGAGCGAGCGGTTCCTGGGAAGGAAAAGTAAGTTGTTATGAAAGGCTGCAAAATTGTTATTTGACGTGAGTACTGAGTCGTTTATTATAAATTATATATATACATATATATATCACTATCACTACATATTATAAAACAAAGTCGCTTCCCGCTGTCTGTCCCTATGTATGCTTAGATCTTTAAAACTACGCAACGGATTTTGATGCGATTTTTTTTAATAGATAGGATAATTCAAGAGGAAGGTTTTCATGTATAATAAACTTTGTTTTACGTACGGGTATTACAGAAAACTCACATAAACCGAAGCGAAGCGAGGGCGGGTCGCTAGTATATATATATATAAAAATGTATACCACTTTTTATTGTAATTTTATAACTCAAGAACGGCTTAACCGATTTGTCTGATTTCTTTTTTGTTGTGTTCTTTATTGTCATTATAAGGTTTATATGTAAAATAAAAATAGAAAATTCCAACGGGAACGGGAAATTTGCAGCGGGGCGAAGCCTGGCGGGCAGCTAGTACAAAATAATTTCTGGCACAGTGAACACATGCGACATTTACAAAATAATGTTATTACGAAACAAGTGCTTGTCATGTAGGTTTGACAGAAGCAATTCCTAATAATTTTATGTACAAATAAAAAAATACGAGGCCTTACACCACACAGCAAAGGTTAATTTTGGACAAATGGTGTTCCGTTAAACATACAGACAATTGGCACAAATGGAACGCGTCAGTGAGGGAGCCGTCCAAACTGCGATCCGTGAGTACGGTAAGGAATATTATTTCAACGGCCGATAACGACCAGGGGCCTTAATATGGCTGCCCTTTATCGCGTGATAAAGTTTAGTTAAGGCATCAGTCACCTTCTGACACGTATAAATAAGTACAGTCACGAGATTAAATTTGGTACCCACCTTAGGTCCAAATTGAAGCTGACATTCTACAACAATAAGGTTTAGTTTCCTAAATGTTACAAATAACTTGACATCTCTAATAATGACATTGACGACTTCAAGCATATTTTTCTTGAAATGGGTCCCAAATTAACGCTCGTGACCTTACGAGAGTGACGGATGCTTTATCCATATTTGACACGCGATATAGACGCGGCCATACTAGGCCCGCAGGGGCCCTAATATCGCGAGACAAAGTTTGGATAAGGCATCCGTCACTTTCTGACACGTAAATAAGTATGAGAGTGACGGATGCTTTATCTACATTTTGACACGCGATAAACGCAACCATACTAGGCCTGAAGATCAAAAACCTAGCTGATCCTAACTACAACTGGATTAGTACCTATACATATATTCATGACCGTATCAAAATGTCAAATAAATAAATAATGACAGGATTGTAAAGCACCCATGAAATAAGATTAATGAAGTTGTTCTTTCAGGTGTTTTGGGAGTAGGTCATAATAGGTAGGGAAAAGGAGTTTCGGTATTTAAGCATTATACGTAACAAAGTAAATCACTTTAACCGTGGCATCTTGTTAAATTCGGTGTACCCTTGTTTTGCCGACAACCGTTTCATCGAATATTATTTCATCGACAACGATTCATCGAAACATTAGTACTAGTAATATTGTTTGGCGTTATTTTATTTCAACTACTATTTATTTAAATGTATCTTACTACGTGGAAATACTAATCAACGAATACTACTTAATCGCTGATTTGTTTCAAATTATCTTAATTGGTACAACTACAAAACATTGCAATTCATTTCTTCGACGTATTACTTTAATACAATTTTTATATGCCCTATTGCAAATTTATACATTTTTCAAATTATGTAGTGTGACAAACAAATACCTATGTATAATAAAAGTAAGATTTATTGATAATATTAAATTAATAATATTATTGCATAACTAGTTATATCAAGAAATAGAAGTACGAGGCTTTTAAAGTAAGTTAGGTTAGAACTGCGACCACCAAGAAAACGAACTGTTGACAGAAGTGGGTTAGGTTAGGTTAGAACTGCGACCCCCAAGAAAACGAACTGTTGACAGAAGTGGGTTAGGTTAGGTTAGAACTGCGACCCCCAAGAAAACGAACTGTTGACAGAAGCGGGTTAGGTTAGGTTAGAACTGCGACCCCCAAGAAAATGAACTGTTGACAGAAAAGCATGACACATTACTGTTTAGTTTTGATAGCAAAATATTACCAATTGAAATAATGTTATGCGGAATAAATATTATTACAAGTAAAAAAAAAACAATTAAAAAAACCCGAAATGATTAGTCATGACATGAATTCTATTGAAATAAGTAAACTACCAATTAAAAGACCACGTTTCAAATTACCTAGTATCGAGTCCTCGACGCAATGACTTGTCGATGAAATGAAAATACTTGAAACGTTGTCTTTGAAATAATATTCGATTAAAAGTTTGTCGGCAATTCAATGGTAAACCGTTAAATTCAGATTGTATAGATTTAAAGAGAGGGAGAAAGAGTGACGACCTATGTAATTGGAGTCGTCGTCGTACATTGCCCGAGTAAGACGTGTGTTACGTTGCCGATAATACTGACATCCAACTACCCGCGAAAATGAATAAGTGCGATAAATGTGCAAAAAACATAACAAAAAAGAGCCCGGGCTTACAGTGTTGCAAATGTGATAAAGTAGTGCATTGTAGTACACAATGTTCAGGTCTGACCGCCAAACAGTTAACAGCAATCCGTGCCAGCGAAAGCCTTGACTACACATGTCATGAATGTCGTGCGTCCTCATCGAAAAGGAACGGATCGCTGTTCATTCCTGAGGAAGATGAAGATGAGGAGGAGTGTGATCTACAAGCATCGCAGGCCATCGCAAGTAAGCAGTTGATACGAGATATATCTAACCAAGTGGAGAGAACAATTAAGAATGAGATGCGGGACATACGTGAAGCAATACAGGTTTATAGCGATAAAATGGATGAGTTCATCGCGACCATTGAAGGCTTCAAGAAAACCGTTCAAAACCTAAAAAACAAAAATACAGAACTAACAAATAAAAATACCCATCTTGAAACCAGAATCGCTGCAGTCGAACAAAAGTTTCATGAAATGGAACAAAGAGATCTTGGCACGTTCATTGAGGTGGCTAATTTGCCTCAGATAACGGGTGGAAATGTCCAGCAAATAGCTGACAAGATAGCAACAAAGCTGAACCTACCAAGCTCTGATATTATCCAAGCGAAACAGGTCGTGGGAGCGAGTGAGCGTCCGGGTCAAATACGTCTGAAAATGAAAAGTGAAGATGTGCAAGAGAAGTGGGTAGACACTGCAAAAAGTATAAAGATCTCAATCTCTGATGTGTCACCTCAACCTCCCCATGAGACCGCGGGGAGATATGTGCACATTAGGGCATTGCTTTCGCCGTATAACAAGAGGCTTCTCTATAGTGCTAAACAGGAGCTTGCGGCTAAATACGAATTCATTTGGTGCAAAAAAGGTATTATCAGGGCCCGCAAGGACAAAACCAGTAAGGCGCTTATCATAAGATCTCTAGATGATATAAAAAACTTGCTATAAATGCCTTTATTTGTTTTAACATGCTTAATTAATAACTTTTTAAATAAACAATGGCGGTAGTTAATGATGATATTTGTGAATTAGTGGATTGTAATAATGTATGTAATTTTATTAAAGGTATTCCGGTTAAGTTAAGTAATCTCTTATGTATGCACATTAATATAAGATCAATGATTAAAAATTTTACAGCCCTTGAGCAGTGTGTAGTATCTTGTAAAGTACCTATAGATGTTATTGTGATAACAGAGGCGAATATATCTAGTTCCATAAGCTCCATATATGCGCTGGACGGTTACGTAATGCACACTAAACTGCGAGAGGGACGTAAAGGTGGTGGCATAATAATATACATCCGAGAGAAACATAAATTTAACATAATCGACACTAAGACACTTCACTCTGAGTGTTTAATGGGTAAAATAACTACTTTTTCCAAGTATTCCGCGTATCTGTGCGCGGTCTACCGTCCACCGCATAACAGCAAATACCTTTTCCTTGAGGAACTAAAACCATTACTAAAAAATGTACGTTCGGACTGTGACTTATTTGTTTTGGGAGACACTAATATAGATTTAAAAACTAATAACGCTGTAAAAAATCAGTACAATAACATCATGTACGGTTGCGGACTTGTGTGTGGGATCTCGGATTACACAAGAGTAGAAATAAGGAATGGCAAAACATGCAAATCCTGTCTGGACCATATCTACGCGAGATCGCGCACACAAGAGCTGTTCACCGCGGCTGTCGGAACTGTACTGGCCGATCACCGCGCCGTACTCCTGGCGTGCGTCGGCTCACCGCAGGTACGGCATGTTCAAAAATACAAAGTCTCGTTTAATACTCAATTATTGAGGTCACTTTTGGATGAAATAGATTGGAAGCTGACCCATTCCATGTCATGTGTGGACGAGATTTATGCATTCATTAAAAATAAAATTACAGAGTGTTATAAAAAAGCCGAAAGAAGTATCGTGAAAGTTACAAAAAAAGGTGTAGTAAATAAATGGATAAATAATCGGATAATAAAGGCGTGTAGTTATAGGGATAAATTATTTAATGAATGGAAAAATGACAGTAATAATAAGATATTAAGAAGGACATATAACAGAGCTAGAAATTTTGCAAATAAACTTATAGAACAAACAAAAAATAATTACTTAAGGGGTGAAATTATACAAAATAAACATAATCCTAAGGCATTGTGGCTTATATTAAATAGAATAACAGGTAGAATAAAACAGACGGTTGATGATGTTGTAATCAGCGCATTCGCTAAAAATACGCATAAATATAATGATATCGCCAACAACTTTGGAAACTTATTTATTACGAATGTTAAGAATATAATTCCCACTTGTAATAGGGAAATGTTAGATAAAAATGATTATGCTAATCCAATAAATGTGTCGCTAAGATTCCGGAAAGCTAAGCAGGACAGTATATTACAAATCATCAAATCTCTTAATGTAAGCAAAGCTCCTGGTTTTGATGGTATTAGAGCGGTTGACATAAAATACCTATCTCATAACATTGCAACAGCAATAGCTCATTTAATAAACATCAGTGTGCTCACCGGCAAGTACCCACAAGACCTTAAAACGGGAATTGTGCGACCTGTTCATAAAAGTGGTAGCCGTAGTGACTACCAGAATTACAGACCCATCACAATATTGCCCTCTATAGACAAAATAGTAGAAAAATACGTCTCTAACCAAGTTTATGAGTTTTACGATGCTAACGAGGTATTGACCAACCAACAGTTTGGGTTTCAGCCGGGAAAGAGTACAACTATGTTACTGGAAAAATTCACGAACACTATTAACAAACATCTAGATGACAGGAAACAAGTTTTGGTCTTATTCATAGACTACAGCAATGCCTTTGATACGCTTCGCCACGATACGCTTATTGAAAAACTAGATAATTGTGGGATCAGAGGTAATTTACTTAACTGGTGCAAAGCTTACTTGGTTGACCGCTCTTTTACCGTTAAAGTGGGAGCTGATATGAGCCGGAGGTTTAAGGTAACTGAGGGCACAGCTCAGGGCTCAGTTCTTGGCCCGCTTCATTTTTTAACGTATGTTAATGACGTGACGAATGTTGTGCAGCATTGTGATGCGTATCAGTTTGCGGATGACACGTGCCTTGTTGCTGAAGATAAAGACCCAATAAAAGCTTTAGCAAAAATTCAATACGACTTTGACACCATGGCTAAATGGTCGCATGATGCAGGTCTTGTGCTTAATGCTGACAAGACAAAGTTGATGTACCTAAGTTCAAGTCATAACACTAAAAAAGTCAAACTCGACTTGATTGCTCACAACCATGACTGCCTTCATGAGAGCAAGTTGCCATGTAATTGTCCGCTTGTCGAATTGGTGCGTAAGCAGAAGTATTTAGGGCTTATAATAGATAACCGTCTCAATTGGACAAACCACATAGATTACGTTTGTGACAAGCTACGCGGAATACTGTCTAAATTTAAAATTATTAAATATAAAATACCATATTCCATACTTCGTTCGTTATATCTAGCACTGGGTGAGTCTTTGGTGTCTTATGGCTTAAATTGTTACGGGCGGACCTTCTGTTCGCACCTCGACAAAATTTATCACTTGCAAACACGAATACTCAAGACTATAGTGCCGCCTGTAATTAAAGAACAGTTTAGGGATGACTATGGCAATCTGTTTAAATACTGCAAAATTATTCCTGTTCACGATAAAACGAAACTATTTCTTTTGACGGGAAACTATTTTAATTATGTTGATAAACCTACTACTAATACTGGAAACTATCAAATAAGAAGCATGAAAAATATAAAATTAATCTTACCAAAAACTAATAACTTTTATGGAAGGCGGACAAATAACTTTTTTATACCTTATCTCATAAATACTTTGCCTAAAGAATTAAAAAAAGAAATAAACAAGAAAAATATAAGAACCCTAATAAAAAAATATTATCTTGGAGTATTTTATAAAAAGTGAATGCAAACATCCTGTACATGCGGTGTCCGGGTATGACGCCGCGTGATAGATCAGATAAGGAACCTGTTGCTGTGTAGCGTCGTATGCGCATCGCCATTCTCAAGTGGTTGAGAAGGTGCACATTGGCGCAGCACTATCCTTCTTGCTAATGTTTAAATAGGTTACACAAAATTAGTAATATGATGTATTCGGCGTTCCAGGTGTACAGAAAAACCTTGCATGGTTTGTGTTACATTTGTTTTTATTGTTTGTAACTGTGTATATCAAATAAATAAATAAATAAAAATAAATAAATAATTAAGAGTAAACGCAATGTCTTTGTTTGACCGCTCATTAAACATGCCGTGCTTTTATTAGAAACGTATTTTTTTTTTTAATTAAAGACACCTTATGTTATTATTTGTTAATTATTATTAATCAAATAATCTGAAAAAATCCTTATGAGGTGTTAATTATTAAATTTTTCTGAGTAATAAGTAATAACAAAAAACAATGAATATCAGTATTAAAATTTAGGGTAGTACTGACAATGGACCTTATTATACAGAAAATAAAGTTTACTTATAACAAAATCAGTATTTTCTCGTTTCGGTTACGAAGCATATTAAAAACGGAACCCTCGGTGCGCGAGTCCGACTCGCACTTGACCGGTTTTTATTATGGAATGTCACGAGGGAACGCAAGAGCTGCTTGTTCATCATCATCATACTTGGCTGTATTCCCAAACAGGACAACTGTGCCGTCTAGCGTCTGACCGTATTTTACATACATACCTACATAAGTACATAAGCTCACGCCTTTATTCCCAGAGTGGGGTAGGCAGAGCTACAGAATTACTAACAACTCTAACAACTTGTTAATAATTCTGTAACCACATTTTGCACAATTAGGCTAAGATGTTTACCAGTGTATTAGTGACAGGTTGCAAGCCCATCGCCTAACAGTACTACACAGCCTTTATTCCCTTAGTCGTCTCTTACGACATCCACGGGAGGACATGGAGTGGCACTATTCTTACCCGGCAACCACGCGGGGATCCGCGGGCGGGGGGTGACCGTATTTTTAAATTAAATATGTGTGCGTTGTATGAAACTTAAGTTAGGTACCTACTGGTATTTTTTCGATTGCGATATTCAGAATACCCAGAACACCTCTGGAAGAGCCCGTCAGCTGTGCTAGCCACACGCTTAGGATTCTGCATGCTATGGCAACTTAGTACATTTGATATGGTTCGCTTTTCATTCTTCTCTGACATAATTAATATGGCGCGTGGATTAAACAATAATAGACTCTTGGTCAACGGTGTAAGCGCTTCAACGACCGCCTTATGATTGAGCGCCATCTTCGAGACATGACGAGTTTTTTTTCGTAAGCGATACGAAAAAAAACCAATGTCAGTGTTGCTGATGGATTAAAAAAAATGCACTTTAGGAACCAAACAAAAATGTAACATAATACAAAAAAGGATATTTATTAACTTTTGTTATTTTGAAATATATATTATGGTTTATAAAAATGCAAAAATATATAATTTATGACAATTTGTATTGAATCAATATGGCAACACAATAAGTAACTGTCTTGACATTTTTTGACATTGTTCAAATTTTTGTTTCTATGTCAGTGAAAAATTCATTTCCGAATTTTTCATAGAATTTTTCACGTTGCATGATGTGTTATGGTGTGCTTCGTACCTGGCTGCAATAATTGGACCGTAGAAGGTATTTCACATGAATGGGTCACGCACAGATTCCATTATGTTCTATTGATTAAATTGGAAAATGTGTCTGTCTCTCAGCCTTTCAGGCTTCACTGAACTGATAAAATCCCTACAAAATAATACCCATTTACTTTTCATTTCCGATTTTTACAAGCATTTATTTAACTTGCAATGTATGTAGGTATGTGCGGGTCAAATCTTGCAAATTAAATTTGACCCACTTCCCGCTAACGGAATGGGCTAAAATTTGGACCACATAGGTATGTAAACTCTATGAGAACGCAATATTATCGTAGCTAAGAGGTGATCTGATGATGGAGTTGGAAGGTGGCGACAGAATCTCCGCTATTCTTAACGTAGACCCACCATATTGGAACTCAATAGTTTGGTCTCGAAAACAGGAGACTTTTACTTTAATTCCTAATCCCCTAGCTGGGGCAACCACAGAGCGTTGCCATTGGGCTCTAACTCGCACTGCGTGCTTCACCTCTAGCGATATAGACGATAGCGAACAGCGATACACGTGTTCTACAATGACGTATACAATTTAAATTAAATAAGATTTAATATAGTTGAGATACCTTATTTTATTACAGAATATTAAATATTTAATAATTTCAGGGGGAATACCGATTCCCTGATGCGTTATTAAAGCAAGTAATTATAACCCCAGTGTACAAGAGCGGGAACCGAGACGATGATGTCTCGAACTATCGCGCTGGAGTTTTAAACAGGTGTAGTATTTAGTACTAAAAACTAAAGTAAGTATACCTTATCATTAGTAATTATTTATTTAGATAGAACAAACTTGAGTCACCGAAAATAAAATGCTTCAAACATTAGAAAGCTATTATACGAAAGCTCTTAAGTTATGTATGATATGTGATATTATATTATTTATTTCAAAAACTTGAGATATTTAGGTAAGTGCATTTGAAGTGAAATACAAACAAACAACACCGTGTTCCTTTTTTAAAAGACTTCAAAAAAGGAGGTTCCCAAAATTCATCTGTGTTTCTTTTTTTATGTTTGTTACCTCAGAACTTTCGACTGGGTGAACCGATTTTGATGATTCTTTTTTTATTTGAAAGCTAGTGCTTTCTGTTTGGTCCCATTTTTATCAAAATTAAGATCTTAGATTAAGATGATGGAATCTATGAGGAATCAACGGAACTCTATAAAATGTATAGGCACACCTTTAGTGATTTTGGTATTGTTCATAGTAACTCTTGTATTTGCTCTTGGAAAGCACTATTTGGTAAAGTGGAACTGATAATGAAGACCACAGAGGGTTAAGATAGTTGAGCGACTATGATGAAGCATACTTAGGTTTAAATATATGACTGACTTTCCCGCGACGTTGCTTGCGGCGAGATTTAAATGTTCTATAGTTTCTTATTAATTGAGAAGTGGGACTACATAACAGCATAATTATGATGACTTAAAAGTATAAAATAAAATTATAGTTTAAAAAACAAAACACCGACTGCAAAAGCAAAAAATAACTTCTTTTAAAATGGTAGCTTAGGTCAGTCCAACTGAAGTCGGCGTCCTACAATATTTTTAACCAAAAGCAGACTTCAGTTGGACTGACCTATTACCTAACATTTAAAAGATGTTATTTATTTCCCCGTGTGGTAACCGGATTAGAATAGTGCCACTCCGCCGCGTACCTTTCCGTGGATGTCGTAAAAGCCGACTAAGGTAATAAAGGCATGTAGTACTGTTAGGCGATGGGCTTGCAACCTGTCACTAATACACTGGTAAACATCTTCGCCTAAGTTTGCAAAATGTGGTTACAGAATTATCAAAAAGTTTTTATAGTCGTTGCAAATTCTGTAGCTCTGCCTACCCCACTCTGGGAATAAAGGCGTGAGTTTATGTATGTATGTATGTATGTAGTTATTGCTTTTTGAAGGCGGCTTTGTGTTATTTTTACTTTGTTTTAAAACTACTTAATAACAACCCTTTTTATTTCACCATGTCCGTCTGTCCGTCGTCCGTCTGTCGACGGTTTTACTCAGGAGACTATTGACACAGAATAAGTAGTAGTACAAGTACTATTAGTACTACAAAGCTAAAGAGTTTTAATGTAGCACCAGCTGTTGCCCGCGACTCCCCCCCCATTTGACTCCGGACGGTGAGGTGAAGAAGTAACATGATCAATATCCCATTTTTGACACCGAGTTGTTTTTGACGACTTGAACTTTAACCTTTTTTATTTTCGAATTTATAACATTCGCCCGAAAACAATTTAAAAAACACTGAATTTTATTTTAGCTCTCGCAATGGCATAATTTTGTCTTGACGGCACCGATGATGGTGCGGAACGAGAGCGTTGTTGTAGTGGATGCTGCACAATTGGCTGCGGGTATTCAATGCAAGAGCCGTAAATTTTGCTTCACGATGACTTAAAACACAGGTAAAGTTAAACGGTGATTACACTGAGTCGTTCCCGTAATGCGGTCGCCGAAGTTGTTTCAAACTACTGCGGCGAATGAACGTCGTCTTTACATTACTTTAGGTCTGTCCCCCTACTTCGATCACGTAGCTAGGCGGTTGCAGCTGTCGATCGCTGAATTCAGCCGACTGCCGTGTTCTGTTACACCGTTGCAGTCGCCGTATGTAACATGGGGCGGACGACTCAATGTAGTTGCAACAAAAATAAACATTTTACTTCTCATGCGCAGGGAAGTTACATATAGGCGGCATAAAGTTAGGTAGGTATATGTTTCCTCTAGGGACATAAGTCCTTTAGCTTTTGGATTTTCTTGGACAGCCACATACTTAGAGCCAAATACGATATGTATGTCTGTGTGTATGTGTATGTATGTATGTACCTATGACGTAAACAAAACGTATGATACGCAAACAATCCACTAAGTTCTTGTTCGAAAGTTATAAAATTAACCCCAACGGCTGACTTGGTTGAAGCACCCCTATCATCATGTTTAGGTTTACGTAACAAAATGGTAAGAAAAGTATCTTTGCCGTTGGAGACGTTTGATTTTTGCTATGTAGGTAATTTTCGCCCCTTGGAACTGAGACAAGAGGTACTTTATTATAATAAATTTTTATTATTTTTAGGTTACAAGAGATTCTTGGAGGCGGTTTTGTGTCCAGAGCAAAGAAATATGTCCCAGTTTTAACTAGAACACCTACTTATCTGCACAAAGATTCTGTCTCGTATTATCTGTGAGATTATAGAAACCAAATAATACTTAAGCTAGAAAAAAAACAAAAGATTGTCATAATAACCTGCAGTGAAGACCAGCTGAACTCCCATTATGTAAAAAAGAAAAACAGTGACTGACGCCTCTCCGCCTCTCTGAAGATGAAGATGAAGCGAAATACCCGACTCAAAGAACAATTGGCTGATCATCATCTAAATCATTATTTCTAAGAACTGTCTTTGAGGCTATTGAAACCAATCAATTTATTTCTGTTAAATTAAGTGAAATGAAATTTATTTATTTGCGTTAGACATAGTTACTATACTTACATATTATGATGATCTTAACACTAAATATTAGAACCATACATCTAGACGTAGATAAGTCATGCAAATATTTAATATGAAAGTGTTAATTATACTGATATCACTAAACTAGAGTTGAGTGTAGTTTAGTTATGATCTAATAGGCTAGACGTTTTTTCCATCACATGGGACCAACGGCAATAAGACCACTGCAGAAATCAGAAAAAAAAAGTAAAGTCCAACATTCTTACTACGCGTTGAAAACACCCCACCGCATACAAATTGATACTCAATTATGACGTCAAAATTGATTAAATCTACACTAAATTTATGGCAAAATCAAGTTCTTACGTACACAAGATCGTAAAAACTGCTCAATAAAAAAGGCTCAGTCTAAAAATCTCAATTTTCGGATCTTCGAAGTCTTACGTAGGTATTCATAGGTCGCTCCTATAGGTCGTCTTTGTTTTATAATAATTTCCAGTTTTCAATCGATATTAAGTACTAGGGTAAGTGTATAGTAAAGTTCCTGTGTGTATAGGAAAGTTAAAAGCCCCTCACTAGTTTGTAAGTTGCTGTGCCCTATAAAGATCTCATACCTTATAAGTAGTTATAAGTTACCTAACACCTGTATATTATGAATAACAGCTTATGAAAGCAATAAAAAGTTGAAAAATTAAGTTCAACAATGTCATCATCCTAATTAGGTACGCTAATTTGTTTAGAAAACTCGTCATAATTTTAAACAAGTGTATCTAAACATAATAAGCTTAAATGCAATAAATGATTTATTTACATATTCATATGTTTACATGACAATGTAATTAGTTGGATTCCTCGAGCTCTGAAAATAGATAGGTACACTGCGGCCACATCTGTGAGATTTGAAAATATTTGTGTTAATACTTACTAGTTAGTTATTACTAGTTATCTTTCTTTATTTATGTTAAAAAGAGATGCCAGTTGATTTGGCCGCAGTATTAGGAAGACCCATTAAATATATGATCCTCACAGAGTATTAGTTATAAAAGGTTTTAAAACACATTTGGAAAATAAATTGATCTTGAGAGATCCTGTATTGAGTGGACTTTTTCCGGCTAAAATTATTGACTTATCACTGATTTATATGCAAATAAGAAATGATTAGGCGCGGCGGCGCGGCGTAGCCCCACTTACTAATTAAAAGCCCGTCGTTTTTGCGAGTTTATCAGTTCTCAATGTAAAACATTGCCATCACGCCTAATATGTTCTTTTTTGCAGTACTTACTCTAAATCAAACTTAACCCCTTTTTCATACAACATTATGAATCACGGTGTTTAAAGCCCTAATAGTTAATATGTGCCAAGTGTCTTAACTATCATTGGTCTTTAAGTACCTGTTGTGATTTTGTATGAATAAAGGGGTGGAGAATAGCTTACGTATGTGGTTATGTATAAGCACATGCTTACACACACATACGCATAGAATTAGTTTAAATAACATGAACTAGATGGCAGAACAAGCAACCTTTTTTTTTTTTTTACTCGGACAGAAAACAACGCCGAGTTGCCAGTCTATATCCAGTGTACAATAGTAGTCTTTGGGATTCTGTCTGAGTGACAAACCAAAATTCAAAAAGGTTAAATGAGAATTCGAACCACGAAAATTAATATACTTAGTCGTTTATTCTAAATTTATGTGTTTATGATATTCACAATTTAAAAACAATAATCTGGAAGTTTTTCAAATGTAATCTCAGAGAACGCCAGGCAACCGCGGGTGGTAGGATGCATGATCCCGATAAGAATACTATTTTTTATAGGATACGAATTTAAAGCAAATCAAATGAATACGGTTGAGACGATTTTCAAGTTTCAAAATTTCCTTCGAAGTACAAAGACCACTAAACGAGGATTTACTACTTTCAGACAAATTTTGAATTAATAAAAACAGAGCCGCAATATTATCATATTCATTATGTTCCGTAGGTTGGATTAAATTAAATAACATGCGCAAATGTAGATCGAGATGAACTAAACCGTATGCCAAATTGCACCGTGTAGGTATATCTTTTTTTCTATCATCAGTTATGACCATGGCATGGTTTTCAACCAAATGCACCCCTTTCCGGAGGAGTGAATTTATTAAGGGATGTATTTAAAGCTCGATTTTTAACCTATACAAAGCAATCAGATTTTGTTTTATCAATTCTTAGGATAATTTTCAGACTTTAGTGAAATTTCATCTTAATTGAGTATACTAGGATCGGTTGGGACTTCCGGCAGCGGTGCGGGGCGGCGCGGGTCTTCGTGCAACGGATGCGTTGCGTTTGCGTTGAATTTACATCAACGAGTAAAAAGACCATTATTTTATTTTTATTCGGAAAATTTCTACTAATTTCCTATAAATGTGTCTGTTTACAAAGTCTCAAACTACGGCGTCACTGCGACAGTGACGCCGCGTCACTGTCACGTGTTCTTTACGTGTTCTCGTACTGTACCTACGTCGAGTTCATAAATATGTTCAATTTTGTATATTATCATTTTAATCGCTTTGGCAATTCATTTATGGCATTTTAAACACGACAAGATATCAAGTGTACACATACTTATGAACTGGACTGTACACATTCATGGTCGATTTTAATGAGTAGTAATCAACTTTCTGTGATTTGGGCGCGGGAACGGCCCCGTTTTTCGCCTCACTGCTAGTACAGAATGAGCAAGATGGACTGGTGCTGGTCGTGGATGGTAGGCTCTGAGCGGAGGCACACGCTCTGGTGGGACGGCCAGTCTTTCTTCTGGCAGTATGCGGAGCAGTAATGGGTTCGCCGGCAGAGGGAGCACTGTGCTGACGCTTCTCGGTTGCAGTTGGCGCACTTATTCTTCGCGGCGTCACCCACGTCCACAGGCATCCCGACGTCACCCACGTCCACGGGCATCCCGACGTCAACCACCTCCACGGGCATCCCGACGTCACCCACGTCCACGGGCATCCCGACGGCCGCCGGCGGCAGCGCTGATGCTTTCTCTTGCCGTAGCCGCTCCAACTGTCTTCTGCCGATCTCCCGCACTTCCTCCACGCACTGTTTTATCTGTTGACTCATATGTATCAGGGATTCGCCAAAACTTTCTAAACGTTTAAGGGGATCACACATGTCTGGATGGAATAACTGGTAATCAGCATTATTGTCCAAGCCCTCGGCTATAGATTGCAACGCTTTCTTAGGGTGGCTATTATTGTTGTTCTGGTGTATATTGCCCAGGTCACTGTGTTTGCGACTGATGTTTCTTTTCGCATTGTGTTTTTTTTTTGCACTACCCTGATTCCGTCGCTGTCGTTTATACGGTGTGAAAAACAGAACGGGGCCCATCGCTGACTGGTCATCACAACAGGCTCCACAGATACAATTTGCGGAATGAGGTGTGAGCACCCCTTCATTAATCAAATCCTGAATACACTGCTCCCCAAACCTTATAGAGCGTTTCCAGTCTTTACTTAAGGCTCTTCCGCATAGAGCTTCGAATTCATTAGGTGTGTACCATTCCAAACCGTATTTGATGCACTTGCCTCGTCCGCCAGACCCGAACCTCTCCTTATACAGCTCCGCCGAAGTAGTTCTACATATGACAGGCAATATAGGCGCTTTTACGGTTTCCGCCCATTTTCGCGCCCTGTTTCTATCGAGGGCGTGCGCGGGGTCTTTATGGTTAAGTGCAGCCGTCAGCGAAGGCGGATTTTGTTTTACAATAGGGGTGGCGGCGTTTTGATCACCGCTTTGAGATACCGGCATGCTTGATATAAACCCGTTATTGACGCACACCAATTCAGAAGTTAACACATTAAAGTTTGGCGCGGTTATAAGAGTTCCTACTGGAAAGGAAACCGGCACAGTGACGACTTCCTCGGAGTGTATGACCGGAGCGGCCTCGACCAAGCTCTCGTCGCGTTCCAGCATTACTTGGCGCTCTTTCACCCACAGAAATGTAATTAAGTATAATATTTTTGAATTCGGCTCATAAAGCGCTTTCATTTGATATCATATTGGTATGATAGATTACAAAAAATTACAACCAAAAAAAAGATGACGTGTTTACCCCCACGTCCCCCATCGATGAAAAGCTGCTAGGCTCCCGAATCAATGAATAATGATCGTACTGCATCCTGAATGAATTCCAAATAGGCTGTGTGACAGAAGGTAAATTTTACATTTCACGCAAAAGTCGATCGAACCAAGCGAGTTGTCACCCAACTTTGAATATTAATATTTCAATTGAAATAGTTCTTGAAAATTATATATACTGGTTTTTATTAATTTAGATGTCCTTTTTTATGAAACTTAGGCCTCGAGAATTAATACACTGAAACATCGTGATATACGTGAAACGGAACGTTGATATAGATTGATGACGGTCTGTGTCACGTAGGTACTTTGAAAATCGAATTTCGAAGTTAAGTTAGCTCCATCATTTTCTCTCGATTTAATCTCGAATAACGAGTGTCAAAGATGGAGCTAACGTAACTTCGAACTTCGATTTTTAAAGTAAGGCCTCAGGCCTTGTTAACGTTATTAAATCGATGAGTGTTAAAGATGGCCCCGATGTCCAGTAAGATCACCTGACGACGACGACGACGCGTACTTACGACTCGGCGAGCTTAGTCGCCCGTGTATCATCAAAAGTACGCGTACTTAAGAACCGCCGAGTAAGTTCGTCAGCGATCCAACATGTTTTAATATTGCTCGTAGCCAGTCTTGGCTCATCTCTTATTAGTCTGTGCTTGGCTCGCACGTCTGTCACGCCGCGAGTAGCGAGCCACGATCTTTCGGCAGTCTGTGGGTGAGGTGTTTGTCATAATTGTGTTGTGTTTATTGTTTATTTTGGTTCAGAAACTCTAGTTAGACCTAAAATGAGTGATTTTTAAAATGTGATAATGATATAATTCCATGATAACTTAAAGCTTCCTCTTTCGACGACTTTTTGCGTTCGAAGCGTGAGACCGACGCGATCCGAATAAGTCCGCGAACTTTAAGATCGCGACTTTATAGCTCGTGCGTCTGTCACCGACGCGAGCCGAGTAAGTTCGCGGTTTTAAAGCTCGCCCGCATTGATTTAGTATATACAAGATACACAATCCCTCACAAAACTATTATAAACTGTCCCAAATGACATTGATAGCTGCATTCAGATACATGCTAACATCGCTATTTTTTACCTTAAACATTCATGCAAAAAAAAACTCAATATACTAGCAGTCAAGTGTCAAATTTGCAAACTAATGTTTTAAAATATTTAAAACTCTTTAGTGAAATCGCCATTATCATACTATTTATGACAAAAGTGGACATCGAATGAATGGAGACGAATTTCTCTATTTATATTGTATTAGTTTTAACGAAATTACAAATTACACAAAAAAACTTTTGACATGTTTTATAAATGCTGTCATTGTATTACACAACTTAAGCTATATATATACAATAATAATAATGAATAAATTAATGTAAAACAAGGTTTAAAAACCCGTCCCGTCGATTGTTTTTATTCAAATTTTAACGTTTAGGTATCCTATTTGTCACCTGGAATGGTGAAATGATTCTAACGATACCACACACATATAAATTGGCTCAGGTGTTCAAAGTTATGTTGGAATAAAGAATTATACATACATACATAAATGAACCATTAAAACATTACACTTTACTCCAGACAAGACAAGATCTTATCCTATTATAACCAACCTAGCCTAACCGGTTACGTATCATAATATGTACATAAAGTTCAAAATACATAATGGGTCATAATTCATAATGGTCATAATATTATAATGGTTTTTTTTTGAAACCCTGAAGTTTTCAAGATTGTTATACAACAAACCTAACCTAACCTAATGGGTTCTATACAATGGGCTTTTAAAAATATTGAAAAGTTTACTTATTATGACCATTATTTAATATGACCCATATACGTATTTTGAACTTTATATATAGGTATTATGATGCGATCCCAACCTAACCTAATTTCCTTGAAATAAGTTTAATTTATTATATAATTGTACGAAAATGGGTCAAGCACACAACCACAGCACACAACAGACGACTTATTTGCCTTGAATAGTTGATCACCCCTATCTCGTGCTAATATTGCGACCCATTTTGCACGTCGTAGAGGATTTCGTGGAAAGCTTAAATTTAAAAATAAAAAATATTAAAATTTAAAAAAGTAATAGCTACTCCATAATAATTTTGTTCCTTGGTAAGTCATAATTTGTGTGCACAAAATAAATTCCTAAAAATCATGAAAACATTATAATTTTAGCTAGAAACGTTTATAAATAAATAGAACTTACGTAAAATAAGACATTCCATCCATTTTATTTGTTTTTTTGTTATTATTTTTGCAGTTTTTCACCACACATTTTGTCATGATTGACAACTGCCACTGTCTGTGGTCGGAACAAGACTAATAGCAAAACTACTGCCCAAGTCGATTCGGTAGTAGTTTTGACTTGCCATTTTTTCGTGCTGATTGTGTATCTAGTATATACTAAATCAATGCTCGCCCGACTATTACTCCTTTTATTCATCAACAGTACAGACGTAGTGAATAATCCTTTCCCATCGTTTTTTATCGGATATGTTCGTATTTATCTAGCTTTCAAAATTAGCTTCAGTACCCGTCAATATGCCAACTGAGAAAGCAAGATAAAAACGAACATATCCGATAAAAAACGATGGGAAAGGATTATTCACTACTTCTGTACCTACCTACCGCTAGCCTTGTTCAGTAGAATTACCTACATCATCTGTTTTTGAAGTTTGATGGTGAAAAATAAATAGTGATGTGGATATTTTTTCATGAATCATATTTAATAAATATTTTTTTATAGAATCAGTAGCAATTTGAAGGAGGAACCAAATAAGAGTGAAAAAGATAAACATAGCATGACTAGCAACAGAGCGATACTGAGATTCTCCCAAAATTGTGTGCGGTAGATAAAATAAAAAAACAAAGGGATAATAGAAAAAATAAAAAAAACAAAGGGCCACATGAACAAAAAGCTTAACATTCGCATTCGCACATTCGCACTCTGAACATTCGATAAATATAAAAAGATAAAAAGATAAAAACCATTTTGTGTATATCATTATCACTTTTTAGATTTGAGGGACCGTTTAAATAGATGGTACCTACGGCAGAATCCATTAATTTTGCGAAAAAAAACTTCACATATAACGAATTTAAAAGAAATACTATCATGACATGACTAAGGGCCTGTTGTTTGATCAGTAGTTAAACTAACTAATTGTTATAATTTGAAAAAGGAATCGAAAATTTTAAGGAGTCTCAAGGAAATGTGTCAAATTTTCAATTCCTGTTTCGAATTTTAGCAATTAGTTAGTTTAACTACTGATCAAACAACAGGGCCTAAGGGCCTGTTGTTTGGTCAGTAGTTAAACTAACTAATTGTTAAAAACCGTAACTGATGGTTAAAGGAAATGTGTAAAATCTTCTATTCCTTTATCGAATTGTTGAAATTCGAAAAAGGAACTTTGACAATTCGAACATTTCCTTGAGATTTAACCATCAGTTACAATTTTGACAAATAGCCTAGTTTAACTACTGATCAAGCAACAGGCCCAAATCCCAGTTTTCTACAGTGTAGGCCACTGGATTTTTTTATTCCCAGCTGTTCGCACTCTTTAATTTGACTCAACCGTGTTAATTTTTATTAATGTACTTAAGTAGATATATTCGTATTCCCAGTTGTCCACACTGTAGAAGTGTTTTTTTTTTCCCAGTTGTCTACAATGTGGACAAAGGGGTGTGGACAACTGGGAATAGCCCAGTTATCCCCTGATTCTGACGATTGTATCGTCAAATTATCTGGAACTCTCCTAATATTTGTCGAATTTCACCAACCACTTAACAGACAAACTGCCGCATTTAGAGACGTCAATTAAATTTTATGCTTGTATTTAGTGACGTGTTGTCTTATTCTATTGCTATCGCAAAAAGTGTGACAACAGCAACTTTTATCAAGCTTTAAATTTAATTGACGTCTATGAGTACGGCAGAAAGACAGTTAACAGCTGTCGATTACAATTGATTAATAGTTAACATCGTTTGGTCCAATTTTTACTTATCCACCGTTCATTCCGTTCTCTTGTAAGTCTTGTAACTGGCTATGAATTCGCCTATAGCACATTCACCGCCACCCACTGCTACGAGTGCTACGCTATACCCCGTAGCAGCATTCTTCTACTGCAAAAATCTGCTACGGACAGTGTACCAGACTATCGGGTCGTTCGCGCAGATGTGCTAGGGGGCAAGGTGAGCTTAGTGTACGAGCCAGTGTAAACTAACCCTTTTATTATCAATTATCATAGGTGTGTTTGCCTAGTTAAGATTATGTTATATTAATATTATAAACATATAATTGAAAGTGAAAAATAAATAAGTATATTCATTTTTTATTATTTATTTTGCTACAAAGCGGCAATAATACCACAATACCAGCGCCTGGTGCAGACTAAAGTGGATTATTCGCAGAAGCTACTTTTTGTAGTACCTTTTAAAGGAAATAGGACTACTATTTTCACACTAAGAGGACCTACTGCGAATAAGCTACTAAAATACAGGGGGATAGCTCTTAGAAGGCGCTTCGGGTTTGTACTCGTCTCTCACTCGCTCTTATAGACCTTAACACCCGTATTTATAGTCAAGAAAAGTAATTACTTGAGTAAAAGTAATGACTTAAGCAACGATTTTTATATGACTTTTGACACTACTAATACTCAAGTAATTACTTTTCTTCACTATAAATACGGGTGTAAGTGCTCACAGACTGTAGATATATCTCGTGAGACGTGCACTGGATGGAAATCGTGGCTAGTGGTGGTGTACTTACCGCTATTTCGTTTACACTACCACCGTTATTATAACGACAACCCGCCTTGACCTCCGTGTTCGCGCACTTTATCAGTAAATCTGATCACTCACTTGTAACATAAAACAAAAATCAGAATTAAACATTCCCTTCAATGATAGATTTATTGGTGCTATTAATGGGCGTCGGGTCACCTCTGTTGCCATTGAACAAAAAGAGTTTATAGTCAACAATGATATTTATTTGGAAATCATGTTCTTCATAGGGTACAAATGTGTTTAATCATATAATTCAGCAAGTCCGTATAATTATCATTAATGATACGAAATCGTGTACAGGTAGGTGGACATGAAAACGAATATTGTTACATTAAATTACAATTGTTTGACCATATAGGTACGGTCGAGGTCATTTATAAATATTTGTAAGTTTCAAAACGTCATAAATACTTACACGCGTCCATGATATTAATGTGGTGGTGTTTGCGCACACATTTTTGAAACAATGTCTATAGATATTTGTGACCTCGACTGTAGAATCATAAATTTAGATAAAAGTAATAAAATCTACCCATAACTAGCGGAAAGTAAACGGAGCAATGGCGGGGTGTAAAAGCGATTCAGTGGCTGTTTGGAAACAGTGCATTTCTCTCGCCCGCGATCTCGCTCGCTTACTCACCGACAACTGTGCGAGAAGAAAAGCCATCGTACTTACGATTATAAACATTCGTGAAAATGTGCTAATAAAAACTACAAAGGGTCGTGGTCCAAATTAATAATACTTGTTTCATAATAAACACTTAACAGTAGTTAAATTATTAATAATTAGTAAACACATCGATAGTTTGTAACAAAATGAAGTAAATAAAATACTTTGGTTTACAATGAGTAACGGTCAGACTTCGGCAACGATTGCGACAGTGCAACGGTGCCCGACGCGGAGTCGCCGCGTGCGCTCCGAATCAGCTAATTTGGACCAACTGTACCTTAACCTTTTGAACGCCTTACGTCGAATACAAAATGAGTCACTCCCACACCAAACACGTTTGCTATGCTACGCAAATTACAATAATAAAAATAAAATATCTATCAATGTTCAACCGACGGTGGCGTCGGTGGCACGACTTTCAGTTGACGGTCAGTGCCGTGTGGCGTTCAAAATGTTAATTATACGTCACAATTGTGTTCACTTTACGGTCGACATCAAAAATACATATAATGTAATATTATTATTTGTTAATGTTATTGTAAAATATTAAGTACATTTTTTTACCTTATTCCATTGAAATAAGGTGCAAAAATGTAAACATATATTTGACGTCGACTGTACAGTACTAAGTCTAAACTTTATTCTAATCTGATCACACGCTACACAGATATAGAATATAAACAATAGTTACACTGTCATTTACAATAAATCAATTACATTGGGTGATGCTAATGATTAAACAAAACAGGGACCCTTACTTAGCAGATAATCATGTCGATAAACCGTGCACAAGTGGCGTTGGATGTGCCACGTGTGATGTACATACAGTCAACTAGGTACTTTAATTATTGTGCCACTAAAAACCCTGTCGTAGAAAGCCAATGATTATTTTTAACATAATATCTTTTGTCTCGAATTGATGCCGTCACAATGACGGGGTTTTTAGTGACATGCACGAGTATGAATTTCAAGCGCTCGGTTATTTTATGTGATAAACGCTAAGTTAAACGCGATGCGTTTAACGCACATCATTCTTGCATCAGATCTGCGGTTAGGTAACTACTGCTGCGTTCACCGCTTAAAACGATGTTTGGTAATTCGATTATCTGATGTAAAATGACATGCGTCAAACGCATCGCGTTTATGGCATTCAACAACCGAGCGCTTTAGTTTCCGCTGCTGATCGCAATATACATATAGCTAGAGAGCTATAGGCGAACAAGTTAATGCTAGACCGTCCAGTTATGTGGCGGGTGTAGTGGGAGGAGAGGCAACTGCCGGGACCTGTCGCGCATGGTATACTCTCGTTTGATCTAAAATCGAATTCTATTTCATAATATCTCATTTAATTTGCTATACACATTCTCACATGCTCTGAAATCAGGATATGTAACGGTCAATTCAATAATATTGATTTAATATAAACACAGAGAGATATAAGTTTAGGTAAGGTTAGTTTTGCAACAGGCCCGGAGGGTTAAAATTAGCTAGTAGAAGCTCGTATGAGTAGAAACTTTATATATATACTTATCACATGTTTTTATAGATATTGAATGTAAACATTATGAATGTTAGAGATATTGTAATTACAGTGATGCATGGGATTTAGATCATATGAAAATATTAAGTGAGTTTAGTTATTGCCCTAGCAAATAATTTTAGGCCAAACAATTACCCGGTGCGCAGTGATACCTCTCGCTACCTACTCGAAGCCCCGCCAACGTCGCGGAGGGTCCCAAACTAATAAGTTTGAATTTATTAATCAATATAGGGAGGGTATTTTAATCCTTTTAAATTGTAATCGACAAAGGTGTCGAACAGACTATAAGGGAGCAAATTAAAAGTAGCGAACCTACTGTAAAGACTGTTAAACTTATGTCGAATTTCACCAACCACATAACAAACGATTAGCTGTCAAAATGTATGAACTAACAGTGAATTAACATTGATTAACATAAAACATTTAACATCGTTTGGTGAAATTGGTACTTAGCATTACAGATGGTAGGTAAAGTATTTTTATGTCAAGTTTCCTAAAACACCGTCCCCGCATTCGCCACTAGTGAACTGAACAAACATCATGATACCAAGACAGCAAGGTAGTAAATTCTATATGGTGGCGGTTCGACCGACACCTTTGGCCAGAATGCTACGCTCAAATAATGGTGGAGAACAAACTTTTCATGTATATTTAATGTTAAAGACCAATTTCTACACCGATAAAAATGTGAAGGGATTTAATAAAAGTATCCTTATTAAATTATTTTGCATTACGATACATAGTAAAGTATCAAAATAATGTAGAGGCAACATCAAACATAAGATTCGTCCCAAGTTTCGAATGAAAATGTCTTATTGTTAGCAATTCCTATAATGAACACACAGGCACCTTACGTTAAACTTGGCAGTAGTCCATGGCACACTTACGTTACAACATTCGGCGCATACAATGCCTCCTTCGCCCGGTCTATTACGGCGTAAATGTTACGCAGAAGTACGTATTACTGAGTCACGCGACAATCACCAATAGTTATTCATTAATAAATAATTTCAGTTCAAAACCTACAACATAACAACTAAAATTTATCACAAATATATCTTTGTAGATTGATCTGTAAATAATGTCAAATAATAATATAAAATAAAATATGTCTATATAATACTATCAAAGTGCTTCAAAATGAATAAACAACCTCTATTCTTTAAAACAATCTTGTCATCTCTTACTTCACAAGCGGTGCGCCACTAAATTCTGTAGGCTTTCCTGAAAACGTAACACATATTCCGAAATTTTTATTTGTACTTAAAATTGCAAGAAATTAACACTACGCCCGACTGACTCGGCAGCCGAGCAGGCTCGCCAGGTGTTTAAACATGCACCTGCATCAGCATGTGTAGCCTCTCAGCAGATTTTTATTGTGGGTCATAAGAACAAGAGCGCCTTTTAACATATTTTTACCAAGTAACAGCGAATTAGGAAAATAAAATGAAGTGAGAACGACGATTTACCTATTTGATTATTTCGTCCCTGCCGGTAAGTTGACTATAATGTGACTACGACACTTTGACTATCAGTGTGGGATTTAACAATCACGAAGAAGGCATAATGGCGAAAACTCACTGCACTGTTAAACATAGACAGTATCAAAAAAACTCATTGTTCTTACTTATATTCAATATAATAAGTAAAATAAGTTTTATATAATTTAAACGGCCATTCATAGGTGTTAATCACGATAATCACGGTTGAGTAACCAGCCTGTAATAAGTATATTTTAGACAACGGGGGTAGTAGGGTGTTTCAATTTCCACACTTTGCTATTTTAATGACTTCGCTCGAATTCTTGCTTCTATTTATCTAAAAGACCAGTAATCAAAATTATAATAAATTTAGTTGGTATTTAGGAGTTGCACACTTTGACCACTTTTTGAATAAAATTTCTTGATTATGCAATTCTCCGAAGCCGCAACAGGCAGAAAAAATGTTGATGATTGTCGATAATTATCATTAGTGTTTGACATAAGTTGACTAGAAGGTAAGTTATTGTTCCTTGTTTTTGGGAAAATAATAAATATAGAAAATCTACTATAGCGTAAGTGGTCAAGTTTGTGCAACCTCGAAATGTTGTTATTATTAGGTACCTTTTAAATTAAACGAAACATTTTATTTTTTTACATAAGAAAGATTTCGGCGGTAAGCGGTCTGCAAAAAATTTTTTTTTTTTTTTTTTACACAAATTTGAAACAGCCTAGGGAGTTGTCGTCTAACTACCATTAAAGCCGTCTAGACTTTACTGTTACTTGGTAAAAGCGTGTTGATTTAGATAACGAATTCAATATATGCATTCATTCATTCATTAAATCACGCCTGTTTCCCAGAGGGGTAGGCAGAGACCACGTCTTCCCACTTGCTAAGATCCTGACAAATTTCTTTCGCTTCTTCCACATTCATACATTGAGTCATGCACGCACGTCGGTTTCGGGTACTTAAGATTCGGGCCTTTTCCAGTATTTCTCCGATTTGATTCGAAAAAGTACGCCTAGGGCGGCCCCTTCCTACACCTCTGCTCACTTTCGATCTATAAAATTCTTAAAACGATTACCTACACAAAAACTACCAGTTACGACGATTGTTTTATTTTATATTACATAGCTCGATATACAGTTTTAATAATAGTCTTGTAAGTTTGTATCAAGAACGAAAGGCAACTTTATGTCGGTATTTCTAGGGGCGATTTTCTCGCGGCGATTCTGCAATTAAATATTTGCTTGAATAAAATCGTTGAAATCATACAAATGGTCCGAAATTTCGCTAACCCAGGTGGTGATTTCGCTTTGATGGAGGCAAATTGTGCCAACTATGCCGCAGTCCAGTAATCAATCTGCCCAAGCTATCATAAACTATGCAAGCTCAGTGACGTTTTCTTGCCATCAATTTTTTTTCGGCTAAGGTCCAATAAAATGGCTATCGTACTGGGATTCGCTTTTATGCCGGCAGTAGTGACCAGGGTTTTGCCGTCTCAATTCAATCAAACACGATCAGTGATTATCAAAAAATAAAAACCGATCCCCAAACTATAACAGATATATTCACACAATAACTTGAATTAAAGACTACTAAAACAGTAGTCCTGGCATGAGTCAAAAATTGTGACTTTCACTTATTTCATTGCTCTTATATTTATAGACTTACGGTAGAGACAGACTGGTACGGTAACGTGTAGAGAAGTGACCTATTCATGAGATCCGGACACATTTTATATGTTAAGAACACACAATTACAGCAGTCTGTCTGTACTTTTATCGTGTGGATGACGCCATGGGGTCCCGGGCCCGCCGTGTTTGGGCGTGTGAACACTACCTGTGCCAGGCGACGGTGAGCGCGGTGCGCAGCTTGCCCCACAGCCAGGGGTAGAGCCCGCCGCCGCGCCAGGCGGCGCGCGCGACGCACTTCACGTAGTCGTACAGCCCCCACGGCGCGTGCCCTCCGTTCACGTAGTACACGTACGTGAAACCGTCTCTGCACCGCCCTTTAATTGAGTAGTAGTAGGGCAGGAATGAGTGGAGTCGAAACCTGAAACGAAAGAGATGTATCTGTTCAATGTGCAAGATACCATTAATTTACGTAATCTAAATAAGCAGCCTCTTTGTATAGAACTCAGTAGGTTAGGTTAGGTTAGGTAAACCTGAAAAGATTACGGTTTCAGAAAAAAAAACATTAGGTAGTATGAACTTTAGGAATTATGATACATTTATTAATTTTAAGCGTTTTGATAATATATGTAACCGTCTAGAATATCTCTCATGAAAAGAGGATAGGTATCTTATAAAACTTCTTGCTGGATGGCTACTAGTGTTTTCAATCCACGAAAACGTTCTTGTGGATTGAAAATACTACAGTCCAATTCCATAAATATTCGTAAGATTTGAATATACCTAAAATGAAACACGTGAGACTGTATTTTTCGAATAGACCGCCAGCTACATGAATGAATGACCTAAGAAATATTTTACATTGACACAACGCGAATAAAAGTACAGTCAACTACAAAGAGAATCACTTTTGCACCTTATTATTTATTTATAATTTAATCTTTATTGCACAAAAATAAGTACAAATGGCGGACCTACTGCCTGATGGAATGGAATGGATTACAATGCAATAATGAGAAAAAGTGTATACATCTCTTTGTAGTCGACTGTACCTGTAAACATATTTGTATGATTGTAGAATCAGGGTGACGTGTCTCGGCAAATAAAGCAGTTTTCCTGCAAATTGGTAAATACAGTGTGTTACCGGCATGCGGGCATTTATTAAAACTGCCGATAATATGCTGCTTTAGCAATTGTTGCAAATTATCAATTAAAAAATAATTAAAATAACTTCACAATTATTTTTCTTAGATACTGTCCATTTTTAATGTAGTGCATGTGCTGTGTGTTCATCGTTATCAGTATCGCTGTTGCTTGGTACAAGGCACGTCGTGGTACGGGGGCAAATCATAAATAATCAAAGTATCCGTCGACTGTCATTTGCACTTGTCAATTTGCTGTGCTTTACATTGCTGGCAATTAAAATTTTGTTAGAAAGTTAACAAAGCCTGAAAATGTGTTTATTAATTAAATTAATGTCATAGTTACGTTACAGATATACGTTATTTTAACCTACTTTAAAAAAAGCCCGGGTGCTGGTAACACACTGTATACACATACAACAATAGTTAACAGGTTTATAAACAGCAAAATCATGTCAATTATCAAAATCTACATACATTATCATGATGATTGTTTAGTAGGTATTTATAAAAAGATAAAAACACTTAATCTTGATATAACAGCACTTAAGATAAGAGTCAGTCTTTTGACCTAAATTATGATTACCCGAAGAAGGTTAAATCAGAATTCTAAATTTTAATTTAAAGTAATTGCAAGTTTAAAGTTTTTGTTATCATTTTGTTGACATTATAATAGCTCTTATTCCCCTGACAATAACCACTGCGGTATCATCAACAATTTGATTTGACATACGATGTCACATTTGGTCTAAATCACTATTGGAATAGAGCCCCAGTTTACGAGTATGTATATCTCAGTACTGGCCACGGACCTCCTCCTGTAATGTTGGAGCCCACAACTCTCAAATATTTTTGAAGTCAAGTATGTCCCAACAGGCCTATAAAGCATTATAAAATTTATACTAATTTGAATTTATATGACTCTTGTTGTGAAAATAGTGGAGCCATGACACATATCACTACGCCTCTTGTCTTTAAAATTTTAGCCATGTTATATTTTGATCTGCTTCTTGACCTCTCCGTCTAGTGTCTACACATCAGAATAATATATAAGTTTCGGGTGTAATTCATTTTTAAATATCTTATTTAGTAAGAACTTTCATAATAAGAATATAAATAAAAAAATAATTATAAAAATAACAACAAAATTTTGTCCTTAGTTGTGTTGCTGTACTCAAAAAAGACGAATTTTAAGGTATTTATAAAGATGCATTTTGAGGTTATAAAACTGTTTATAAAAGTAAGATAGAATTTAGTTTACAGATAAATACCATACGCACCACGCTTTTATAAGTGCCCGCCCTCCTAGTTCTCAAAGAAAACGAGCCCGACATTAAGTTCTCAGTTAGTCACCTTTTCTGCTCATAGAAGAGTATAGCCTCGGTGTTGGTGGTGAGCACGTGCAGGAAGATGGCCTTGACGCGGTGGTGGTGCGGCGGCTGCGGCGTGGCGCCCGCCAGGTGGCTGAGCAACACGTCCAGCAGCATCGTGGCCACGCCTGAGCGCCGGTGGGACCGAACCACCCCTGCAAAAACAAAGTTAAACTTAAATTATAATATACTAATACTCGTTACTGACTGTACTGCGTATCGGATGCAGAAAAGCCGCGACAGTCACAGCGAGAATGGTCACATTTTGGAACGTAACGTTGAGCCGTCAGCAAGCGTTATAGCGTATAAACTAGCATACAAGCGACGCGGGCGCATACGGCTTATACGCATGCTAGTTTTCATTGCAAATTAGTGGTGCATTCTAGTATTATAAATTTATAGCAAGGATATAGCAAAGGAGTAACAATAAATGCATGAGAATTCAAACGCCGCTTCAATTTGCAACAATTAGTAGTGTATTATTTTGTTCAGCTGAGTCATCAGCAAAGATCGGAATAGGTAGAGCTAATTTGCCTAAACTTGATGCACCTTCATTCAATAATGTATTCCCATTTCACTCACGCATGAATGAATATGCCTCAAGTTTAGGCAAATTAGCTCTACCTATTCCGATCTCTGGTCATTAGATTCGCCTCGGGAGTCGGCAAGTTTGTGGGTCACGGATGATGTCATTGGGAGGTTAATGACTGATAATATAGATCTAAAGACGTTCAGTCATGTGAAAATAGTATTTTAATAATTTATATCAAAAATATTTATCACCAAGTAATGCATAAGTAGCATGAACATAGAAATGTCAATGCTGAAATTACACACAAGTGTAATCAAAGATTTGGAACTTATAACATTATTTAAAATGAAAAATGTATCTCCGTACTTTCATTGTAAAGAAATTCATATCATGATCATTTTAAAACAATTGAAGCCACAAGTGGAAATACTATAATGTGATCAAATTATAGGTACTAATAGAACACAATAAAATTAAGGACACATGACAGTGGCACATAGAAGTGTAATTGTTGCATAAATTTGTACCATTCTGAATCACCACATGACTTTTACTTAAGTACCTACTGTACTGTCACTGGCAACAATATACTATCCAACATTGGGTGGCTGATATTTCTGAGCATTATGTTGGATAACATATTAACGCTGGTGACCATCCATTTGATAAACAATGATAATACAAATTATAATCAAAATCAATTAATGATGTTTACCTAAGGAGAGTATATACGCCACAAGGGTGTCCTTTGAGGCAAACCATCTTGACAATATCCCTTTGTCCTCCGCATTAAGTTTGAGATAAGGCTTGATCTCAGCCACAATTAGGCCAATGATCTGAGACTTGTGCACTGCCGCAAGAGCAAAGAATCTTTCTGATGATGTGATGTCCTCGTACCATGACTGCGGGTATTCTATTGGAAACCATTCTCGGCAAAGACCCCTCACCTGAAATTAGTAATCAGAATACGAGTGTACACACATGCTGTGGTGTCAAGTTAAAACCTGCTGACTCCTAGAAAGTTTATTAAGCTTAGAAGATTTGTAACACAGATTATTTTCATTGGGGTGGTATTCCACTTGTCCAAGATCTTTGTCCAGTTTGTTTAAAAAAAATGTGAGACGCAATGCACATTGGACAAAGATCTTGGACAAGTGGAATACCACCCTTAGTTTCATACAGTAAAATAGTTTTTGGGCTTAAGTTTAAGTGTAATATCATACACCAATCATCTTAACGTTTGTTTGCAGTAAACAAGGAGCTCTATTAATTTAATAGTTTAACTTTAAACTTACGTAGGTAGCTGAGATAAACTTTCAAGTTAATTCTGAATTGAAATTCTTGCGCATTGCTCATTATCTTAAGGGTTTTTTATTTCAAGTCAGACACTAGGACATATTTTATTATAAAATTTAAACATTTTACTTACTTCTTCTAAATCATCAGGGCACAAGAAACGCAACTGAACATCTTGTAAAGAGCATTTTGCATCTTTTGACTTCTCAACAATAACTTGGAAGCCTTCAGACAGATACCTAGAACCAAAAAAAACACATTTTAGTTCATTTAGCTATAAATTTAGAAAAAAATATCTAACAGGATATACCTAATTAAAATTACGTACAAAAATACCTAAATATCTTAAATGTGTGTGATACATAGGTACCTATTACAATAAATGTATAAGAGTAAACAAGGAAATTATTTCATCAAGAATTTGAACATTGTGTCATATTGGTAGGTACATATTTTATAGTCATGGGTCATAACCACCTAACATACTTGAAACATGAACGGTTTTTGCAATACTCTAAACGTATTTCGCAAAAAAATGTATATGCTTTTATGATCTGCACCGAAGGTCTTAAAGCAGCAGTATAGATATTGGGCACAATGAACGGTCAATTGATCAATTTTAACCAATTACTGGTGTCAAGGAAGACAATACGCACATAAACAACTACTACACTGCCTTGAAATGATACAATTTGTTACTGAACAGTGGACACACTTACCAGCTGAAGCCAGCCATTCGGTGGTTTGGCCATTAATACTTTATTACAGAACTTATCTTTGGTTTCTTGTTATCATTCCTGGAAAATATTTACTATAAGAAACTGTCCATTGCCCTTTATCTTCCTATGACAATTTTGCTTGACACTTGAGTTTGACAGGCTATCAAAAGTGATACCACTCTAGAAAAAAAACGATTCCTCTGTGTTTTTAGTATGGTAACATTATTGCATTGTCGGCGCTAGGTTTAAGCATGCTATTATAGCTCAAGGGCCTTTAGACGGTCGCCAAAAATCCCTTCCGACAACGTGACCTTTGTAGAAGATCGACTGTATAGAAAGTTTCTTCCAGCAAAAAAATGGATTTGCTGACCCAGCCTGGCGTTGGGCCACGGTATTGGGCCAACGTGTAGAGGACTACTTGGCTACGCTATTGGCTTGTTCGTAGTTGGCGACGAACGCTGCAGCTGGGCGGCCATCCGGCTCGGTCGGCTCGATCGGTTTTTCGTGCACACATCAATAAAGGATCTTTTATGAAAGTGCTAATGCAGAACAGTATGATCATTCTTTTGGCCCAACGCCTTGGCCCGATGTGTATAGCAACTACAAGTTTGGTCAGTGCCGGTAGGTGTTAGACCCATTACAGCTAAGCAGAAAAGATATAGGTCTACCAGAATCTCATGAAAAAAAGGGAAATTCATCAGTTTTCATCAACATCATGTGCCGTGCCACACAGGCGGTGGCAATAAATAATCCTGGAATTAAATGGCACCTCATTATTAAGGGTTCTAAATGGACTTTTACGTTTCAGACAAATGGAGTTATAAGTAACATTCCTGCAAATATACAAAATAACTTAAAGTATCAATATTATTTGGCTTAATTTACTAGTCTATTAAAACACGACACTAAACCAAATATTGTGTTTGATTTAGGTACATCTTCTTGCTCACAATTTTTACAGTACCTACACATGATAAACGATATTTTTCGCCTGAGAGCGAAGAGCTTTAAGGACATTTTTCTGATAACTAACTAATTTGAGTAAAAACAATAAACAATATAACAAACTCTGACAAACGCGGTGAAATTTGATTGATATTGTAAGGTAACTTGCCATACCGTAAAACCATACAACTTTGCCCGCTTTTTGCAATTATTGCTATTTTTTTCACGTTTATAATAACTTTTTGAATTAAAAGTCTGTACTAATAACACCTTTGGACTCTGTTCTTGGTGTCTGTTATGAATAGAATACAAAAATACGCCTTTTTATTGGTGAAAATGCCTCTCAAAGCTGCGGGCCAAAAAAAAAACTTTTTTCCAACATTGCCCACTTTTGTATAAACGCTAATAACTTTGGCATCGACGACTTTATCATCACGTCCTTAAAAACCTATAATATACATTAACTATGACTTCATTCCATATAATTAAAAGTCTTTTTTGACGTCGGATTCTCCACCTAAATTCGGTGGGCAAAGTTGTGAATCGATTTTGTGACACCTTCATACAAAAATGAAAGTGAATTAGGGTTGTCAATTTTTGATTTTACGCGACTAAGTCGAAACCTAAAGGAGGGTAATGTGTTTAAGTCTGTATAAATGAAGAAAGTCTAATCTTAGCTGTAAGCATCTTTTAAAATATAGGGTTTTATGGCCCCATAGCTCAGATGATAAGGTCCGAGGTATAAAGGCTATTGTTAACAGCTTCAGCACGAGTCAAATTATATCGCCACTTTGCCGAGTGACAACCTGATGTAAAAATGGTTGTTCCTTTGAACAGATAATTGTTACCAATTTGAAATAAAAAAAAATACCTGCTTATATTGGACAAGACTAAACTTGTTGGTCCAAGCTCTCGGTTGGTTAATCCTGCACAAGAGACGCCATATTTAGTGCATAAAAAGTAAGTTAGTCTAAGTAAAAAGTCAAAATTCAGATATGCATATAGTTGTCCTTTTAATTCCGTTATCACATCTTGAGTGACAACGCTAACGGTGAAATTGTGCTGGGCAATGTTGCGAGCAGCACTCCCGGAATTAGCATATAACATTGCCCACCGCCATAACTCAGAAATTAATTGAGATACAGTGTTGAGTTTTTGTCTGTAGCGATTACTAACTATACAGTTATAACAGTCAAAAGTACATACCTGTTGGGACGTCGTAGGTGAATTTACCACAGAAGTTTTTTCGCACTTTTTGGCCCACCAAAATACACTACTGTGTTCGCAGCCGTCTGACGAGTGACTAAAGCATGGTGGGGGGTCAGCCGTTACTCGGTCTTGCCAGCGATATGTTTAACTTTCTACCACAGATTGAAAATAAGGTGTGCGTTTGATATTTTTTGATTTATTTCGGTTATATTCAAAAGTGACGACTAGGGCAAAGTTATGTTCAAAGGGCAAAGTTGTAAGGTTTTACGAGGGCTGCTACTTAAGTAACCGGAATCCGGGATTCCAACATTTTTAAACGCTATATCTGACCTCCATGGTAAAATTTTCACTTTTTTGAATACTGGCCGCTATATTTTTTTTTCTTATCTTACGTAGTCTTTTGTTTTTGGCGGGTTTAAATTTTAATCTCGCTGCAAGTATGGAACTCACTCGTGAAAATATTCGTGCTATGATTTATTACGATTTTCAGCGTGGTTTAACGCAACAACAGTGCATAGATCAACTAACTTCGACTTTTGGTGATGAAGCTCCATCCAAAACTACTGTGTATCGCTGGTTTAGTGAGTTCAATCGTGGACGTAGTATGCTCAGGGACGAAGTTAAGGATGGTCGCCCGAAATCGGTCGTTGTACCACAAAATATTGAAGCTGTGCGAAAACTTATCATGCATGTCCGTCATGTTACGTATCGCGAGATAGAGGCGACTATAGGCATATGTATGACGAGCATTAATAAGATATTACATGAACATTTAGCTGTGAAAAAAATTTGTTCGCGTTAGATCCCGCACAACTTAACTAAGGATCAAAAAGAGGCTCGCGTCGAATGGTGCAAGGAAATGTTGAAAAAATATAACCGTGGTGACTCAAAAGCTGTTTATAATATCTACACAGGTGACGAATCCTGGATCTATGCGTATGATCCCGAAACCAAACAACAATCAACGGTGTGGGTGTTTCAAAATGAGCCGAACCCTACGAAAGTAACTCGTGCAAAAAGCACCTTGAAGCAAATGGTGGCCTGCTTTTTTGGTATTAATGGCCATGTGGCTACAATGCCCCTGGAGAATCGTAAAACGGTTAGTTCGGAGTGGTACACGACCATTTGTTTGCCGGAAGTATTTGAAGAAATACGGAAAAACAACCAGCGACGGAGAATCATTCTGCACCATGATAACGCCAGCTGTCATACATCACGTGAAACGACTCGATTTTTGGAAGGTCAAAATATAGAATTAACGGGTCATCCACCTTACAGCCCTGATTTGGCACCCAATGATTTCTATTTATTTCCAAATGTAAAGAATAAATTACGTGGTCAACGATTTTCGACCCGTGAAGATGCCGTCGACGCGTTCAGACAGCACGTTTTGGAGATACCTCAGTCAGAGTGGAAAAAGTGCTTTATAAATTGGTTTCAACGTATGCAAAAGTGCATCGATTATCACGGAGAATACTTCGAAAAACAATAAAACCATATTTAGCCATGTACGTTTGTTTATTTTTTCTATTCCGGTTACATAAGTAGCAGCCCTCGTACGGTATAAAAATCGTTTTATTTTTTTTATTTTTTTTTCATGACTTTCTGTTCTGGTGGACTACCTATTAACGCCCTTTTAACCAAGCTATAAATTGACATTTCAAGCGAAACAATGAATTACGATGCAAATAAACTGTTTATTTAAAAATTGTACAAAAACTGAACCACAAACATAATAAAACTTTGGAAGATTTAAGAAAATCGTGCACTTACGTATCTTTACCAGTTGAACCGTTTGTTTTTTGGACTCTATTATGAATTTATTTTACAGGGACGGGGAATCCCTGGGGAAACCCCGCTTGTTATAAATGTCTTTATATGGGTGGATTCACAATGTGGAATAACACGCGATAAAAGTTATTAATTTAAACCACGAGTGGTATTACATTTGATAATTCTACAAGTCCTCAGGTAAATTTCGTGATCTTAAATATAAAACTAACGCTTCCGCGGTCTAATTTGCGTTGTGTGTAGTGCCATCTATTGCGCGCGCCAGAATGAAGTTGAGTTGAACTTTAATTCGTATAGATGGCGCCAGCCGCACTCGTTCCCGTGAAAATACTTTAGACAAATAATTCAAAATGAGTAAAGCTTGCGCCATCTGTCGTCAAGTAGGAAAATTACATTAGTTAACGATCGAATGTTGTTTTTGATCTATATGGAATTTTGCGATGTATCGCGCCAGAATCAAATTTAACTTTAATTCGTATTGTAGATAGTGGTGACAAGGGGTCCTCTTTACCATTTGGCACGTAAACCTACAAATCGCCATTGTAGCTACTACGCTATTTAGTTACGAATCTGTGTTCGAGACAGAGTGGGAGGAATTAAAATATTTATTGGCCAACGCTGCGTATGAGAAAGACGCACTCGCGTTTAAGAAGTGAGTGCTTAAAAGTAGATAATAAATTGCATGTGGAGGAACGAACCCACCAAGAACTTTAATGTTTACGATTTGACAGTTTAACTCTCATTTTCGTGTGTTCGATTCTCAAAAATCGGTACGCGCGCAAAGTATCTTTGCGCTGTAGGTGTCTACGTCCTTTTTCTCTTGGAAAGCATGGTACGGATCGTGTTCCATTTGTTGAGTAGAACATTGCCCCTTTAGGCTGGTGCAGACAGAGAGCGTTTGAACTGCAAAATGGCAGTTCGAGGGCAGTTCTGACGCATCGTTGACGTAACTGCATCAAAAACTGTAAACCAGCTGCGCATTCCGTTTGCAGTTGGCGTCCAGGCTTGCAGTTCCTTCGGGAACTGTCCAATTTTCCGAGATGAAAACTGTTCTATGTCATAATCCAGGACCCAACCTATACGTGTGTCAAGTTTCATCCCGATCCGTTCAGTACTTGAAGCGTGATTGAGTAACAAACATCCAAACTTTCTCATTTATATAAGTATAGAGATAGAGATAAGATAAGATAAGATTACATTTGGCATTTTAAAACTGGGACAAATATTTTATTTATATCATAGGTACGTACTATTTCACTATTAAATAAGTAAGTTTAGGTACCTACACACCATGCCGCAGTATAAATATAGCTAAAGCAGGAAAGAAACTACGAACAAATGCTCGAAACGACGCACTCACACAGACGCACACCTCTACGAGACCGCTAAGCGGACATCGCAGTGCTGTAAGACTCGAGTGTCGTGTCGAGTCGAGACCGATGGTTTCCTTTGCATTTTATATTATTAGGTAGGTACTTATTTTTTTTAGTTTATCGACCGATTGCTACCGAAATCGATATCCAGGCCCTTGCCATATGCTAACTAGCGTTTCTAATTATGTTTCGTTTTTAAAGCAATCGCGTCGATCTCTGTGATCTTCGACAACGAATCCGTTCACAGAATAAAAAAAAGTTGCCGCCATCTTGAACTTTTTAATGAATAACTAAAAAGTTCAAGATGATGGCTAGTTTTCCTCATTCTGTCAACGGATTCGTTGTCGGAGATTACCTACAGCGATCCCCAGATATCGATTTCGGAAGCAATCCGTCGAATAACTAGAAAGTTCAAGATGGCGGCTACTTTTCCTCATTCTGTCATGGATTTCGTTGTTGGAGATCACACAAATCCTCAGATATCAATTTCGGAAGCAATCCGTCGAGTAACTAAATAGTTTAAGATGCTGGAAAAAAAATCTCAATGTGTTAACTGATTCGTTGTCGCAGAGCACACGAGGTATCGATTTGGCACTTACTAGCTGAGAAACTTTTTTCAATTGTACTAAAATTTAGAGGACAACCCTTACGCTCAATTGGAGAGTAAGTAGGTATTTATCTCGAAAAGTAGGCCTAGTTTATTTACTGTTTTAGCTATATATGTATGTATATACTGTTATTATGCTAAGTCTGAATCTTGGTAGACTACTAAAGTGTTTGCGCATTTCATTGGTATTATATCTACCACCCTACCAACCAACTACGTTTTAAATTTTTAATGCAGACATCGATTAGAAAAACCTCAATACACACCTATCCCTGAAAAAGTTAACTTAATGTTTAAAAAACAGCTTTTAGGCGTGCTGTGAAAATACATAACATTTGAGGCGTAAATCTCAACCAAGTGATGTAACGCAATATTAGGTTACAGAATTGTTCTGCACATGTTCGATGCGTAGATCCTCCCGCGTTTGATTCCTCGCCGATGCGCAGCAGACGCCTCGGTGTCGCCTTACACAACGTACCGAGAAATCCTAACCAACACCAAGGACCGACAAGATTATCCACTGTACATCAGTGATGACATAAGGCTGCTTTATTGCAACATAGCTACCGAACTACATTTTGAAATCCAATGGAAGGCCCAATAAACGTCGCTATTTCATTCCCGATACGTTTAATATTTGTTTGATCTAGGCTTTCCGATCATTCCCAAGCTTTGTGTTCTCTTTATAAAATATAGCTTAACCATAACAGTTTAAAGCACAGAATCGCATGTCTCGTGTATTTTTTCTTCTGCTGCTGAGGTTTCACACGCATGTCCTGGTGCCGAAGCTGTTGAAGCCACTTGAGCCTGGAATCCTTTGAGCGTTGCTTATCCGGAGATGAAATGAATGGTTCCTCGAATTTGGCGTCGTCTTACTTACCTAATTGATGCTTGGGCAAGCATAACGTTTTACGCAATATTAAGGCCCCGTGCAGTGATTTTAGGTTTCGGTTAGTTACCAAAAGGTTATCAAAACCTGCTCAAACTAGCACGTGAGTAGGTAGATGTGCAAAATGTGAAACTTTTTTGGTACACAATTATTATTTACCACACCGCAGTGAAGGCCTTAACATAAAGCAAACTGAAGGTAATATTTTAGAAGCGTATCGTAGCGTAAACATAATTTGTTACCTTCCTCACCTGTTCAGATAATGTCCAAAGGGTAAAGAGTTTAACGGAGAAGTAAGCCTATATAATATACCCAGCTAAATTACATACCTACTCAAAAGTCATACCGCTCCGTGCGTGGCATTCTGTTAATTGTTTTTTTTAATCCTTCGCCTCTGCTGTGCTTTAGACTATTACAGTTCGTCGTTGCCATCGGACTCAATTGCTAAGCCTGTGAAACTTGATTTACTTTCTGCGACAACGTTCCATAGATAGATATTTTATTAATTCCCTGGTAAAGCTGGTCTATGTACGTACAGCAATGAAGGAATGCCATTTAAAGTACTTAGGGGGATCATGTCTCCGGGTGTTTCAGAGCATACATATGCTCACAAACATAGGTTGAATCAACAAAAATACTATCGCTTCGGACAGTCACTGTCATAACTACATACATAACACTCGCACAATAAATTCAATTGAAAACAATCGGACGTCATAGGTTTCGATTCCAACACGGTGTACAGATGTAGTGAATAATCCTTTCTCATCGTTTTTAGTCGAATAACTTCGTATTTATCTTGGTTTCTCAGTTGGCATATTGATGGGTACTGAAGCTAATTGAGAAACCTAGATAAATACGAACATATCCGACAAAAAACGATGGGAAAGGATTATTCACTATATCTGTACGAAGGTTATAATTATAACTTATAAACAACCCCGAGTATCTAACTAATAGGTTCATCATCGAAAAGTTTAGTAGTTTAGAACACTAGCCCCCTTGTCTTCCGACGGGACGGCATGAACGCAAAAACTGAGCAGATTAAGGCGTAAAATTGAGCATATTGCCGCCCAAGTAATTAATACGTTATGTGTACGCACAAAAAGACCGACGGGTAGCTGTATCGGTGTCCGCGAGTACACAAAAAGTATGGCGCGATGATCACGCAATACCAAACCTTATACCGTTAATATAAGTTTAGAAGTGTGCCTTTTTTGTGGTTGTGTAATGCGAGCCGCCGGCGCACGCGCCGTGCGCCTCATTTGCACCCAATCTCCACACTGCAGCAGCGATGCACCATTACCAATTCATAACAACCTCTTTTTTGACGCCTGTTTTTGTTAAGTTTAAACTCTAAGAAATTATTATCCTGTCGTCAGTTTAGGCTAATTTGTAAGTTTGGCAATTAGGTAAATCATTTTCTTGGTATTTTAATTTAGGTGCCTGTCAATAGTTGATTAGCAGAGTTTTGGTACTGTAATGCATGTAGTCGATATTAGCATAGGACTACTCTGCAGGGTGACTGGTAACTCGACCTATTCCTTAAAAGGGGTTACACTAGAGCTAAATTGCAAATATTTTGTACCAGTTAACTAGGAGTATAATGTCACTGATTTAACTTTTTAGATAAATATTTTTAAATTTATTTTGTGTTTTAATTTAAAACTGTCGAGTGTGAACAAAATACTTAACTCGGGGAATAAAAAGTCAATTTTTCTAATAGCTGATGAATATTTAAGTAAATGCTTCAAACAAAAACACTTGGCGAAAATTCCAAAGACCTCAGAAATAAAAGGTTCTTAAATCACAACTCAGTATTTATTTTGAAAATTTCGTTTCTATTGATGGAGATTACTCCAAAAAAAAAAGACATTTGGCGTATAAATAACGGAAAAAAAGCTATGCTAAGGTTTATAAGCTTTCCAAAAAGGTGCAAATGTTGTCCACAGAATTGACAACAGAATTGTAGAACAGGTTTTAAAACTTAAGCTGATTAAACGAGCAAAAGGCGCGATGTCAATTGAATTCGGAAAGCGCTTGGATTGGTTTATTGACATTATAAACAACACATTCTTCAGGCTTTGGTTCAAGCTAATGTGTGTTAAGTGTGTTTGAGCCACACGGTCTTAATTGCTCAGATGGTAAACGGCATGACGGCTTTACCCTGGTTGTGAGGGCTAGAGGCAGTATTCTCCTGTGGGATGCCACTGGCTTCTGCGCTTTTGCTTCCTCGCACCTGAGCCACACGATATGGAGCGCAAGTGCCGCTGCTGAAGGTGCTGCAACGCTCAAGCACTCCAAATAGTCAGAGCTCGATGGTGTATAAGTTTGTTCTGGTAGCGGTAGAGATTAGTGTTCCTTGGTCAACAGTGTACATAAATAATCAGCAACATGCTTAATAAATCTACAAATTTATTCCCCGGCTCGGGTCGCACCTGGCTCAAAGGTTTCAATAGGTACCTACTGGCAGCATTGCCACGCTGTTTCCAACAAAAGTTGTTGAACCATATACGAACCGGACCGGGCATCATAGTCCCTATTCCTTAATCGCCAAAATATATCGGCCGGCATAACTTTTAATTTTTTTTTTTTTATATTTAGCCGTATAAAAAATAAACATAATACACACTGAAAATATCAAGTACCTAAGTATAACGTTTATGAAATACAACCCGCTGACAGACGGACAGCGGAGGCCTAGCAATAGGGTCTCGTTGGCACCCGTTGTACGGAACTCTAAAAAGTACCTATCAATCCGGTAATTTTCCAATAGCAGCGGATGCAGGTCGGCGGCACATCAAGAAGGAGATACATCAGCCGTGTGGAGGAGACATTGCATAATTCGCGATACCCCTGTCCTCATTAGCCGACCGCGAAAAGTGATAAGATAGGGGTGCGAACAACGAGCCTCTGTGCGGGACGGAAGCGGGGTCACGGGCTGCCCGTAGGATAATGCTTCCAAGAACTTCACAGTTCTACATAATTATATGCATATTTCACCCCCGACAACAAAAGAGGGGAGTTATAAGTTTAACGTATGTGTCCTGTCTCTCTATCTACACTAATATTATAAAGAGGAAAGATTTATACTTTGATTGTTTGTAATAAATAAACAAAAAAATCCACTATAACGATTTCAAAAATGTTTTCACCATTACAATGCTACATTATTACTGAGTAACAAAGGCTACTTTTTATTCCGGAAAAATGAACGGTTCCCGTGGGACGACCAAAATACGAATTCTACGCTGACAAAGTAGTTGGCAGAAGCTAGTCTACACTATCTACATTAATTTTATAAAGAGGAAAGATTTGATTGTATGTTTGATTTTTGTTTGAATTGAATAGGGTCCGAAACTGTTGGACCAATTTGAAAAATTATTTCACCATTAGAATCCTAAGTACTATTAATCTTGATGAATATAGGCTATGGCGTCGTAGCTCCCAAATGGTCAAACTGATTTGGATTAGATTTTTTACATATAGCTAGTTAAATTAGGATAGTACTTAGGTACTTAGCCAGGTTGTTTAAGAGATATCAGGGGGGTTATTATGACATAGACATAGAGAGAAAAGGACATAGCTATACAACTGCCATAGCTCTGTCCCTTACACTCACCGTAAAATGAACTGCATAGTTATGTCATAATAACCCCCCAGATCTCAAAGAAATAAATTAAAAAGTTATTATGGAGTGAATCTTTGCCTTTGGTGCAGATTTGTTTAGGATTTTAAAAAGGCCAATTTTATAGAACTCATTTTGTTACGAGTAGTTTAGGTGTGTTTTATAACATTCTGAAAAGTTTAATTCTAGTAACGTAACCGAGTACGGTGCGACTCAAAAAACTAAATTACCTAAATGATTTTATTCCAAAATGAACGAGATGGCGAAAGCTACTTGTGTGAACTAGTGTCTGTTGAAAATATAGATTTAGTACAGTTTTATTAAGTACGTACTTAGCTAATTCATTTTACACCATACATTTTGCAAACGATTGTAGTTCTCTCGTATCACTCTTTCACTCGACGGCTAGGCGCAGCTCATATTAACCGGTGAGTTTAGTAGTCCCAACAAACCGTACAAAACACATTTTTGCATTTTCAATTTATTCCTGCTTGCTCTGAAACCATATCCGAAAGGTGTCCCAAGTTCCTATAAATGAATAGCTAATAGAAGTAAAAAAATCAACCGGAATGTTTGATAGGTTTATTTAAATTTGTAACAATTATATTAAAATAAAACTAATTAGAATTAACTATATTTACATTGTTAAATAACTACATTGTTATAGTTTCGATGAATACATAACATCTTAAATGGATTTTTTGTAGAATCTAGTTGCCTATTTATTGTTCGGTCAGATCATTTCAAGCGTTGCATATTGGGTACCTACGGGTCCTATTATTCGAGTGAAAATTACAAGCTTAAAATAGTTTATCTACTCTCATATCGTAAAGTTCGAATTATAAACTTCAAAACGAATTTATATTGGTAGACTTTTTAAACACAATACTGAATTTAAAAAAAAAACACGTTATAACATTATTTATGTAACAAAATAATGTTATTAAATAACTTTTTTACCATTACGATACAAGTTAATCCAAAAAGTTAATGTCACCAATGAGCTTCCATATCAATATTTTTTTTATAATGGAACGCACGTGCAGTTCGCGTCATTTTTACAGCATTACAAAATGTTTTCATTCCAATTTTTACTTGTCTGTGACAGCGCCCGATTTAACGAACGCGCGGTGATGAGCTAGGTTTTGGCGCCATTCATTGAATACGTTTTGTTGTAATGTATGAGAGTAGATAAAGTAGTGTATGAAACTGCACATAACTAGGTATTAAAGCTCTCGTGTGATACTATTAAAAACCTCTCTCGTGTTTTAATACCCCTCATTATGCAACAATTTCATAAACTACTATTTTAACAGTTTTTTTGATGAAAGCTGATATATTTCGTTGTAAAGGTGAACAGTCTCGTCTATATTAATTTTGGTCACATCTTGTGTGGGTAGTTTTTTTATGAACGGAAAGACCGTAATGAATAAGTTTGCAACCAGCGAATATTCAGAAAATAAAATTAAGGAACTTAGTATGGAAACTTTTTTTAAATTACACAAAAAGACTTGGGTGTAAGTAGTGACTGTGTAGATGACTTTGTTTAGATAGTGTTTTTTTACTTACTTTAACTTATTTAATCACAAGTTATAACTTACTTACTCTAAACTAACAATAGAAGATAATTACAAATAACTTAGACTAGGAACCTATCAGGGGGTCCAATTAACTTTGGAATCAAAGGAATATCTGGGTTTGATAAAATATAAACATAAAAATAGAAGAAATAACAAGAAGCCAATACAGAGTAGGTAACTACCTAGCTAGAATATTAATAAAATCGATTGTAGACATCGAGCGTAAGAGATCTTGAGTCCGAAATCTAAAGCGGATTTGAACTAAAACATTATTGGTTTAAGATCTATTTTATTCAATTTTTAAAGCGCAATGAAGAAGAGTGATTGTGGTGTTTGACTTATCACCCTTTTGCCTTTAAAGTAGTTTTATTTATTTAACAGTTATTATTTCCGCGATAAGTATCCGCACGTGGGCTTCCACCGAAGGCGCCCATGTGGCAACTACAACTGTGTCAAGTGACCTATTTTCATAAGGCTGAAAAAAAAGGCTAGCGTTTAAACCAACTTTTTGTAGGTACTTAAATGCTAACACATATTCGCAAGTTATTTAAATGGTGGGCAACCAGGGAATGGAGAATAAGGACGCAACACTACTGGGGCATTTACTTTCAACATGTTTAATAGACAATAGATAAATTGTAAATAGATGGGTCCAACTGGTTTCCGTCATGAGCTTTACTAGTACTTCCTTAGTTGCATTCATCGGAGTGAACAGTTATCATTCGAGCAACTCATGTATTTTTATCTAATCAAAAAATGGTTGAAATTGACACAAACCGAGTTTAAAGCTTTGGCTAGAGCGATACATGAGGGATTGTGCTAAGGTCTATCAATCTTTGAAGTCGCTAAACAACGTTACTATTTAACTGGAGACATGATGCTGACATACTCGTAACAAATGTATCTAATTAAAAAATAGACGTGATTTTTAATCGTTAAATTATAAATTTGAGACATGCCATACAGTAAAAACTTTAGGGGTGCGCGTAATGTGGCCAGTCGCCCTGGGGGTAGATATTCGTTATGGGTCCGTAGAGGCCGGGGGGGTGGGGGTGGGCGTAGCGCGGCTGGAGCTCGTGGTAGTCCGCCACGGGGGCCGGCTTGAGGTACTGCTCAAGCTCGGCGCTGTCCGGCGTCCCGTCCACCAGCAAAGCCCCGTCGACTTCTATCTCTCTGAAGTCTATCTGAGATCTTTCTAGAGACGGCTCGCGCTTGAGCCGCGTGGAGGTCGCGGGCGGCGGCTTCCGGCGGCGCGGCTGGTACTTGTAGTCGGGGTACTCCCGCTTGTGCTGGGTCCGGAGCTTGTCAGCTTCTCTGATGAACGGCAACTTTTCTATATCACTAAGGTTCCTGTAACAAACAATCCGCTTATACAACTCTGGTGTGTGTATATTAAACATTTTCCGTATTATGAACATTATGATTGGGATCTCGGTATTTTTTAGTAGAAACATTACAGTTTTGTTAGTTTAGGAGATTAAGTCGCCCATGGATAGCTGAACAAAGTTGAATTTTATTTGGTACACGGATATCATGGTAATCAATCATCATATTTCACAAACGTTAAACAATGAAGAAATAAAAAAATGTGTAGCGTTGACGTAAGCTGTCATGCGTTCGCATTTGTCATTCTATACATTTTGTCAAATTACAACAGTAGGTGGCTTTCGTAAAATGCGACTTAGTTAAGGCTTTCCTTGGATAAGTTGTTACGCAAAGCAACGAACTATACGATGGGGCTTGTAAATATTGTGTGTTAGACAATGGTCAAGAATGGCAGCATGTGCGAGAGGCGGCGATGGTATCGCGCGCCTATTTCCAGATGCGCCGGCGCGCTAATGTGGCGTGCGCGGGCGCAGACGGCGCCGCGCGCTTGGCTCGCTGCGCTGCGCAGCCACTGGGAGCTTGCACTTTCAACTTTACATGTTCACTACCGGTGGTAGGCCGGGGGTGTTCTAATATCACACTAGCGCTAGTTTGTAGCTAGTTTGTTTGTTTTTCGGGGTGGTAGGACCTTGTGCAGGGTCCGTCCGGATCGCTACCACCGTCTTATCCATTAACCTACCGCCAAACAGCAGTGTTCGCATTGTTGTGTTCCGGTTTGGGGATAAGACAGCCGGTGAAATGACTAGCATAGAGGCATTCCATCTTAGTCCTCAGGGTTGGCAACGCATTTGCAGTCTTAGGATTGCTCTGCAGTCTTGTGAATGCGAATGTCTATGGGTCACAGTTTTCACTTACCATCAGGTGGCCTGTGTGCTCGTTTGTCATCTCTATGCAATAAAAAAAAAAAAAAAAAAGAGCAATAAGTAATATAATTTGCAGGAAATCAATAGGTACTGCTCTAATTAGCGTAGAAGTGGCGTTGATGTAAGTGTGTGGACTTGTTATTCGTAATTTATTTATTTGAAGGTATGTAAGCAAAGTTGTCGAGTGAATACATCATTGATTGAACAACGTTGTAGTAACAGCACACTCGTTGGACGACAGTTGAGGTGGTCGTCTATTGGCCGAGCTAACACAACACAAACGTGTGCAAACGCCAGACTGAAGTGATTTAGCTGTAGTACTACCTTTAATCAAATATTTAGGTACTATCAGCACGACGTCGCGCCCTATTACTTATAGTTATTATTCCGTAGGTACATTGGTGCAACAGGACGCATTTGGGGAACGCTCGTTTTAAGTCGTAATTACCTATTCTCTTTTAGGTTTGACATTGTGGTTGACATAATAATTTTCAATACTATTAAAAATAGTAGTCGGTACATGTAAAAAATAATATTTTCCAGGTCAAGTTTCGACGTTATAAGCATAAAAATTAAAATAGTTTATTTAACAAACATTATTTGTACATTTAAAAAAAACAGGCGATGACCGATGACGCCTGTCTTGTGGGGAACGATGGTTACTAATTACAAAATATGTCCTGCGCTTGTGCTGTTTAAGATAACAAACAATTTTTAACCAAATTAAAACTACCAAATAAGCAAAATCCAAATTCTTTTTTCTCCTCTTATTTTCTTTCCTTACTTTGGGAAAGGGAGAACTATAGTTGTATAGGTTTAGCATCATGATTACATTCGTCATTATCATTTTAGCCGAAACACGTCCACTGCACTGAAAAATCGGATCGGTCCTCTCCCTGATGCAAGCCTGGCAACATTGAGCCTTTCAGTACGAGGTCTCCACTTCAGAACCTTTCCGCCACTACACTGCCGTCACAAGGCATTACTAAGTAAATTAAAGATGAAAAAGCTGCTTACATTTTAGTTTTCACACAAAAATGTATGAAGTTGAAATAAGCACAGTAAAAGCTCGAATCCCTACTTTCTTTGGACACGTATGAATCTATTGAACACTTGATAGTGCAAGGCAAGGTCGAGGGCACCAAACCACGCGGAAGATCGCCGATGAGGTGGATGGACCAAATAAAAACCACCGTCGGCGGTTCTCTACACAAATGTACCAGGAGGGCGGCAGGTCGCATTGTTCGCAAGGACTGGCGTCGCATTGTAAAGCAGGCCACAAAGTTAACTTGAAACCACGACCAACCATTCTGTGGCAAGAATGTAACGCCAAAGAAGAAGATATCGTCAACTAACGCTAACGTTAATCCTATACATTTTGTTGATTTTAGAATATCTCTAACTAATTAATTCTCTAATTAATTGGTACATATCAAAGTCGTGTATTATAAAATAAAAAAAATCTTTGTCAAAGTAATTTAACCGAATCACAATATAACAGAAGTTACAATAGTCTTAAATTAGAGTTATCGTGTGTTATCGTACATCTTAAAATTCGCTCGAGAAATAGAAAATATTTGGGAGATGTGCGGTGACCGTGTTACGGCGTCTGGGCGACAGTCTGCGCCTGTTATAATTAGTTCTCATACAGATAATTTATGACTGGCAAGACTGAAAACATAGAGCGAGTTCGTTAATTGGGATTGGTCGTGGAAATATTATCAGCAGCTTGATAAAAGAAAAAATGCAGTGCCTTATGAGTTATGACTCGATGACTGTATTTCCTACGAAGTTAAAAAAAAGGGCGTGAACAATAAGAGGTCGAGGGAAAAACGCAGTTATGGAATCTTTACTAAATAATGCTCGAGGCTTAACGGAGACGTTACAACTAAGTGACAGTATAGACTGCCTAATTGACTAATTAGTGCAAGAAGGTAAAGTAGGTAATTTAATTAAAACAGTGATAACTTTTTGAACTCAAATTAACAAATTATCTTAATTACTATACATTCCATTCTTAAACAAACAGGCGATTACTGAGAAACTGTGAGATCATGGCTGACGCGGAAACCTTTGACCTTGCTAATCTCGGCCGGCGATCATCCCGCGATGACAGTCGAGAGCCGACCAATCACAACACAGCAATCAGACTCTTTTCACCGTCTATTTTCTTTGATGCTTCGAGAGTTCCCGTGTCGTCTGGTGTCAAAATATCGGCCGGTCATCGTGCGCTTGCGCGGGTGGTCAGAAAGTGCACTTACATGCCGAGTGAGATGAGTAGGTATTCATTCTCCGTGAAAACAGGTGTTTGAAAGTAAACTCTTTTTGCATAACCGTACCCAATGCGCTAAATGAAACAATATTATTGCGGATAAATGACTAAGTTACATGTTAAAATAATTAATTCTTAATGTCAGTCCCGTTATCCATTTTAGCCCTATTCATTGCGGTGCTAATTTGTCGAGTCATCAAATGGCAGTCCAGTGCAATAATGTTTCCTAAAATCACTTAAGTACGAGTATTTAGGGAAGATCACACTCATACCTAATCATAAACGACGTTTTTAAATAATATTCTAATATAAGCCAAAAGAAGGCTCGGCTGTCATTGTCTCGCGATTAAGTCCACTGCAAACCATAAAATTAGGCATCAAACTCATAAACTTTCCGGAATTTATATTTGAATATCTGATTGTTACCTACTGTTGATACATTTTTCACCTGTGAAATACCAGATAGAAATAAGTTTGCCGCTACTACCGGCATATAAACATTACAACCGCGATGAATTTTATTCTTAAAAAGCCGTTATACGGTTAAAGAAAGCAAACTTTGAACGTAACAAACTGAAAAATATCCTTAAATACACATGCAACTTTCCGACGACCTAAATGAGTCTCTAACATTTAAATATCGCCATCTAGCTTAAATTTTCAGTAAAATGGCCTAACTTTTGGCTTCTTCATTTAAAAACCATTAACTATAACACGCGGCATCGTAAACAATGTCATCGAGATTGCGAAAAGATACCTATTCTATCAAATTATTTGGGTACAGTTTCTATTATCGGACCTCCGCCGTTCGATCGAGATGCTATCAGCCGGCAGCGATAGTATTTTAATGAGTAAACAATCGATGCACGCGCACGATGGGGCGCCGCACGCGCCGCTCTCCTTAGCATCGACGAGAACCATTTCTCGGTCAATTGCATTTGGAACTTTTGATAGGAATTCCTAAGGTTTTCTGCTTATACTCATATATTAGATACGTTTTCTTTAAGATACGGTCTACGATAAAGTATTAAACAAAAAAATCTAGTAGTTGACATTGTGATACTACTCAGACAATGTCTTCCTTTGAAAAGCCGCAGTGTCTTAAGGGAAGGGAAAAAAGAGGCAAAACGCCAACGTATAGACTGACGGTTACGAGAAAGTTCCCTTGCAGGCATTTTTAGTGGGTCGTTGCACGGAAAAACATCGACTCATCGCCCGAATGAACACCTTGGACGGAGCCCTCTCCGCTCACGCTAAGATTACTTCCGTACCGAGCCTACTATATTGTTAAGTATCGGTTGTACTCTCTTCGCTTGCAGTAAGACGGGCTACCGTTGCTGCTACTCAATTCTACAGAGAGTCAACCATCTAGCTATCTTCTCTGCTCCCTCCGCTTGCAAAGAGACGGTTTACCGTTGAGGCTCTGCATGGAGTGAAACTAACGATGCTACTGACTTTCACAACGAACCAAGCGATTTTTGCTTACTATCAACTCGACTTTGCTCTCTCTGCTCGCAATATTGCGGGCTTCTGTTTTGTTACTCACTTCCACAGTGAGCCGAGCGTCTTGCTGAGCTCGGCGTTGTGCAGCGAGGGCCGCTGCTCGGAGAGCCGCCGGCGCATCGCCTGCGCGAACACCATGAACGCGTTCATCGGTCGCTTGACATGCGGCCGCCGCACGCAGCCGCCACCTCTGCAACAAAAAACAAAAACATTGATATGTGTATTTTAATTTGTATTAGCATCGAATGATATTTTTAGCGTATTTTTTTGCATTATCGATTCATAGTCGTTGTAGTTCTTGACCTCATTTATTGCCATAATTATAAAGAGTAATTACTATGTAATATAGATAACTAAGTAAATTTCATTGGAGTTAGTCTATATTTTTCGTGATTAGATTAGAGATTTTTCCTAAAATATAACCGGTTAAAAATAAACATTATCCAGATTAACGACAAATAATACATAACATAAAAGATACTTATTTAAATTGGTAAGTTGAATTTACACCGTTCCGTCTAATAAAGGTGGAGAGAAACGCTAGTAGTAGTTGATACTTGAGGAAAGTTTCGAATGTTGATCCTATACTTGATATTTAGTTCGTGATTGTTTAAATTGTATTATTAATGGCCTTTTTCTTACAATTTACGTATCTTTTTATCAATAAAAGTTACATTGAGATACAATCATAACTACGATATTATATTTATTCTGATTTCTAAACATACCTACTCTCCTTAACAACAAACTTGTAATAGCAATATTCAAACGGTTGAAACACAGACGTCATCACAAAAGTTTATACAATACCGCCACAAAGCCTTTGGAAATCAACATTTAAGTTCGCTTTAGACGTTGCTTACATACTCGTACGCTTAAAGCTATAAATAGTTTCGAGTATAGACTCTAACCCGAACAAAAAGTTAATGTTGACATAAACAATATGAAATGCGCACTTGAGGGCGGCGCGAGCGCAGTCCAAATTGGTCGGCTTTCGGCGCGCGCCGCGATAATTACTAGGTAACCGAACCTATCAAGTGGCGACACTAAAAATAATAAATTATTATTAACTCTTAACCTTTGCGACTACACGGTCCTTCTCCTGTGAGTGTGTGATTTTGTAACGCAAGTTTGAACTATTTACTTTTTGACCTCTGAACCCGTTCGCAATGATATAGGTATCTCAGTAAACTGATGGTTTGCAGCACTCATGATATAAGTAAGGATATTGCACGTTTATACATACAATTAAATATTAATGAGTAAGTAATTGAGAGGCTAAATTATCCTTGTGTCATACACAGCCGCTGAATGAAAAAAATGTGTTCACATTAAATATGGTTTGCTGGGTGAAATAGGTTATTGTTGAAACCTCATTTTACTGGCCATCAGATAATGTGTTCTTGATGACATTCCTTTGTAATTGTGAAGATAATAATTCTTGATGGTTCTATAGAACGTTTCAAAGCTCGACTGGTTGTCAGAGGATACAGTCAAGAGCATGGCATCGACTACCACGAGACTTTCAGCCCTGTTGTTCGTTGGGATACAATACGCACTATGTTGAGCGAAGCAGCTGTTAGATAAATGCACATGACTCAATTCGATGTAAAGACCGCTTTTTTATACGGTGACATCGACGAGGTTATTTACATGAAGCAACCTGTGGGATTCGATGATGGATCAGGCCGTGTCTGCAAGCTTATCAAAAGTTTATACGGCTTGAAACAGGCGCCACGGTGCTGGAACAAGAAATTCTGTTATTTTTTGTCAAAGTACAAATTAACGCAAAGTGACTCGGATCCATGCCTGTTCATAAGCCAAGATCGGCAACTTATCGTCATGATTTACGTCGATGATGGATTGATCCTATCGCCAAACAAGACATGTGTGGAAGAATTTCTGAGTGCCCTGACCGCAGAATTCCAAGTTCGCACCTCCGAAGTCGGCTGCTACCTTGGCTTGCAAATAAATCGCCTGAGTAATGGGTCGATTTTTATAAACCAAGAAGCCTACATAAAAACTATTTTGAAATATTATGACATGAGTGATGCAAACTCGGTAGTCATTCCTATAGACAAAAATCAAATGACGGATAATTTGAACTATGACAATGACACGAGTTTTAATGATTTTCACTACAGAGAATTAGTTGGAAAATTATTATTTCTGTCGGTTGTGAGTAGACCGGATATTTGTTTTGCGGTAAATGTTTTATCGAAACATGTAGAGAAACCTGACAAACGCCACTATGCGATCGCTAAACGAGTCTTGAGATATTTAAAAGGAACTCAATGCCTTGGTATACTGTTCAAGACTTCGTCAATTGAAGAAAATTCTTTCGTGGCATATAGTGACGCAGACTACGCCGGAGATAAAGATACGAGAAGATCGACTTCTGGTTACGTATGTCTGGCCGCAGGGGGAGCAGTGTCGTGGTCTTCAAAAACACAGAGATGTGTGACCCTTTCAACAACTGAGGCAGAATACGTGGCGGCCAGTCTTGCAGCCCAAACGGTTATATGGCTCAATCGCCTCTACAAGGAAGTTCGAGGAACTGAGGTTATACCCACGGTTTACGTCGATAACCAAAGCGCTATCAAGCTCGTCAAGAACCCAGTGTTTCATTTTAAGACAAAGCACATAGACACGCGCTATAAGTTTTTGCGAGAGCTCCATCAGGACAAAAAGGTCAACGTTCTCTACGTACCCTCTAAAGAACAAGTAGCGGATACGTTTACGAAAGCCCTGCCAAAGGAAGGCTTTCTCAGAGCACGATCTTCACTAGGTATGGTGAATATGGCTGATCTGATGTAGGGGGAGTGTTGAAACCTCATTTTACTGGCCATCAGATAATGTGTTCTTGATGACATTCCTTTGTAATTGTGACAGATTTCTACTCAATAAAATATAACATAAGGTTCTAAGAATATTTGTTTTATTAGTTATTAAATATCAATCTTAGGCAGTTGCTTAAAATTCAAGGGTCAAATAGAAGATCGTCAATAGAAGTTCGCCGGCGATGGAGCGCAGTCGGAATAACCCCGCCCAGAACAGCCGAGCCTCTCGTCATTTTACGCTCGTAAACGGCTCTCGTTTTATTGCATTTTTATTTTCTAGTGCCCCGTTCGGGTTTCCTCGCGATCTGACAATAAATTATGCTTTTTTCAAACACTGACACGCCACTAAAAGTCGATCGATTTCTAACGGATTACTCGAAGCAATATGAGCAGGAATAATTACCGAGCTTCGGCGAAGTTCAGCGGTTTCCTTGTTTATTAGTGGGAACGCGCTAGCAACGCGGCAACGCAGCGTATTTAGGGGATTTTTATTACGCGTGGAATAAAATAATATGTTAACTATACGTTTCTCGCTATGAGGTATATAATAATGGTTGTAATACGCATAATAGATTAGCTTACGATAGCGTGGATGTGGTTTAGGATTTTTTGGTGTCAAATGTGCTAAAGATTGGTACAAACTTAACCGCATAGTTTCCACATTATTACACATCAACCAAAGCTATTAGTAACTACAGCAAGTTTGTGACTATATAGAAGAACTATAAAAACCGTGAAGTATAACTACCGTCTTAGTTGAAGTATCTATCTATCATCTTGTTAGGCTCGTGTCATACAGCAGTTCTAAATAAAGGGGGTGGATTTTTATTCCATGTTTACATGTCAGCCATAATTATCAGAAAATCTATGATATAAATGTACTAGAAGAATGGGATTAAAATGCTACATATTACCAGGTTTCAAATAGAGTTTCTAATGCCAATCTCAACTAAATTACCGCCACAGACACAACGGAAAACCAAACGAATAAATCAGCATATTTGTACGAATGGACATACAAGCCAGTAAGTCTACTTCGAGATCAAATCAGCGCCAAGTACCTAAATGTGGCAATGATTAGGAGAATGGGCAGGGCAGCGTCGCTTTTTGTAGAGCGGAGCGACCTACCGCGCAGCCATCTGCTTAGTAACATCTTCGCCACTGACAATCACAGATACGCCTTTAAGTGCATACAATATCTAAGTACTTGCGCTATGCATTTTGTTATAAGGACATGCGTAAACTCATGTTGATTCTGATGTGATTCTTATTTCTGTTTATCGGTTTAAAAAAATAAAGCTCGGTAAGAGGTTCGCTAAATATCAATTTACCTATTTTTGGTATTTACTATTTTTCGAACCTGCAGCGCGTGCTCCAGCAAAATGCTGAGAGCAAAATAATTAAAGTTAGTTCAATCTCCAAAAAATATATTTAAGCAAAACTACTGGTAAATATCTCACGCTGCTCTAACGTTTTTTTATAATAGTGTCGAGTTTGATATTTTTGAGCACTTTTAGTGTCCGATAAATATTTGATAATGACGTTCATACTTAATTTGTACAGTTTAGTAATCAAAATCAAAATTTGTTTATTTTTTGTAAAGCCCATTCCCAGCCCAGCACAAGAATCATTATTTCATTTAATGGTTTACGAAGACATTGGTTTACATAGACATGGTGGACATTTAAAATTTTAAGTGATGTAATTGTTTTGCTTGCGAATGCAATATTAATATTAATAATTTATAACCATTTTATTGTTTATTGTTCTTGAAATTAAATAAATCTAGGATCTGGCCTTGATACCACATTTCTAAAAACCAAAAAAAAAGCTAGACCGTATTATTCGTCAATAGCTAGAAAACCATAAAATATTTTTACCGTTTGGTAATCAATCAAACTTCGTATTATTTTTAATTCCCAATCAATTTTGATGATAGGTACTCTAATTTCAAAAGCTTTTAAACTTCATAATCGAACGACGGCTTGACAAAAAGTTTTATAGTCGCCGGCGATGATTTACCGCCAGATTTCACAGTCGGCGCTACATCTGTGGTTGGTAACTAAACTAACCAACGTATAACCTATACATATAACTATGCAATGGGTTATATTTTAATGTTACCAGTTGTTATTGTGGTTTACTTGAGTAACTCGACTGTGACGAGCATGATTTAGTTATAATGTATAGTCAGCGCCAGAGAATCATACTTACAACCTTTTAACGACCCGTTGGCCTAGTTGGTATTGGTAGTGACACTGCCTACGAATGGTATTAAAATAATTCCCTCAAAAATAACTTTTTCGAACAGTTGATTGAGTGAGTGAAGTCATAAAAGCTCGCGCACTTGACGGGTAAAGCGAGCAAGCTGAGAATGCACGCATGCATGTTTTTGTACGCTCTGACGAGACTACTTCAACTCGCCGGTTAATAATTGGTGCGTCGTGTTCAAGTGCGAGTGATTAAAGTTAATCACCTACCGGATTTACGTTAGTGATAGACTCGTGCATCAACTTTGATAATTAGGACGATTCTGAAATGCTGCAGAAGTATTATATCCCCTCTTATTACCTTATATACGGAATGAGGTGGTTAAATTTAGCAATGAGACATATTTTGGGATTAACAAAAAATAATGGAACGAAAAACGAATCTATAATTACATAAACAAAGGCTTAGTACGCGTAGCTTTACTCATATGGAGTTTGTAAGCATGACATTTTATACTAGAATTGATTCTATATGTGTATGTAACCGATTCCTATGGCCTTGGAAGCCACGATTATCAAGTCGAACCTTATTTGTTTAAGAAACACTTTAGATAGGGACGGGCACCATCAGTGTCGTAATATTTTAGCTCGTAATGTAACACATCATGATGGGTCAACAGTACAGAAAATTTGCAAAATATCAGGGATTAGATATGCGTTTCAAGTTAGGCCTCAGACAATACAATATACGTTACAAAATACTACATCATTGTACGATGTAGATAGCTAATAGGTGGGTTTCTCAGTAAAAGTATTACCATTAAACAGAGAACACTATGAAACGTAAAAAAATATCATAGTGCTAAACAAGAATATAAAAAACCTAATTAATAAAATGAACCACTCAGAACTTAAATCTTAGTTGGTACAATTTATCATGCACGCAATAAATTAAAATAAGAAATAAGTGTATTCGCTGGACGTATTGTAACCATTAATCATGTCAGAAACTCGAGCGTACTCCTGACACGCAGGCAGTTAATTGTTATGTTTTAGAAGCCGGCTCTAGTAGCTAGGAGGTATTACTCGAAACTGCTTGTTGACAATAGCTTTGTTTTGGAAAGCTCAGCGTAGCCGCGAACGTGCGTAGAGCCGAAAGCAACGTAAGCTACCGGCCTACGAATTGATTAATCACCCTAAACAAAGGTTACAATCACCGAAATATTTTTCTACTCGACTATTTTGTTACTATTGTTATTAGAACGCCATTGCCTAGTTTATAAAACAATAGTGGTTATAAGAAGGCAAACTTTGCTATTTACTTAGAGAGTTTGGAAACATTACCCTGATTCAGGGACAGAAGGGTAAAAAATGCACCGTCGGGAGATTTTGGTCATATTTATTAATTTTATTTTGTGAAGTCATCCAAAGGCCAAGCGTCTTATAATATCCATTGAGTTACTTATCCCGTAAATTATATGTACTTACTAGGTAACATCATAACATCGTCACCATTGCTCTATAACTGTTCTTAATTATTTGTTTTTATACGTTACATACAACATGTTAGTATATTTTACGCGACACAAAAAAAAACAAAATTAAGTAAAGGTTTGATGAAGTAAAATTTGGTTTTGAAAGCTAAGCCAATTAAGAAACTGAATATTAATGATTAAAAAAAACCGGTTACTCATATTTTAGTCTGTTTTATTTTAAAAGGGTTGCGCTAACGCAAGGCCATATCGCCTAATTTGATGGTAGTTCAAAAGCGGTTTAATTTTTCGGGAATCGCCGCTTGACGTGCCTAGGCGCGCTTTGAGCCGCGCAGGCCGAACGGCGAGGAAGTCATAAACGTGAGTAACGTAGATAGCTGTCATCTGTGACGTACCCGCCCACGCTATTTCTGCGCTTACTTGTGCGCTGGCGCAGCCAACGCTACCCATCTTGCTGCTACATAAATTTGCTAGCGACGGCGAGTTGGACAGATTCAGACGCGGTTTTAATGTTACAGCGTTTAAACTAAACGCCGGGCTGTTTTACATTTTAAGATGTTAAAGGGGTGACAACAATGTCGAGTTCAGTGAACAGGTGATGTCGCTGATTAATTCGATTCTTCGTATGTAGTCTCCTTACAACATGTTAGTAAGTACTATCTACAAACCGTGTACATGAATTTAGACATGAGGCAACTTTGAATGTGATTCAACCACCCGATGTGACGCATGCACACGAGAACAGATGTGAGGAGGTAGTAAACTTGCCCCTTCTGTCGCCGAGCGCTGAAGTCTTCTAAACATCCCTACGCCGCAGTTATCTTTACAGTCGATGTAACTGCGGCCGTTAAACAATTAATAGCGCTGTAAAACGGACGCGGCGCTCGTTCATAATCATTATTCTGGCACTGGAAGCTTTATCAAAACGCTCCCGAACAAGTAATAGCCTCTAATGCCTACCTATGGCCTATAAAATGATTTATAGATATTCAAGCGTCACCTGGCTCGAGTGGCCTGGGAATAATTGGATAATCTACAGGGGTGATGCGTTATCAGCCGCTGTGTTATGGCATTTCACGTGGATGATCACCTACTTGTAAAGTAAGCCGTCTGTTGTAGTTTTATCGTCACAACCCGAAAGGGGTTGGCGTTCTCACAGGACGGTATTTACATATTTGATTGATAGCAAAACGTTTTTATGCTTAATTTGGTTTTAATCTACACGTGGTTTTAGTCGTAGATTTTCTCTAGTTAGTTCCAAAGAATTATATCGTAACTATTTTATAATATAATATCTGTTCCTAGTTTCTTCGGAAATAACGCTTTTCAGGAAAGTAGGTATGTGTTTCTGTAGCACATATTCGTTTTTACTAAACTTTCTGTGCCAAACCATTGAATCAACCCGCTATACCAACAGAGTTTCTTCAAGGACGCTGCTTCGATCATCCAAACGGCTATACGGGGCCGTATGATGTGATGATAGGTACTAGTGCGGTTGCTAAACGAATATCCTCCGTGAGGCCGCGCGGACATTGGTTAACCTCAGCCCGACCCATTAGATAAGCGAGATACGGTATTCTGCGTATGCGTTTCGATTGGCGGATGCATTCCGGCTGCAATCATCATTATCTATTACCTACTTGTGTTTAAAACGAAGTTCTTACTTGCCTACTTGTAACTTGTTGCCTATATACAGCAAAAAAATGGAATTTAAATACCCTTAGTTAGGATTTCAGTAAACAAAATATTGCGTTCCTGGCACTAAATAACAGTGTAAAAGCGAGCAGACGGGCGTGAACACGTATTCGCGTGTGCTTATAAATTTAACTTTACTTTGCACTTAGCAAGGTGCACTGTAAGTATAGAATTGAGAAAAGGTTTAGGTACGATGAGTACATGTATCTAATATGGATATAGCATGGAACAAGACGTACTTAGTGTAATTTAAAGCGTAATCGTTGGAATGGAAAGTGAAATCACACATCGAAACATTCAGGAGCGTAGCTTGCGAAATCAGGCCTTTATGGTGTGAAAAATTTATACAGCGATCAGAATGGACTAGTACACAAACTTGAGACAGTAACTTATGTATATTATGTAGCTACATCCTAACAAATGAAGGCGTTAAAAATTATTGTAATAACTATAATGGACATTTCATCATAATAATAGATAAGAGTAGAAAAAAACTGCAAAAACGACCTAAAAAGTCTTAAAATAAAAGGTAGCTGACATTTTCCATTAAACAGAACAGTTTCAAGAGCTCGTGTCAGTTCATATTTCAATTGCACATGCGTTATCCTCGAGTAGTGTCGCGTGATAATACGACGGTCAATTAGAGCTCGCCGAGGGTGCAAGACGCATGGGAACGCATCTGTGTCTACATTGCTGATAACGACACTCGGCATCAAACGTACTGCGTAGGTATAGGGTGGCCAAAACTGTCTATTTCTTGAAACGATAATAAAGCAGCGCGATTAGTCTAATTCTAGTCCTATGTTTTTTTTTGTTTTACCAGTACTTAATGGTTTGTACTAGCATAATCAAAATACTTAATAAATAATAATAACATTTTAACTACGTGATGATAACTAAGTGTAACAACTATTTATATTTTACGGGTAATACAGTATGTTAAAAGTAAACATTAACCGGTGCTTTGGCCTAGTTGGTAGTGACTAGTGACCCTGGCTAGGAAGCTAGCGGTCCTGGCTTCAAATCCCGGTAATGGCAGATATTTATTTGTGCGATGAGCGCAAATATTTTGTTCCTGAGTCATAGATGTTTTCTATGTTAGTATTTAAGTATTTCTCTACAAATATACGTACTTACATATTTATATCGTTGTCTAGTACATAGGTACCAGTACAAGCCTAGAGCTTAGTTTGGGACTAGGTTAATTGGTGTGACATTGTCCTGATCTTTATTTATTTATTATATTTAACCTTAGGTTTTGTATATTCAATTATACTTGTACAGCAGTTTTTTTTTTTTTGGATATCCCCATTATACGTTTGTGTGTTACATGCCCCCAATATTAATGTATTTATTCTCTGTCTCTGTATCGATGAAAAGTAACAGCGGAAAATATGCTTTGACATACCTACTTACATCAACTTGCGTGATGTACTTATATCTTTACTAGCTTTGGCCCGCGACTTCGTCCGCGTAGAAGTCGTTTATCGCTGCTCCCTCGGGAACAGTCCAATTTTCCGGGATAAAAACTATACTATGTCCTATTGCGGGACCTAACCTATATGTGTGTCAAGTTTCATCCTGATTCGTTTAGTTGTTGAAGCGTGATTGAGTAAGAAATATCCAAACTTACAGACATCCAATCTATATTTATAATGCTAGTGCGATGCACTTAGAATACGCATAATACTATGAGTGGTTTTCGGGTTTTCACAGGTAGGAACTGCGATTTTTAACATTTTAATACAAAATATATTTCACGAAAACCTGCAGTGTTATAAAACTTATAAAGTAAAACGCTCAAGCAACTACTGCATCACGGCATCGCGAATATCGTTTAGCAGGTAGCGGTCGAAGTAGGCCTCCGGTAATGAAGAACCTCGGCTATTATAACTAGATTTTTCTGGTCTGTCGCTCAGTCCGTCTCGTTCACCGTTGGCTAGTTAGAAGAAGACATACTGCGTGACCAAGAAGTCGCGGGGAGATTGTGTGAGCCCCCGTGGTGTTAATGTTGCGCGCGCGCATTACCGCGCGCCCGCTAACCGCGCCGCCGGCGCACCGCGCACCGCCCAGATTACACTCTGTCAATATTTGGAGCCGGAACACTTGCCCACACGCACTAGCCTACAAATTGTATGTACAAGAGTACAGCTACCTTACGTAATGAAGGTAAAATCTCGGCAAATAAACCGCAAGCTTTTAAAGCTTTGAAGATGCGCTTCCTCGTCATGGTTGAATCATCCAATTGGTATTCCATAATGATTTACTTTAAATGTTTAAATGATACAACCAAACTTATTAGAAACCCTTAATTTAATATATGTATCTGTAACAACGTTTTTTAGGTTTTTCTTTAAATGTAATAAAAGAAGAAAGTAATTTATTTGTGTACCTAAAAAAACCCTGTATTATCTCGTATTTCTCCAGGTCAATTAGTGAAGTTGCGAAGTGGTCGGCGTCGAGCACACAGGGTGCTTCCGGGCGGCACCTGTGAGCGCGAGCGTGTTTGCGCCCCCACTTACGGGGGAGGCTCAAATCGCTGCGCACACGCCGCGGCCGGCAATCAGATTAATCTCGGGGAGGCGATAGACCGGTGAACGACAACGATTCACTTTTTATACGGACAGATGCTTTAATTCCAATGCCAATTTGAGGGAAAAATATTATTTAAAGTTAAATAAGAATATTTGATATGTATGTACATATCTACCTACATAAGAACTATATTTTCCTTTCAACGAGTGGTTGACATGTCATCTGGAAAGCGCGTAGCCAGCGCAATTGTGCAAGAAATCGTGTATTTGAAGTTTTTGGAAAAACTGTTATGATTCTATTTTTTTTTGCCTCCAAGCAAAAATAAATCAAGATTATTTTTCAATTGGGAATTGGGAAAATTATAACCCCGTTAATTTTTTAATGAATCTGCTTACGTCGGAGTTGGATAGTGCACTGCCTTTTGACTTTGATTCTTTCAAATCGCGGTCGTTTCTTTTAATTGTAAGTAAGCTTGGCTTCAAGAACCAATCTGAAACTTTATAATTGCGCCACGGTATTATTATGTCTGAGGCGAGGGCCGCGGCGGTGCTAATCGGCCCGAGTACACACCAATATTGGAATGTTTCCACTTGTTAATTAATTCAGTTGCTCGCTCCTGTTACTTCAACAATAAAATGTATTTGCTGTTGGGATTCCCAAACATCCACTTTATTTATTACCAACGTTGCTGTTCAATTTAACCTACGCCCTTAAATGTAGACAAAATGTAAATAGGAACTTACACAATGATATGAAAACTGGTCATAGCAAATTTAAAACAGATGCGTACTTAAATGTTGATCGTGAGTAAAAAGCCTAGCTTAAATCTTGCAGGGGCTCTAGATTGTACTCGGTCGAACCTTATGGCTTATGAGATATTGTCGTAGTTTTTTTTAATTCGGCTGCCGTTACTGTCAAGGAAATAAGAGCTATCGTAACGTTGACGATGGTTAATACGATAAGTCAAAAGCTATATAGGTTTACCGAGTAGAATACAACCCCAGTTATTTTTGGCAGAGCTCTCGACTACTTTCCTTAAACACAAGCCCGTTACATAGAAAGCGGAAAGTAGGTACTAATTACAATGTTTAGTTAGTTCAACCAACATCACCCGACCTAGCTGCTCGTATTTGTTTTTCCACCCTTTGCCTTAACCGTTTGGTCTTTTACGGTCAAAGGCACTGTGCTACTTAGTCTGTGTTAAGTACCTACCTAGAATCAGCCGAAGCAAAGCAACGTTGCTTTCTACGGTACGTTAGGTACATACTTCATTCATGCTCTGATGCGCATTACAAGGTTCTCCTTCGATATACAGAGGTACCAGGTACCTCAAATGAAAATGTTAAGCACTTTAGTACCTTGTCATAACAAAAATTAAACTGAACATAAGTAACAAGCATGATTTAAACAATGTAGTGACAGGGTTGTAAAAAGAATCGAAATGTTCAAAAAGTGAAAATCTGTCACTGTACACTGTTATAGACCAAATTTCGCGGCCTAAACAGGTGTCTGGGCTCTTTAGAGCGTTCATCATCATCATTTCAGCCCGTAGTCGTCCACGGCAGAACATAGGCATATAATATCCAGCGAGAACGATCCAACGCGGCCTGCATCCACCGACTTCCTGCTCCCTTTATTATGTCACCTGTCCAACGTGCCAGCGGCCGTGACACACTGCGCTTGCCAGGCCGTGGTCTCCACTCAAGAACCTTTCTGCCCCAAAAAAGAGCTTCAAATAAATAGGTACCTAAGTAGGTTTTTTCAGAGCGTTAGTCAAATGAAATTTAAAAGCGCCGTAGAGTTTTAGAGTTTGGGGTCCAGGGTCTCCGAGACAGATAAGCACCCCACAATGGGGCTGTTTGCGCAGGCGCTATCGCGACACGCGGAAATAAATCGGTGAGGCAGGAAGAAGATAAAAATCGTCACACGCCGCGCCCTGTCGAGTGCCGACCTACTCGGCAAGACGGAGGGTTCACTTATTAAACAAAATGATCCCAGGGATGTGAGTTGTGTGGTGGTGGGATGGGTTTGAGCAGTTATGACAAAATCTTATACCTACGTGCCTATACAGTTAACGATGTTTTTGGAAATGGTAACATGAAACAGGTTATTATTTAAGGCTTCTGTCTTTAAAACTTAAAATTGACTAAATTTGCTGTAATTTTTACCCATCTCCCGAAGGAGAAGGGTAGGTAATATTTTTGCCTTGTACGAGTTTGTATGTACCTACTCTTATGTATTGTTCTTTGTTGCGTTGTAGATACAGGCTGAATGGAAGGCTCGATTTCAACAAGCGATTCCGTCTTAAGCGCCGCGGGTGCCACTGGGTATACCTTTTTTTAAAATGAGGAGTTGGCAAAACCAAAAAAACATTCTTGATATCTACGAGTAACATTATATTGACGACATTATCCAAACAGCAGTTGGTTTATTCAAGTTTGCTTTTTGTTACACTACTTTTTACAACCATTGCTATTCTACTTTAACGAATAAAGTAAGTATGTTTGTATGTACCTAGGATCCCGAAGACTCCGGAGAGGGTGTTTACGCGAACTTATTGCTGAGTAGTGACTCTTAACCCTAAAAAACAAAAAAAGAATAGGCTAGATGTTCTTCAAGAGAAATAAATATATTGCGAATTTCTTCGTAGCACAGTCCTACAAGACTCGGTATTCTGAAATTAAATTGATTTAAAATCATTAACCATAGAATCCTACACCTATGATCGATAATCGTCCGTGTGTATTATTAAAAAGTTCCATGGACCTCTCTACTCAGATTCAACGTCGTAAAGAACAATAACCATAATCTGGACGCTTAGAGCTTAATATAAGCAGCAAAAGATATAGTTAAACTAAGCGTAAGTTTAAACGTTCCCGTATTGCGCTTTTTGATATCAACTCTAAGTAAGTTAAATATTTATAAGTTCGCGTAAATTCTTGGCAAGAGATAAGTTATCAGTGGATTCACTTTTATTTGAATTTTTGTTCTTTTATCAGCTGTCGTTATTGAAACGCTTATCAGCCGAGTACGAAAAGCCTGTAGATGCAAACTTAGTGCACCAAACCTTATACGAACTAGACTTATCATATGATTTGCAATACTTATGCATTTTCGTTAGGAGACGTGCTGCCTACCCCACTCTGGGAATTAAGGCGTGAGTTTATGTATGTGTATGTGTGTGTATGTAAATAACAACTAGCATAATTTCTCGTTTTTTTATAGAGTAGAATAGAGCCTATGGTTGCTAAGCACTCTACGAAGCGACACCGAACAATAAACACGATTATTTTTTTGATTAACACAAAACAAAAGCAATCTAGAACCTTCATACATTCAAGGAGGCAGCGATGTAAAGCCACCGACAGATATGAAATATATCTACAGTGAGAGATAACAGATAAAATATGGGTATTCAATTAGAGCGGTCGCGTTTCATGAAGATGCGCCTGTGACCCCGGCCGTATCTGCTGATGGCTAATTACGGAATCGTTCACGAGCTATCGGAATTCTAGTTGTTTATCTCAAACTCGTGTAATTTATATATGTAAGACGACAGTGCTAAAAGTTTCTTGTTTAGCAAGATGTATATCATCATGCCACATCCACTGATAGCCAAAGGGGGTGGGTGAATATTTCGCGTTTCAACCGCCGTCATTATTATATTCGCATATTATTCAATATACCTAAACTTAATAACTTTCTTGTTATTTTAAATGGAATGGATACTATCCCCGGGTCCGCTGGTTTTGACGTCAAAAGTTGCTGGTAGCTATCGTTATTTTCGACAATGTATTAAAGAGAATAATGACGGCGGTTGGAACGCCCGAATATTCACCCGGGTGGTTCTGCGCAGGGTGTAGATTCCCTGAAATAATTACCCCGTTAACGGAATATTAACCGGTGAGACGAGGTTGTTCTGCATGCTCATAGGCGTAAGGTAGAGTTAGGTACCTACAGACTTTAACCGAATTGTTTTGACACGAAACATCCAAGTCACCCAGCGAAGGTACAGTCGAGTTCATAAATATGTGAAGGTTTAGTACCTTGTCACTTTAATAGTTGTGACAATGGATGTATAGCAGTTTGGACATTAGATCACTTAATAGCTGTGACGATTCGTGTATGGTAGTGTAAACATGACATTAAACAGATAAGGTACTAAAGTGTACCTACACATATTTATGAACTCGACTGTAAATACCTAACTATTCTCCGAGATGTTTAAAAGTGAATTACAACCGCATTTGGTTGTTTAAACCGGCATTGTTGGAGTTTTTAATAATATTAACTATTTAAATCAATGATAGCTTCAGGCAAAATCCGGAGCAGAAGAAGCAAAGGCGGAAGTTTGATTTTACATGTACATTTCAGTCAAAAGATATTAGGCAGCTCTGTCAAGTTTATCTGGAACGAACTGCCTTGATGTTGCCTAGTGGCTATCTATGTGCCTATGTGCATATTGTGCATCCTACTAATATTATAAACGCGAAAGTTTATTTGTTTGTTTGTAACTCCATCGCGCTGCATGGCTGGACAAATTTGAATGATATAAGATTAAGGGTGAAGCAAAACGAGAGTAATTTTTGTCATGCAATTTCTGAAATATTAGCCTTTTAAGCAAAACTTGTGGTTGGTTCACACGGCGACGCAAAACGCGACTTAAGTATGAAGGAAAAAATTACACGACCGAAAATATGCGAGACTACTCCAAAAATTACGCTAGTTTGACTTCACCCTCTCACATAGGATTAACACTTTTAATTCCGGAAAATTTATAAGTTCCAGACGGAATAACGATAATCAAAATCTACCTAGACAAAGTGACCTTTCACGTCAAAACCTGTTGCATAGTTTAAAATTAGCGGACAATCATGCAGACAGACTGAAATAGTGACTTTATGTTATTCTATGCATGATGATGATGATGAAATGCGGAGACAAGAACTCAGGTGGTTTAAATACCGAGAATTTACTCATTTATGGAAGCTTCCTGTGCATCCACGACAGGGAATCTTTGGCCTCATCCTCATCGGCCAGCAAAGGAATGCCCGTCCACTGTTATTAAGATAAAAAACACATCGCGAGCATACAAGTTTAGTTCATCATGTAATTTTGCTAAAGAACTGTAAAAACAACTAGGTATCTTATCTAAATTATGCAGTATTTTTTTTTATTTTCTCTTAGCTTCCCTCCATTCGTACCTATCAACGACGACCTCATTACGCAGTTCATTAATAAATTAATTCTATGTATGCATGATAATAAATTAAGCGAAACGATTATGTTATCGTACGTCTTCTTATCAATCAAACATAATAATACCAGGGAGTGGACATCCGTTTCATGTGCCGCCAGCAGTTCATTTGTTTATCTTAATTTCGTTGTTCTGAAAGACCCGCCCATAAATAAATTTGAATTATTAACACCACTTAAGAGAAATGCAGCGCTCCCTTTCATACGAAGGTAAGTTCGCGTATGCTTGTCTCTGTTCTTCTCTGGAAGCACTTGAGTTGCGTTTCCGCTATCGGGCCTGCACGAGCTTACGAAATTAAAACCTCATTGAGGATATCGGATTTCAGGGTGGCTCAGAAGCGAGTCTTACGTTTGTGAAAATATATTTAATAAAAACCGCGAAACTTATTTTACAAACTCTACATGTTTCGGTATTGAGCATTCAACAATCATAATGAAAACCTTAATATTAAAATTTTTTTGATGACAATGTAGTATTTTAGGGACTCGTCCCACCGCCGGCGGTGAGCGGGAAGCGAGTATAGCCACCCAACTTTTAATGTCTCTTTTATTGACACGGGATCTATATCTTTATTCGTTTCTTGAGGTAGAAAATAGTCGATAGCTAATTGCCTCCTCACCGGCAGTGGGACAAGCGGTCTTATAAAGCAAAGGTACTCGGTAAGAAAGTATTGTCAATAAAAAATATTAATCAAATCTTATTAATTACAAAGTAACGGCTCGAAGTCATGGAAAGAACGTTGGTTGTTGGTAGCGAGTCCACTTATGATTGCAAGAGAGCCAAATACAAATCTTTAGCGGTAGGTACATGGCGACCGGTGACACCAAACAGAATAAATTCCATATTTATTAACAAAACAATAAATAAGAAATTATATTTTAAAACTAAAAAGCTAAGTATATCTAAAAACCGGGCAAGAGCATGTCGGACCATGCTCAGTGTAGGGTTCCGAAGCCGATACGACAAAAACAAAAAACTATCTCAAAAAACCACATGTATGAATTAATTTTCTATTTAAAGTTATTTGGTACTGTCTTAGATGATTTTTAGTAGGTATAAACACTTTAGTCGCCTGTATCTCAGGAACGAATGAAGTCTCCTTAGTCGTGATAGCGTTCCTTTTAAATTCCTTATTCCTTGCTGTCATTTAAGATATTTTTCCGATTTTTAGCATTAATTGTAGTTTTGGCTGCAGGGGGGGGGGGGGGGACACTTGACTCTAACGAAAATTTGCGTTTTAAAGCTTAATGTTTTATAAATAGATCCCTTAATCTAAAAATATTTTTTTACAAACCCGCAGTATTTTTGAAAGACCTATCCATGACACCCCACACTACCAGAGACGAGAGAGAGAGTCTGTAGACAAGACATCCCCACGTTATGTGTAGCGGAGGTACCCTATACCTTTTTTTTTTTTTCATGATTTTATTTTACCACTATGTTGGCGTGACTAATATGTATATTCATGCAAAACTACAGCTTTCTAGCTATAAGGGTCTCTGAGCTAGGCTGCGGACGGACGGACGGACGGACGGACGGACATGGCGAAACTATAAGGGTTCGTAGTTTGACTACGGAACCCTAAAAAAGGGCCTGCGTCCCGAAGATGCTGGCAGCATTTCCTCGCTGGGTGGTTAAACTTATACGTTGAGCGAGGAAACTGCAGGCTCTCCGGTCTCCCGGGACGTCAATGAGCCTCCTCGAGATTTCTTTGAAGAGGCTTTTAGCGCTAGGAACCCACGGACCAAGGGTCTCGAGTCTCGACGCCGAATGGAACAAACATATTATATTCTGGGCCGTGACCATTATATTTTCGGCTGCTTCAGCTACCGCACCAGCCCTATTAGAGGTCCAGTGGAGATGTGATGATGTAACAGAATAAATGAGATATTATGATAAGAAATGTAATCATAGGAGCAAAATTTAATTTGTCTACATAAGGTTAACTTAAGCCTAGTGGCATTATCTGCCAGTTAACATTTTTCTTTTGTGTAATATCGATGATTCATAAACTTACACAGAATCTGAGTGGGCTTTCAAGTCAAACACAAGGTCGTATTTAAATCATGTTGATTATTTGTTAAATCAAACTAACAATAAGTTTTTAATACTTTCTTGCTTTTTTGTTGAAATACTGTTTTACCAACCTTACTACAAAGAACAACGCCGCGCCGCAACGGTTGTTATCTTAAAATGAAAAAGAAGTGAGCATGGTTTTTTTTTCCTTTAGGATAATATTCTCTAGCCTATGTATTTTTTGAGATTTCTACGAATAATCGGTGGGAGCAGGGTGTTATTCTCGATCATCGAAACGGATTGTCCTGTTTAACTTGAGGGCTATTCGAATTCAAATGAGATTAAATTTGGCAAACACAATTGATTCATCAGTTCATCACGAACAAGAGGTTGCCCCAAAATAAAATACCTAAGTATTTAGATGGCCATCTATTTCGGCCCATCGTTGACTACCGACAAACAATATGTCGCAGATTTTCTATTGGAGTTTCTTAAGGCTAACCAAGGATAATTCGGTTCCCATAGTACAGAATCCTACCAGCTTCAGGATGCCGCATGCGCTTCATCAATCTTTGGGTTTAGTGAATGACCAGTTTGAGTGCCAGTAAACGTTCCGAACAGGCAGGATAACCGTGTAGGCTTATTATAAAGGAAAGTTATTTTACCATTCCGAGCCCTAGACAAGATACTTAACGTTAACGATTTTCGAAAACTGACAAATTGAAATGTATGGAATTGACATAGCTAAGCGCTCGACGCTACCGTTTTGTAGCTTAAGTCAATTCCTGTGGTTAATTCTATACAGTTTCGAACCACAGAAATTAATCCGTAGAAAATGAACTTTTCCGTTTAGAAATGTCAGACTAAGGGTGGATTCGATCTCGAATTGAGTCTTATTCCAATTTGGTCACATCCGCCCTAACAGATAAAGCACAAACTAAACTGTTATATACGTAGATATCTAGACTCATTACCTATAAAAAAAAAAGTATCATTATTCATTAAGTAAGTTGAAAACCAAATATTCCTGTTTTTTTGTCTTATGTTTTTACCCAGTTTATTATTGTATTTCGTATTTGTGTTTGTATACAAATTATTAATCATTACATATATTCATTTAGCTTTGATTTGCCTACTAAAAATGTTGTCTACAATTATTATAGTAGTGTAAGCAATGTAATGATAAAAAAACCGTTAACCGATCGTTATACCATGTTTTGCCTATATTATGTTATTGTATCTACTTATTTCAATAAATAAATAAATACGAGTATATTATAAAAGAGGTAAAATTGCTTGTTTGTTTGTATGTTGGTTTAATCGTTAGAAGTAATGATCTGATTTATTTTCTAGTTGCTATACTTTAATTCCAGACGATTACAGGCAATATTCTATTTTGTGTAAATTGAAGCGAATAGAGAGCCGGTCGCTAGTTTAGAATAAATATATAGGTGCAACTTTAAGGCAGGGATTGTTAACCGACTTCAGAAAAGGAAGTTACATTATAACGGATCACATGTCATACTTTAGTTCATTATACGTTCGATATTAGTATATTGCAGTGCAGAATCAAAACAGTATCAACTTAAAATCCTTGTCAGTTTTGTTTCAAGCTCATAGAAGTTATATTAACGTTGATTTTAGAATACACTTGTATTTTGAGTTACTACTATTTTTATCTAGCAGTGCGATATGTAAGCTATTAAGTTAGGTTATAAGTTTAAAACAAAAACATGTTCTTATTAAAGTATGTAAATATAAAACATTGCGAAACGATTGTTTTCTCTGAATGCGTAGGTAAAATACATTTTTAAACTGAGTATTGCGGTTCTTCTTCTCCTTCTCGTGTCGTCGTTTTGATAATTCGCGGCCAGAAGGCAGCGCGGTGCTCTATCAATATCACCGCGGCGGTTAAATATTGTTTATATATTGAAATAAGTTCGATTGCAACATCGTCAAATTTCGGGAACTCCCCGATTTTAACCCACGTCCCAGTAACTCAGTTTCTATACATAAGCTGATACACTTTTCAACTTAACACATTGTTAAATACTTAAAAGTATTTAGAAGTCCCCTACAAGTCTGTAAGAATGGGCATTATTCATTCTTTTTTTTTATTTTCCTGTGCTTGTGTTTCCTCCACTCATCTTTAAAAAAATTGGTCATTTCTAACAAGATTGTGATTGATGTGCATAACTGTCTTGACTCCGTACGAGCCTAACAAGACATTACATGCATCAACTACGATGTTAGTTGAGTCACTAAAGAACTTGCGGTTGTTAGGTTACTTATATCAGCTTTGGTTAATGGAACTAATACCATAACTATTTTATTTATTTTTTACAACTAAAAGATAATCTCTTTTGACTGGCTCTCATTTGTTTGAGAGGACGGGTTCACGATTTTATTACTAACGGATCTTTATACAGCCTAGATATAAAATATATACCTACTTGACCAGACATCTGGCCACTCACCAATAAACTCACGACCACGGACAAATGTTACAATGTAAGCCTAAATGTTTTATTAATTTTTCTTTTTTCAATTCGTAGCCTTTTTCGTAGCGGTGCTACGACAGCCTACGACATAACGTTGTAAACTTTGAAAAACAACCTATTTTTTAAACTATTAACTTACTTAGAAGGCTGAGGTATGATCGTGTCGTAGTTAAACGTCTGCAGGAGCTTCCCGACCGCCTCGTTGATCTCGAGGGCTGGGCAGGGCCTGTGGTCTTGGTCCCAACTCATCTCAAAAAAGTCTTTCAACACTTGAACCACCGACGGGTTTGATCGGGCCGCGACGCGTGCGACCAACTCGCGCGCACTGACTATAAAGAGTTCCTTATGCTCCGCGCATAACTATAAATGCTCGACAGAAGGGGCGCGCGCGCATGGCTTTGATATGATTTTTTCTAGTTCTTGTTGTTGTTTATTCACATTCATTCTTATGTTTTGTTTACAGTGTACGAATTTATTAAATGCAAGTGAAAATAAGTGGATTATGGTTCATTGAAAAAAAAACATAAAATTGATGAACTTCAATACAGTTATGAAACTGACTTATCATTCCAAGGACATCACATAAACATCATAGAGTAAGTAGGTACCTAGTTCTAGTAAAAGTAGAAGGAAAACTTACACAGGGAAATCTCTTACAGGTTGATATTTTCTATTTCAAAGTACCATTTCTACTTAGTACCCGTACAGCAGTACTTTGCAAGAGGTCTAATTAGAGACGTAGATCCTTTGTTTACGTAGCACTGTTTTCCGAGTTTTCCCATCGATCACGGCAGTGGGCGGTGCGCGCGCGCCGCCGGCGCCGCCTCGGCCCGCGATTGGACGCGCCGGCCGCTCTGACGTCACGGCGCCCGCGCAGCGAGCCTACTAACGGGAACAATTACGTACCTACTTGTAGGGATACGTATCTTGCTTGAATTAGAACATCCCTACCCATTTGAAGCGGTCTTAGGATTGCAGTCTTATGATTGTATGAGAATCCAAATGTCTATGGGTCACAGATCCCACTTACTATCAGGTAGCCCTATGTGCTCGTTTGCCTTCTCCAAGACATACTTAAACAAAAACCTTCCTTTGTAGTAAGTAGTTAAGCAGTACCTCTATTTCAACACGGTAAAAACGAAATCGTATTTGACCTACTATCAACGTTTTAGGGAATAGGTACTCCTGTAATACCAAAGAAGGCGGCTAAGTGCAACGTAGTAGTCGAAGCATTCTGTAGTCTTTTGATGACCACATTAAATTTAAAATGCTTATAATACTATACTATGCAGTTTCGCCCTTCTTTGGTATCTCGGCTGAATTCAGCAGCACCGTAGGCCGTGCCTAAGTGGGATCCGTAACCGTAAAATAGCACATTGTCACTGTCACGTTTTCAATTGTCCACCATCTTACCTACTAGAACCCTGTCGCAGTGATTAATGTAACGTAATTCTAATCTTGCAATTACATGTATGTTATATTGTGGTTTGTTCCTTATTCCATAAAACTTGGCCGGCTGTTTTCGTAAACGATTGGTCTAGCGTAATTAATACTAGGTAGGTACTTACCTACTTTCAATGTCTCGAAAGTCCCCGCGTACTTTATAATTATATCTAAAGTAATAGTTACTGTTAATAAAATGACATCTCATAATTTATTTGACTAGGTTGCTAAAACCGGAATTTGGATCTTATTTTCAAAGTAAGAAACTTTAGCATAATGTGCAAAAATTCAGTGGTTTTGTCTCAAAATATCTTTAATACTCTAATGAACGATGACTTCAATAACCATAAATTAAGAAATAAGTTGGTATAATAGATTAAATAATAATTTTAAACTACTAAAATAAATGAAAATTACACTCATCAGTAACAAACCGCTACCGTGTTAGACCAGGGTCGATAATTTTTAAAACCAAAAAAAATAATAGTAGGATGAAACCCATTAGAAAAGGAGGGAAATATTATAAAAATAAAAGGAAAAATAATTTACGGGCGATCTGAGGTCGGGAAGGGGATGGGGGTGAGTTTTTAAGGGTAAAAAACGGTTTTTCTCGATTTCCGGCAAAACTAAAAGTCCTATCGAAAAAAGTCAAATGGCAAAGTTGTAGGTAATAAAAAGATCTAAAACTTTTGTATTTACACTTTTTTCACATAACCTCAAAATTTATGTGAAAAATCCAAAAAACCAAGTTTTTGGTTTTTTATTTTTATCTTTTACAAATTTTTTTTTTTTTTAACGAAATTTGGTGAAAACTTACCTTTTTATGTCCCAAATACGCTGTAATTTATTTGATTAAAAATATTTATTTTTTCACCTTATTTTGAATTAATATCGAAAAAACACCCTAATTTTCAATCGAAAATTCACCCGTCAAAATATCAGCTTTTTTCAAAAAGTTGGTATGGTTTCTGTTCGTTGAAATCTCTACTTTCCGATGGTGAAAAAAAATATATATGTTACTACAGTAAATCTTCTCAGAAAATGCAAAAAATCAAAAAAAACTTAGGTATATTCGAATTTTTTTTTTAATTATTATAAATAATTTTGAGCTATTTATTAAAATTTACACTTTAATTACTCGAAAAACGTTAGATTACATGTGACATTGATAACAAAAAAATTGCAAATAAAAATATACTACTATAATTAACAAACAACCATTTTCACCATTGGAAAGTAGAGATTTCAACGAACAGAAACCATACCAACTTTTTGAAAAAAGCTGATATTTTGACGGGTGAATTTTCGATTGAAAATTAGGGTGTTTTTTCGATATTAATTCAAAATAAGGTGAAAAAATAAATATTTTTAATCAAATAAATTACAGCGTATTTGGGACATAAAAAGGTAAGTTTTCACCTAATTTCGTTAAAAAAAAAAAAATTTTGTAAAAGATAAAAATAAAAAACCAAAAACTTGGTTTTTTGGATTTTTCACATAAATTTTGAGGTTATGTGAAAAAAGTGTAAATACAAAAGTTTTAGATCTTTTTATTACCTACAACTTTGTGATTTGACTTTTTTCGATAGGACTTTTAGTTTTGCCGGAAATCGAGAAAAACCGTTTTTTACCCTTAAAAACTCACCCCCATCCCCTTCCCGACCTCAGATCGCCCGTAAATTATTTTTCCTTTCATTTTTATAATATTTCCCTCCTTTTCCAATGGGTTTCATCCTACTATTATTTTTTTTCACTTTTTATTATTTTTAAAGGCTTCTACCCTGGTCTATGTGGCAAGGCTAAATCTTTATGTTAAGTACCTTATAGGCCATCATTTTAATATTAGTTCAATAATTAGGTAGATTACATTTTTCGCTAAAATTTCGCAGTCCCAAATTTCAGCTCTGTGGTTACCACGAACAATTAAATTCGAAAATTCGCGTCCCTGTCACTCGTCACTCGAGACTAAATTGAGAGAAAGAGGGAGGTATAATGGACGCGGCGGACAGCAGTGTCCGCATTAGGGCTCCGTTTGCCCCACGTACGGAACCTTAAGAACGATAAGAGATGGGTATGAGTACAATGAACTTTGGCATAAATTAATGTAAATTATGTATAGGCATATAATAAGTAATAGGCAGTACCTACAAGCACGTTTTGAGTTGAAACACATGTGATTTTGTCTATCTAAGTATCTCCTACCTGACAAAGTCTCGCAGACTTTCCCTTTTTTAATTTTTCCTACCTTCAATCAGGTTTTATGACCACTGATACTGTAGGGTACATTTGCACTATTTGGGTTTTAATCATTTTTATAAATTTATATAGTTTTTACGCTGCGTTTTGTTAGACCAAGTGAACAAACGAGAATTCTGCGCAGTGTCTCTTACGTTTTCTTCGTGAAAATAGAGACAAAATATGTGCATTATTTTATTGATCTAGACGCAGCAATAACCTACAGATAACACACAAATTCAAATTCAAATAGGTTATGCACGGATATTAGAAACATTTAAACGCGGGGAAATCTTCAGACATATTATTTTATTATACCTAGTTAGTTTAGTAGTCTGGTCGACGAAAGTACCTATTAAAAAAAAACTGTTAATCTGTAAAATTAGCAACGTCTAATTAACCTTGCCCTACCACCGTCACGAATATAACTTTTCTTAAGTACCTACTTTAATTTGGGGAGTTTGCAAATAGGTACGATCGACGCATATTAGGTAGGTATGCATAAGTAAAGGTCTACCAGAATGTCATAATTTTTTAAAGTATAAATAAATCGATTTTCATGTGGCAATGTTACCTTACACCTGTCAATTCCAAACCCGCTTGTCAGAGTTTGTTATTACCTATTTGTTGTTTTTACTCAAATATAGACGCACCGCACCGAACAAGACTATAATGTCATATGGCAGCGCACTATCCAACCTCGACATTAGCAGAATCATCAAAACATTGATGGGGCCATTGAATTGAATTACTCAAATATAGCGTTAGTTATCAGGAAAATGACCTTGAGACTGCGCTTGAGCAAACGCCGAGCGTCCAGTGGCGCCCTCATACTATTATTGGGTTTTCTAATTAACTAAAGAATTTCCTTGGAACCAAACAAAATGTGTTTGTAGCGCCAGTAAAAACACAATTTATGGGATACGTAACAAACTTTAATAACAATTACCCTTTGAGTAGTCAGCTTAACGGGAAAAGGTGGCCACTTTTTTTCGTTAAGTTAATAACTCGAAGGTGAATTGTTATTAAACTATATGATATACCCTATAAGTTGTGTTTTCATTTGTAGTACAAAAACCTACCGTCCAATTTCAAGAAAATACTTTAGTTTATTAGAAAACACAATAAAAGTAATGAGGGCGCCACTGTACATCCGGCGTACGCTCGGCGTAGTCTTAAAGTCCTTCGATCTGAGGCGTAAAATATCGTTAGATATTTGTTAATCATGTGTACCGTAAAAATTGTGAGCAAAAAACACAATATTTGGTGTCGTGTTTTTAATATACTAGTAAATTAAGCCAAATAATATCGATACTTTAAGTTCCTTTGTACGTTTGCAGGAACGTTACTTATAACTCCATTTGGCTTTTATGTCTGAAACGTAATAGTCCATTTAGAAACCTTAATAATGAGGTGCCATTTAATTCCAGGATTATTTATTGCCGCCGCCTGTGTGACACGGTCTTCATGATGTTTTCATGAGAAGTAGAAAAAAAAGAAATACCTCACATTTCCTCAAAATACGAAATTGGTTGACATTAAAGTGCATTATAGTCGCTTAGCTAACAAAGCCGCGTAGGTAAATTAATGATTGAACACGAATTGAGTGTTAATTTAATATAATAGAAAATTCAAAATTGTATATATTAATTTGGACGTGTGGTATTGTTAGCTTAGCGACGATACGTCATTGAGTTTTTGAAGTAATTTTCAAGTAAATTGTAATAAACATACATAATCGACATGATTGTTTTAATTTAACATTAATACTTAAACAATAAGAAATGCAAGTCCAAAGCTGGTTGTAAGGGTTAGGTAGGTAACTAACCGTTATTAATTAACATTATACATTATAAATATTGGTTGGGTCCGTCCCTCTACGGTTTGTTCCACCTCCACGGCATAGATACCTAGTTAATTGCACAAACGTGATATTTAAACCTGGGAAATGGAATAATTTCCAAAGAAATAAAGACTTCTACGTGGACTCAGTCCACCACATCATACTTTTATTGAATTGGTGGAAAATCAAGTATCAAGACCTTAGATCCTATAATCCCGGACACTTGCAAGCTCTAAATTTGAATTTCCCTTTTTTTTCATGAGATTCTGATACCAGAATATACACCTATAAGCTATCAATTGGTATTTTTATTACAGTCAAGTGACCCTTTCTTCCTCCTTCAGCTAAACCGTCCTTATATAGTACATTGTGTATTAATGGCGGTAAGTAAGAAATTTCGATCGAGGCTCTAGAAGCCCGAAGTCAAAGACTAAGGGCTTTCTGAGTCGAGGTTCGTAATTCCCGTACCGCCTGTGAAGCATACAATGTTTTTCATCACATTTGCGTGTAAATAATTATTAATTATACCTATATACACAAGTTAACTATTATTACGAAATACGTGAACTTTTTTTGCGGATGGCGGGCTATTTGCCCACACCACAGATTATACAAATGTTTCGTTCAGAAACGTTAAGGGCAAATACTTACGTAGGTAGGTATGCAGGCGTGACGGAGTGTAATTCGACGTTCTGATACAAAAAACTATTTAAAATCGATTTTTAAGAACATTTGTTGAGTAATTAAGTAACATGTAGCGAGATTGCAATGAAATTGTTGTTTAGATAACATTTTAAGACAAATTTTCAATTGCGTGTAAACTCGTTGCTTGAACTTGCATGATCTGTGTGCTGTGCTATAAATAAATAAAAAAATACTTAGGTACCGAACTACCGACCTTGGGTTTCACAAAAAGAAAGCTCAAGAGTGTTATAAATATGGGGCATTACGGCTAAGTTAACCTGTATGTTTAGATACCGTTTACGTGCAAGTGTGATGAAAAAATTCTACTTACGTTACAGTTGGACGATCAGAAGCCGTACTTTGAAAATAGAAGTTCGAAATTACGTTAGCTCCATCTCTTTCTCTCGATTTAGTCTCGAATGACAAATGACAGGGATGGAGCTATCGTAACTTCGAACTTCGATTTTCAATGTAGAGCCTCAGTTCGGATTTAGGACGATCGTTTTATTTATTTATCTTTTTTATTTGAGATATCATCATGATTGCATTGTCGCCGCCCGGCAAGGGTATATTGTAGGCATTGTAGCTAATTAATTTTAAGGGAGCGCTAGTCGTTTAGTGTAAACATTTTGTTAAGTTAGTAAACTGAAATTTATCGCAATATGTACTTTGTTCACAGATAGCTTACCTGTGCTTAATACGTAAGTGGCTGCGGCATTTTTTTAAACTGTGGTAATTATTTGTCAATTGTCATTGACTGACATTGACATTATTGATTTACAAGCATTCAAACAAAGCATTGTCAGAAAATATTGTTGTTAATCAAGTTCTACTATTAGTTTATTCCTAACAGCATTGTATGAATGAATGAGGTTGTATTTATAATAAATCAAACTCTAAACCAAGGATTTCAATAAATTACTCTCATCTTATTGTGATTCTTCCCACCCTTTAATATGAAAATAGCTGTTGAAGGTTGTGCTCACGGAGAATTGGAAAAAATATACGAATGTATCGAAACATTACAAAAAAGGGAAGAGATAAGTATCGATTTATTGATTTGCTGCGGTGACTTCCAGTCGGTGCGAAACAAAAATGATTTACGGGCCATGGCAATACCGGAAAAGTATCAAAACATCTGTACATTTTACAAGTAAGTACTAGGTTATGTTTAAAGCGAATCTTAATTTGTCGTAAACTGCAACATAAAAGATATAATTTAAGTGATTTAAATTGAATATTGTGTCTATTTCAGATATTACAGTGGTGAAAAACGAGCTCCAGTGTTGACTATATTTATTGGTGGTAATCACGAAGCGTCAAACTATTTACAAGAACTCCCCTATGGGGGGTGGGTGGCACCGAACATCTACTACCTGGGTCGAGCTGGAGTTGTTAAATTTGGCAATTTAAAGATTGGGGGTAATTTTTTTTTTTCTTCATGGAATTGTACAGTTGATTGCCTTAAGTGAATGTTTAAAAGGTTGACTTTCCAGCTGTCTTAAATATGTTTTTGTGGGCTGTTTTCAAAAAAAGTACATAGTTAGAACAGTTAAAGCCTCAATAAAAATCCTGGTTTTTCATTTTGTAACTGAATTTAACCATAATTGATAGCTACAATGACAATTGGTGTAAAGGACAACTAAATTGTACTGTAAAATTGTTCTGTATGCCGATTGCTATTTTAACCATCAAATTATTTAAGTATAGTAATTTTCATTACAAAATGGAAAACAATTAAGGATTTTGATTGAGGCCTTAACTGTTCTTAACTATGTACAGTTGAGTTCATAAAGTTTTTAGTTAGATCATAAACTGTAGTACCTTGTCACTTTAATTGCTGTAACAATTCAAATATGGCAGTTTAAACATGACATTAAATAGACAAGGTACTAAAGTGTACACATATTTATGAACTCATCTGTATAATATTTTTGAAAACGGCCCATTAAAGAAATAAATGGTTACGACATTGCCCTGCAAAACTGTTTATGCCGTTTGACTGCGAGATCGTTGAGTCTCATATAACTTTACTTAATTTTACTTTAAAATTTAAACATTACTCACTAAATAATTTAACAGTCTTCTTTTAAACCTTAAGTTTTTGGCCTTTTGCCTACTATCTGCAGACAAGCTATTCAGAATACCAACCCTACTATAACAATCGTCTTCCTTATCAGTCATGTTATGTTGGGAATATATCATGTGGAGAATTAAAAAATCATGTTAACCTGCTAAACATTGACTGTCTATGACTTCATTAAAAATAAAACCAGTCAGAGCATCTTTCAATTGCAACTGATTTATAATCTGATTTCAGTTATTTATTACATCTTTCTTTGGTGTTAATTTGAAGACAATATTGATAAGGTAAAATAGAATTTGCAGTACTTAAATTTAATTTAATTCCAGGTTTATCAGGGATTTTTAAAGGTCGGGATTACCTGCAGGGTCTATGGGAATGCCCCCCATACAACGGGAACTCCTTGCGGTCAGTGTATCATGTGCGTGCTCTCGATGTGTACCGTCTGAGACAGCTCAGAGACAAGGTACATGTCATGCTCTCTCATGATTGGCCGCAGGGCATCGCTGACTTTGGGGATAAGGAGAGTTTACTTAAGAGGAAACCATTCTTACGGTAATTTCAGCAGCAGTATTTCGTTTTAATAGGATATTAAATGTGTAAAAATCTCTAATTGCTGTACATTTTTGCTTTACCAGGGAAGACATTGAATCCAATAAACTTGGCAGTCCCCCAGCTACAAAACTGTTAAATGAGTTAAAGCCGGACTACTGGTTCGCAGCACACTTGCACTGCCAATTTGCAGCACTAGTGAAACATGAGGATAGTGAAACTAAGTTTCTGGCACTTGACAAGTGTTTACCTAAACGCCGACATCTCCAAATATTGGATGTACCTTCTGAGTATGATGGGGACAAACAACTGAGATATGATGAAGAGTGGCTGGCTGTGCTGAAGAATACAAACCATCTTTTGTCCGTTAAAAACATTGACTTTCATTTACCTGGTCCTGGAGGAAATGAAAGGTAAGATACATCTCATTTATATAGTTGTTGTAATACTTTTACTTAATATACTAAGTAAGTTTTTTGTTGCTTGCAGGTACAATTTTTCACCAACATCAGGTGACAAACAGGCTGTTGTTCAGTTGATGGGTGACATGCTAATAAAGGCGGATAGTTTTGTCCAGACTGCTCCAGTGTACTCGCCTAATTCCCCACGAGGGACACAGACTGATCCAATAACCAACCCGCAGACAGTACATCTGTGCGAGAAGCTTGGCATAGACGATCCTTTGCAAGTTTTGATGGCTCGAGGTGGCCATGTCATGAAGAAACATGAAGATGTAAATACAATCTGTAATGACCCTAGAATTCCTGAACCAGAATTGAATCCTGTGTCAACGCCAGTAAAGTGTGCGAAGATGTCATTACCGGCACCAATCACACCAAGTGACTGTGATAGTGAGATCTCTCACACAAACTCACTGTTCTCACCTGAGACTCCATCTCAGCTGAACAGGACTGGTGGGTGTGCAACACCTATGTCAGCAGGGAAGAAGACCTTTAAGAGACGTAACCAATCACTCTACACCTCTGAGGGAGATGATAGTGTTAACACCTCTAGCTCTCTTCTTGATGAAAGCCCTACTTCAAGCAAATTATCATTTAAGGAAAATCATAGTTATAATAGTTAATTTTTGTTAATATGTGTATGTACAGTAGTAGTCAATTGCTAGAGCAGAATAAATAGAAAGTAATACAAATCATGGAGTATCATGAAATAATAAAATATTTTTTAACATATTTATATTTAAGTTTGAAAATTATCTTTGGCAATGAATGAAGTGCAATTTCACTGTAATTGGTTTTATTTCTTTACACATTCAGATAAATAGAGATTTATCTATTATGAACAATTTGTTTAAAATATATGACCCACAACAACTACCCTAGCACTACATATGAAACCCCCCAGTTGTCTGAGGTTTTGTGCCTACCACCTCTTATTCTTAATTTTGAAGACAGAACTTTTTATTGGCTTAGTTGAATGCAGGCAATGGGTTATTCCCACCTGTTACCACCAATTTTTTACCACATAACAGCTGGGTTTTTTTTTCCCACCTGTTACCACAAAAGTTCTCGGTGGTAACAAGTGGGAATATTTTTCCCATTTGTTACCACTAAAATAATATATTTGGTGATAACTAGTGGGTTAGAAAGCTTTTTATTTAAGTGGTAACAGCTGGGAATTGTTATTCCCAGTAGTTACCAGTGGTAACAGGTGGGAAAAAAAATCCCAGCTGTTATCAGTGATAACAAATTTGTGGTAACAGGTGGGAATAACCCAGGGCATAGGGTGTCGACAACAAAAAAAAGTCTATAGAGTAAATGTTTATTTCACATGAGAGAACAAATGTTCTTTCAACTGAGGCATATTCTTAGGCTTAAAATTACATTGGTTGCACTGCAAATCTGTGGCCATCAAACCTTTATGTGTTTCAATTGGTATTTTTTGAATACATCCATTCTCTTTTAGTTCACTCAATACATCTGAAAAGAAATTATTTATAAATTGTATGATAGATAGTTAAAATATTTATATAGCAACCTCAGAATTTAAGGTTTGTTTATAGATATCATGCACTACAAATCATTATCTCGCATGCAAGCAAAAAGTTCATTATGATATAGGTGTAGTAGAAATGATGCGCATTGTCATCAGAATATTCCTAGGCACTTCAAAAATAAATCCCACTTTTTAAATGTTTGAGACCATACAAAAGAAACATCTTTTAATAATTAATTCTTTGAAACCAAATTAACGTCACAATTCCAAAAAAAATAACATAATTTATATATTTTACATCAACTACTCTAAATCTACATTAAATTTTCCCTTATAGTCGACTAAAATATGGTTAAACTTTGAACACATTTTCAAATCTGTTAGGCGTGTAATGTTAAGGCTTAATGTAAGCTTACCTTGGTAAGGAATGAAGAACTTTGTTGTGAAGCTGTTCCAGTGCAATTTAGTTTTGAGACATGGTGAAACCATGTCAGTACTTATGACATGCATGTGGAGCCGCTGCATGCTAGGCACAGCGTGGAAACCGGCTCTGAGCGTCGTTCCTTCGTGCTCCTCTTTAAGCTCTTCATAAAAATCACCAAATTCTTCTAGGAGGCTTACGTGACTCTTAGTAAGTTTGTAAAAACTGTCAATATCATCCTGCGGCAGAATAAGGTAATGCACTTTCGCTTTAGGGTACTTATCTCGAATAACCACTACGCGTTCTGATTGTTTCACTATACTTTCCGGGTCTTTCATGGATCCAATTAGACCCAGCGACCAGTGTCTCGGCTGTTTGGTGCTCTTACACCCTTCCCCTATCATGCTTATACTTCTTTTACTCATCTTTTACCAACTATTTCTTGTATCTTTAGCTGGTTGCATCAAATCGATTCATTCATATTTTTTTTGTTTTTAATTTCAAAGAACACGACTAATAAACGTCGCTTTGACATTGCTGTAAGCGTTTGCAAATATAGTTTGACTTAACACTTTGACAACATTTAATTTGTATAAGTAATATAACAAAAGTTAGAACAAAAATGATATCATAAATATAAAATGAGGTACGTCGGTGCCCTAAATAAAACAGTTTTTTTTTTTGTTTGTGTACCTTGTGAACATTTCAGTCTTACTGGAAGAGAAGCTAGCTTTAAAAACATTCAGTTTCATAATTTTGCTTATTAAGGTACACATGAGAAAATGAAAGCGATAAAATCGCTACCTACTTCATAATTATTATTGTGTGTGTAAAGGCTGACCAGAAAAATAAAAAACCTCGAGATATTGCGGAAATTATATGAATTATCATTACTATATTGCAATTCACGATAAATTTAATTTTTGTGGCACGAAGATATGTAAAATAATATGTATTTATAAACGCAAGTCTTGTTAAAACTGGTAAAATTATCGCGTCTAAGTATGCACGCACGCGTATTTTATTGTAGTATTTTAGTGGAAAACATAAAAGGAGCGATTGACGGGGGAGCTTTAGAATCGCGTACTTTAGGTTGCGAACTTGCTCGGCTCGCGTCGGTGACAGACGCACGAGCTATAAAGCCGCGATCTTAAAGTTCGCGGACTTAGGCCCTGTTGTTTGATCAGTAGTTAAAACACACAGTGTCAGTGTGTGTGTTAACTAATTGTTAAAATTCAAAAAAGGAATTGAAAATTTGACACATTTTCTTGAGATTCCTTCAAAATTTTGCTTCCTTTTTCAAATTTTAACAATTAGTTAGTTTAACTACTGATCAAACAACAGGGCCTAAAGTGTATCGGCAAATGGTTAGTATAACTAATCACAGCGAAAACCATTTACCTGGTTGGTGCTACCCCATTTTCGGTGTACTTTCTTGCGGTTGGATGGTTGTTGGGTCTCTTAAGCACAGTTCTGTCACTGTGTGACTCTCGATTTACTACTGATCAAACAACAGGCCCTTAATCGGCTCGCCGTCGGTGACACACGTTGAAGCTTGCTCACACTTCAAAACATGTCGTCGAAAGAGGAAGCTTTGAGTCATTAAGGAATTATATCATATCACATTTTAAAAATCACGCATTTGAAATTTAACTTAAGACCTAAAACTAGAATTTTTGAACCAAAATAAACAATGAACACAACACAATTAAGTCCAACACCTCACACACAGACTGCCGAAAGATCGTCACTCGCTACTCGCGGCGGTGACAGACATACGAACCAAGACGGGCTTGCAAACATGTTGGATCGCCGACGGACTTACTCGGTTGTTTTTAAGACTGCACCGAGCAAACGTCGAGCGTCCAGTGGCGCCCTCATTACTATTATTGTGTTTTCTAATTAACTAAAGAATTTCCTTGCAATCAGACGATACGTTTTTGTAGCGCAAGGAAAAGCATATTTATGGGGTACGTAGCAAACTTTAATAACAATTACACTTTGAGTAGTCAGCTTAACGGGACAAGATGGCCACTTTTTTTCGTAAAGTTGTTAACTCGAAGGTGAATTGTTATTAATCTATGTGATATACCCTATAAGTTGTGTTTTCATTTGTAGTACAAAAACCTACCGGCCAATTTCAAGAAAATACTTTAGTTTATTAGAAAACACAATAATAGTAATGAGGGTGCCACTGTACATCCGGCGTACGCTCGGCGCAGTCTTAAGTAGGTACGCGTACTTTTGATGATACACGGGCGAGTAAGCCGAGTGGTTTGTACGCGTAATTACTCGCCCTCCTATCACCCCTTAACGGGATCTTTTTAAAAAATGACTGCTTATAAATTCATTATATTTATAAAACTTATGGCAATAAAGGTTTATTATTATATTATATAATAGAATATGTAAAATAAAATTTACAGGACTAAGCTAAACTTAGTCGTAAAATTTAGTTAGCTAGCTGTCTGAATTCAGTGGTACGCAACACCCACCCACTCACGCGGATTGGTTAAAAACTCCATCACTGACAGTGTAGAAACCTAGTCCACGCGCACCACTGTGATTCCACTTGAAGAACTAGACCAAATTCGATCAATTAGACATTATTTTGTGCACTTGTGTGCGTTTCGTTTTGTCACGCGAACGTATGAGAAGTTTAGGCCTGGGTAGGTCAAGGAGGGAACAGTGGCTAGGATATTTTTAACAGGCTGTTGCAGTAATTTAACTGATGGGCCCACAATTCCTCGGTCTTTTTTAAATTAAGCGATTTAATTACCTTGACTATTGAATCTGAACTAACAGGGCTGAATTCAAAGTTTATATTAGTATAGTATTACACTAGCTTCTGCCCGCGACTTCTTCCGGGTAGATTTCGATTATCGTTATTCCCTCGGGAACTTTTACATTTTCCGGGATAAAAAGTAGCCTATGTGTTAATCTAGTGTATAAACCATCTCCATTCCAAATTTCATCCAAATCCGTCCAACCGTTGCAGCGTGAACGAGTAACAAGCATACACACTCACAAACTTTCACCTTTATAATATTAGTGTGATGTGATTTACTGACATTAGTGCAAAGTTGATTGAGTTTCAACCGCGGATGATTTAAGACATTCCGTAGTATTTATTGCTATGTTGAAAAAATAATCTTCGAATGCTAAGGCAACGTCTTTATTTGACGTGATTAGTTTGTCACCTGTGTTTAGGGTGACTTGATTATCACGAGTTTTAGATTTTCCCGTTTCTCTATTTATAATATAATACCGTAACAGGTCAAATACGATATGGTTTTTACCTCCGGGAGTAGAGGCCCGACAACTGAACGGTGTAAAATCCATAACTGTAACATCATGACATTTCAGTCTCGCGAAGTTATCCAAACGAGATTCTCAATTATTTAAAATTCCAAATGCGGAATTGAGTAGTTTCAAAGTTGTCAAAACAGTGCGTTTGTGGCTTGGCCAAATATTGTGACATTTTTGTTCGCTCGACTCTATTTAGTTGCTAAAATCAATGCTTGCCTACCTGCTCCGCGTCGGCTGTGTGTCCTAAAACAGACACCAAATGGAAAGTGAAATTATCGGCAAATATGCAGTAATAAAAATTAGTTGAGCGACGTGCAGCATAGCGCTTGGTATAATTCGGACACAATTTAAACAAGACTTTAGAGTGGGTTCCGGTAACCTTCGGGGAGGGAAATCACTGCGGAATATCGCGGTGGACAGCCATTAATAAGAAAAGAAGAAAAAGAAGAAGACTTTAAAGTGCCTCATCATCATCAAAGATATAAAATAAGTGTGAAGTTACTTTAAGGCGGATCGTACACTCATCGAGGTTTTATAATGACGTAGGTAGCACATTCCTTTCATTCGAGACTAAATCGGGAGGATGGGATGGAGATAACGTAACTTCGAATTTCAATTTTCAAAGTAGGGCACCATTATTGTGGTCGCCGGCCCTGGACGGGTGAGCGGGTTTGATTTTTAATACATACATACATACCTACATACATTAAATCACGCCTGTTTCCCAGAGGGGTAGGCAGAGTCCACTTCTTTCGATTTGCTACGATCTTGACAAATTTCTTTCGCTTCTTCCACATTCATACATCGAGTCATGCACGCACGTCGGTTTCGGGTAGGTACGTGTACTTTTAATACAAGCCCAGTTTTTTTTTGTAGAACACTCAATATTACCAAGTATTCAGTTTTCAATGAAATATCTTAGGTAGTTACGCACAGGTCATGCTGATGCGGTAATCAACTGGGCGTGCAGTGTTGAGTAAATTGTACCGCCACCAGGAAGTATCAAGTACCAAGATAAGAATAATAGATAAGAAGAAATTGTTACCTTGATGAATAATAGTAGTTTATGCAATAGTTGTATAAGAGAGGTCAAAATATATGAGTGGCGTGAGTTACGATGTGAGCCGAAGGCGAACTTAGTAAAGGAAAGCGCCACGAGTGTTTTTTGACTTAGTTATACACCGTTGCATACAATACTTTTTCTACGACTAGGTTTCAAATGAAATGCAAAATTAAGCGAAAAAACTTACAAACGAACGAACGAAGTAAAGAACAACAAACGAGCGGGAAACAAGAAAATGACAAAATATGTGTCTATGGTTTACTTTGTTTTTAAATTGACGGAATGGAAAAAAGAATTATTTACAATTCCAAAACATTTTAATTTGACCAATCAGAATACTTCACTAAATTAAATCCACCAATCACAATACACATCGACTGTCAAACGGAACGATAGGTTCTTTTAGGTACGTGTTTCTCTTTAACTAAGTAATTTAAATCTTTTAAAAAAACTTTGTAATTCGTATCAACCAATCAGAATACAGCTATTTTAAAATCGACCAATCAGATAACTGAAATCATTTCTCAAAACATTAGGTGTTTTATAGTCCCTATTTCACAATCGTTAAAATATGATTAACAGGCTACACTTAGTAATCTGTGGCGTATCGTTAGGGCGACTTTACGACACCGAGAGCTGTTATGGGGAATAGAGTTATAGACTTTTCTGAAGTCATATTGTCTATGTTCTTATAATAGTGTTCGTGACTATGTAAAAGACTAATAAAAGTACAGGAGTAGAAAAATAAACTAAACTATACTAGGTATATCATACATGAACTTTTTCGGCTAAAAAAAAACGCATTCTTTAGTAACGTGTATTTATTTTAAAGCTTAAATTAATCACATTACTAGGTTATTACACTACTTATCCTAGTTTATCTTACGCTGCTTAACAGTCATGACTGAAAAATTTTATAGTTGCTTTACGTAACTTGTGGTTTTTCAGTCATAAGTTCACATTCAAAGCTAATAAATATCTATAAATTAACTAGAGTTACACACTACGAAATAATTTAACATAAATTAATTCAATTTAATACTTACTTAAAAAGGGTAATCTAAAGGGTATCTTGAGAAAACTAGGATAAGTTACGAATAAATTAACTTAAGATAGTAATACTGTTTACTGCAAGGTGGGGCGGCCCGTGTAGCCGGAGTCTGGGAGGGAGTGGTGGGCCAGCTCCCTGAGGATCTGCTCGAAGCTCTTCCCATTGGGCGCTTGTAGGCTGTTGTTCTTGAGCATCGTCGAGTTCAGACGCGTTGCTAGGTAACACATCTGGAAACATTATTATCAATGTCTGTAAATCCTCTTAAAATAAAAAAGGAATTAATAAAAAAAAACATGTGACCAAAACTAGTCTAAGTAGTTCGAGGGCATGAATGGGGTTTACAATTATATGTATACCGAATTACCGATTAACAAGTCTGTATTTTATTTATTGATTAGTTGACAAAAAACAATTGGGTAAGTAAAGTTTTTGGAAGATATGCATATTATATTTTTTTTCTATAGTCGTCATCCTGAAGATCATGGAACTGCGGCTCTTTTACTTTTATTTCCTTTAATATTTTAGAAATCTTTTTTTTAGTTATGAAGTTGACATTTGTAAACTTTAATGACCGACAAGCTTGTTGCCTTCGTATTTAATGAAATAGAAAAAAAATCTGTCACTTCTATATCTGTCAACGTCAAATCAAATCAAACTAAACAAACAGTTAAATTCAAATAAGTAAATTCAAGTAAATCTTTGTAATACTCCATTTCCACAGTCCGTGTGGGATTGCCTGAATTCATTGCGTGGATTGTACAATTCAAAAGTGCTCTCGTGGCTATCAAAAAGCAGGGCAAGAGTCGTCGAGAAAGGAAGAAATCGGTGTCTAAGAAGAAGTGCCAAAGGGTTCGAAAATAAATCGTAGACCAAATATCGTGCAAAGGTCTTAGAGCAAAGCGGCAAAACGAAAGTCCGGAGTTCGTTCTTAGATCGTTAAAAATATTTCTAAAAACACTGATCACATGAAACACAAGCAAACAGAAAAGAGCCGTTGTATTGAATCGTTTGTTTACTTTGATTTGATTTGACAATGACAGATATAGAAGTGGTTTTTTTCTTTTTCATTAAGTACGAAGGCAACAAGCTAATCGGTCATTAAAGTGTACAATTGTCAACTTCATAACTAAAAAAAAGATTTCTAAAATATTAGAGGAGATAAAAATAAAAGAGCCGCAGTTCCATGATCTTCAGGATGACGACTATCGAAAAAAAATATAATATGCATATCTTCCAAAAACTTTACTTAGCCTATTCCGTGAAGATCACGAGCTTCCTAGAAACCGAAGTTAGAAGGGTAGGTTTTTATAGTTTTGATTTTGATTAATTCGATGACATTTCATAAACTTTGTTTGCATACCTTGGTTCTGCCACAAACAAAATCAAGAAGAATTATACTCTTACACACCGATACACCGATACACCGCTATATACACCGATTACTCGAAGGCATTTGATAAAATTTCCCATAAAATTTTGCTTAAGAAACTGGAGGCGGTCGGGATTCATGGCGACCTATTGCGCTGGGTAGAGTCTTATTTGCGGGACCGTAGTCAGGCCGTAGCTGTGAAAGGATATTGTTCCAGTTTTGTGCCGGTTACATCTGGGGTTCCGCAGGGGTCCCATTTGGGACCTTTATTCTTCAATATTTTTGTTAATGATGTCATCTCTATTTTTAGTTCTAGTAATTGTTTACCTACTCTATGCTGACAACAAAAAAGTTTTCAAAGTTATCAGAGATGTTAATGACTGTTATTTACTGCAAAATGATTTAGATAAGCTTTACCAATATTGTTCTGATAATCATTTGCATCTTAACATTGGTAAATGTAATGTCATTACTTTTACAAGAAAAAAACACCTTATAAATTATGACTATTGTATTAATAATGAAATTGTAAAGAGGACATCACTTATAAAAGATTTGGGTATTTTTCTTGATAGCAAATTGCTGTTCAGTAATCATATTGATTATATTACTGGTCGGGCTTTTCGACTGCTGGGTTTTATTTTAAGAATAGGAAGAGAATTTCGGAACGCAGACACAATTTTAACTCTATTCAATTCCTTAGTCAGGCCGATTTTGGAATATTCGTCAACTGTTTGGAACCGTCAGTATAACATTTATATTGATTGCATTGAAAAGCTTCAAAATAAATTAATTAAACACCTAGAGTGGAAATCTGAGCGGTCGGGGTGTTCGTTCTGCCGCGGCAATGTTGTTTCCCTTGAGAGTCGGCGTACACTTAGAGACATTGATTTAGTATAATACTAGATACACAATCAGCACGAAAAAATGGCAAGTCAAAACTACTGCCGAATCGACTTGGGCAGTAGTTTTGCTATTAGTCTTGTTCCGACCACAGACAGTGGCAGTTGTCAATCATGACAAAATGTGTGGTGAAAAACTGCAAAAATAATAACAAAAAAACAAATAAAAAGGATGGAATGTCTTATTTTACGTAAGTTCTATTTATTTATAAACGTTTCTAGTTAAAATTATAATGTTTTCATGATTTTTAGGAATTTATTTTGTGCACACAAATTATGACTTACCAAGGAACAAAATTATTATGGAGTAGCTATTACTTTTTTAAATTTTAATATTTTTTATTTTTAAATTTAAGCTTTCCACGAAATCCTCTACGACGTGCAAAATGGGTCGCAATATTAGCACGAGATAGGGGTGATCAACTATTCAAGGCAAATAAGTCGTCTGTTGTGTGCTTGACCCATTTTCGTACAATTATATAATAAATTAAACTTATTTCAAGGAAATTAGGTTAGGTTGTTTATATATAAAGTTCAAAATACATAATGGGTCATATTACGTAATGGTCATAATAAGTAAACTTTTCAATATTTTTAAGAGCCCATTGTATAGAACCCATTAGGTTAGGTTAGGTTTGTTGTATAACAATCTTGAAAAGTGCAGGGTTTCAAAAAAAAACCATTATAATATTATGACCATTATGAATTATTATGACCCATTATGTATTTTGAACTTTATGTACATATTATGATACGTAACCGGTTAGGCTAGGTTGGTTATGATAGGATAAGATCTTGTCTTGTCTGGAGTAAAGTGTAATGTTTTAATGATTCATTTATGTATGTATGTATGTATAATTCTTTATTCCAACATAACTTTGAACACCTGAGCCAATTTATATGTGTGTGGTATCGTTAGAATCATTTCACCATTCCAGGTGACAAAGGATACCTAAACGTTAAAATTTGAATAAAAACAATCGACGGGACGGGTTTTTAAACCTTGCTTTACATTAATTTATTCATTATTATTATTGTATATATATAGCTTAAGTTGTGTAATACAATGACACCATTTATAAAACATGTCAAAAGTTTTTTTGTGTAATTTGTAATTTCGTTAAAACTAATACAATATAAATAGAGAAATTCGTCTCCATTCATTCGATGTCCACTTTTGTCATAAATAGTATGATAATGGCGATTTCACTAAAGAGTTTTAAATATTTTAAAACATTAGTTTGCAAATTTGACACTTGAATGCTAGTATATTGAGTTTTTTTTTGCATGAATGTTTAAGGAAAAAAATAGCGATGTTAGCATGTATCTGAATGCAGCTATCAATGTCATTTGGGACAGTTTATAATAAAGTTTTGTGCGGGATTGTGTATCTTGTATATACTAAATCAATGCTTAGAGATCAAATTTTATTGCATAAAATTATTTCGTGTGAGATTGATTCCCCGTATTTGCTAGGCAAAATTGGCCTTAGGACTCCTCGTACTAATGCTCGAAGTATTAGCAATCTATTTCATGTTCCCCTTACTCGTAACAAATATGCGTCAAATTCATTTTTATGTAGAACTGTTAAAAGTTATAATAGCTCATTTTCTCACTTAGATATATTTAGTCTTTCCCTTCTTAGATTTAAAATTGCGTTGTCTAAACATTAAGTTTTGTCAGTATTATTGAATTTAATACTTTACTTGAATTGAATATTATGTAAACTCACATTTTTGACGTGTTACTCTGTACTGTATTAGTTAATTGTGGCAACTTCACTGGTCAATGTGTTATGTAAGTTTTTCTGTTATATTTTTTCTTTACTTGTACCGTTTGTGCCCAAATAAACATTAAACATTAAACATTAAAACACTACTTTAGTCAAATCAGGCGCGTTCTAGTGTCTGCGGAGTTCGCGGGCTTCCATACGCCGTTATATGTTCGACTGGACATCGAAGCCAGACTGCCTAGTGTGTAAAATCTTACCAATAAAGCTGACATGAACAGCAGAGCCCCAAGGGCTGCCGCGACCATCATGGAGGTCGCGCAGGTGGCCTCCATGGGGGTCCGGTGGAACAGCTCCCCGGGCATCACCACCGTGTACTCGAGGTTCTCCTTGAACCTCGTGAACGGGGTCGAGCCGTTGTCAGTCTCCACGACGGAACTCGTGAGGTTGTGCGTGTGGGAGCCGTCCGGCAACGCTCTGCGCCGACGACCGTGCCCTATAAGTAATAATAAGCATGACCTAATTTTATACTGAGTAAAGGGCATCGTAAGGCAAACTTTGCTAAGAGTAGGTGGTATAAAGTTAAGTTTTTTTAGTTGTTGGTAATTCTGAAGCTCTGCTCACCCCACTCTAATAAATTAATTTATGTTGTCAACAGATTTCAAAGAGTTAAAAAATTGTTTTTTTTTTAATAATTATTAGGTACTCATAATTTAAGTAACTGCTTGCTTTCAAAGCAGCGGTGGGACAGGTGCCTAAAAGCCGTAAATTAGTATTTTTCCAAGATTTACCAGAAGGTTCGAATAGGTCGAGGCAGTAGTCCGGCTGGCAGTCGGCGGCGTCCATGCAAGCCTTGATCTGCGAGTGGATCCACAGCGTGGAGCGCTCCTTCATGGAGGCCAGCAGGAAGGCTTCGAAGTCCAGGAACACCTCGTTGTGCCGCTCGCGGTAGCGCGCCGGCTGGTGAGGAATGATGGACTGGAAGTCGCGGTTGCGGCAACTGGAATGCACAAATCAGAATCAATCAAAACAGTGCACTTATCTAAAATTTTCTTCGTCTAGTCAGGGCGGCTAAACTTTTTTTCCATTTGGTTTCGAAGGGTTCCTTGTAGCGACTGGACGAGAACAATCGAAGATCAGGCTGAGTTTCGTGAAGTGAAAAGAATTCACTTAAGAATAAAAATAACTGTTGTTTTTATTTGGAATAGTATCTACTTTTAGGTCAACATGGGCAATTAGATATTATATTTAACCAAAAATACATACTTAAAATCACGATCTAAAAATTCCAGAGTTGAATTAGGGTCAGTAAGCTTATTACTCAAAATGCTTTTGAATGAAGATCTTGAAGGGCATGATTAGTTTTTAAAGGATTAGATAGGCAATTTCACACTAAATAGGTATACGGACATGGAGGCGCAGTTTTACGCCATGTCATTTTTCGACCTGGATGGAGAAAAGACGACAATGGACTGTAAGTAGGTATAGTCAGCCAATATTAATGTTAAGTATATTAAAACCTTAGATACTATTATAAATGTCACCGACTAGATACCTAAATCAGACTTGTTATTGAAGTTTACTATAACAAGGTAAGGTAAATGCGCCTATCATGGACAGTGCTCCAGTCATGAACAATCCCAGTAGGTAAAAGTAATTACATATTATAGAACGCTAATGCCTTACAATTAGGTAGATAAGATTAAAATACTTCGCGCCTACCCTAATTAAAATTAAATCTTTTGAAAGTGCCTTTTTGTCCGTTAAAATTGTTATTGTTCATCACTGGAGCACTGTCCATGATGGGTTCATTTACCTTAATAAAGTTCTTTGGTAGGTATACTAATATACTCTTCGTTTGTCATTGCAGATATATTTACTTAACATCAGCGGGCCTAGTATGTCTGATAAAGCATTCGTCACTTTTTGACACGTGTACTTATTTACTTGTCAGAAGGTGACGGATGCCTTATCCAAAATTTATCACGCGATAAACGCAGCGATATTAGGCCTCCAGGGTAGCTGTTACAATATACTTTAGTAGATAAAATATTACTTTCTACTGGCCGACATCAAACAAGATATAAACCTCGTATTCAGTCCATTGAAAGTGCACCTTAGTTTCCGTTTATTCCGCACCGGGTTAAGTGCATCATAAATTCAGTTTCTCCGATACGCAAACTGTAAAAGTGCAAACGGCTCACTCTTGTGTTAAAACGAAAGGTGTCCGCATTTTTGCATCGTGCATATTTGTATGCTTGATGCAGTTATTCGGAAGTGCAGAAAGATTTTTTATTAAACCGGTTGCTTGCAACAAAAGTATTGCAGCGAGTTTATTTAAACTGTTTTGGAAGATTTGGCCTAACAACCTCGGAAGGCGAGTTTGTTTTTGTGTCATGCAGATTTTTTAAGTTAGCCTTGTTTGGATTAAGTAAGACAGCGCGTTACCGTAACAAGGTCTCATTTAAAGTACCTAAATACATAATGCTCCAAATTAATGCGATCCCCAAATAATGATATTTTTTTCATGTGGGGTGTATAGGCGATCACGATCTTCGATAAAAGAGCGCATTTTCCATTTAGCAGTTAAATCAGTAGCGTACTCGTACTTTAAACATACATGGAACCCAGACGAGGGAAAATTAGGTCAGACACTACGAGTATTGTGCTTCGGTGTGTGGGTAAGACAACTAGTGAAGTGACATTATTAGCATATGGAGGTGTTCCATTTTATTAATCTATGTGGGGAACGAATTTGCGAATTTAAGATTTCATATATCTACGGGCTTCTGAGGTCACCTACCATCTGGCCTGTGTGCTTAAGATCAGGTTCACTGACCAGTCCTCTATGAAACCAGCAAGATGTGTTTAACAATTGGTTTACCAGGTTGAAAACTAGTGGCATGGCGCTGGGCGATGTGTCGCCGTCGACTCAGAAATTTATACAGGTCATAGATGAATGATCAGGGTGCTATTCAGTATGGGAGTCCGTTGTTTCCCATATTTTGTTTTGTCGCAATATCATTGTTGACATAATTATTGATAGTCTAGATTAGGTTAGGCTTGACTTACGTATAAAAATCCTGAAAGAGTACCATTTTCTTAAAAAAATATGTTATGACTTGTTATAAGTATGACCTAAAACATATTATGAGATTATGGTTTCGGACCGTTCTATCCGTTTCTCAAAACATCCTTTCCCAAAACATCCGTTCCAAAATAACAGTTTCCTAAATCCACCATAGGCCAAAAGATCCGTTTCTCATAGCATCAGTATGTCAAAACACCCGGTTGTCATAACATCCGTATGCCAAAAAATCCGACTCTCATGATACCCGTATGCCCAAAAGACCCGTTTCTCATGGCATCAGTGTGTCAAAACACCCGGTTGTCATATCATCAAGTTTATTTTAATAATATAGTTGGCATCAGCATATTAATTCAAACGTACCATTTGGGTAGAATACTTATCGGGAAACGGATTATTTAGGAAAAGGTAGTGATGGGAACGGATGTTTTGGGAACGGGTGTTTTGGGAAACGGATATCAAGACAAACGTATCTTTTGGCAGAAGAACATTTTGGGAAACATTTATATCGGGAAACGGATTATTTAGGAAAAGGTAGTGATGGGAACGGATGTTTTGGGAACGGGTGTTTTGGGAAACGGATAGAACGGTCCGAAACCGAGATTATGACTAAAAATAAGTATGGCTAACGATATAGACCCATTCGGTATAACAAAGCTATTTATAGTTACCCGTCTTTAACGAGCAGCACGGCGCCCGGCGCGTGCGGCCGGTCGGGGTCCGGCGACACGGCCACCTCCAGCAGCTTGATGTGGCGCCACGCCGACTCGGGGTTGATGCGCGCGCGCAGCTGCAGCTTGGTACCGATTGGGACCGCCTGAAACATTAAAACATTAAATCATTAACTATTACGATATTATTCTGAATACAGGCAAAACTACGAGTTGCATTCTACTTAAGCTAACTGCTAATATCAAGAAAGACTTATAGAATTATCGTAAGTTCATGTAACTACCTATACCTACTACCTAGGTAGCCCGTGTAATTTGTTCATACATGTTATTTTTCTAGATAGTTTTTGTGTTCGTCGTAACGGCTTCGGAACCCTACACTAAGCATGGTCGTACATGCTCGTGACCGAGTTGTTAGATTATTATTGACAACAGCTCTCATGCACAACCTTGACCCAAAATTTCATCATGCAGGTACAACGTAAGGCTACGTACAGCGGTTACCTGGTCGACGGGCAGGTCCGCGGAGTGGTTGCCGTGGCGGGACACCGGCGGGGCCTCCTTGTACAGAGCCACCTCGTACTCTAGCCGGCCTGGCGTCTCCTCTACCACGCCAGAGACGCGCGCGCCGTGTGGGCTGAAAACAATTTTGGACCTTACATTAGTTTTGTACAAATAAAAAAAGACATTTATAAATTGAATAGACGGACCTAAAAAAAACTAACGATGGACAAGTTTTAAGGTCTTGAGAATGAAAACGAACATGGGTCACAGATCCCACTTACCATCACGTGGCCTGTAAGCTCGTTCGCCATAAAAAAAGTATACAGACATTATAATCACTGCAACAAAGTGGATGTATAGGTTCATGTTTTCATTTTTTGAGCTCTGCCTACCTAATTGGGAGACAAGCGTGAAGGTATATACTTTTATGCTAAATATCTGTTACTTACAAGCTGCCCGCGAAGCCGGCGGCCTTGTTCTCGATGATGGTGGGCTCCGGCGGCTTGCACATTATGATCAGCTCCTGGTCCGACTGCATCACCACGCCCGGAAACTGCGGGAACCACACGCGAACGTGGACGAACCCCTGGAATAAACAAAACCTTGTTGAACCAGGAATTTTCAATTAGGTGTTATGACTTCCAAAGCTAGCCCTCCCTCAAGTCGGGCCTCGTTTTCTTTATTAAGTGTTAAAGGTAATAGAGGACTATGGCCGCATGCCATGCCTGCGTGGGAATTTCAATCGTTCAGTGTTCTCAGTTTCTAGGGTTGAATTATGATTAATTGTCTGCTTTGTATTGGTACGATTCCCAATTAAATATAGGTACGTCACTTTCTGACCAATATGTAAGTGCGAGAGTGACGGATGCGTTATTCACCACTATAAATGCTCCAGGTAAATGCTAATGCTCCCTGATAAGTTCCCTGGAGACTTGATTTCGATATTGAACCAGCGTTGCTTAGAACAAACCAACGTCGGTAGACACGAATCACTGTACGTAAACCTACCGCATGCAATGTTAATTTAAGGGGCTACCCGGCGTATTTTAGCGATTTTCAAGTCGATTCAAATAAGCCAAAATGTAGTACAAAAATCTGTAAAAAACATATATTTAAGCTTGGCATTTGTTCTTTATTTTTCACGGAAAAATATTTCGCAAATGTTTATATTTTAAGAGTATAATAATTTCCCGTGAACCCTTTTCTCGATCTATAATCCATTATAACTGCCTAATTATGCGATATTTACACATGAGACTTAACTTATAATTGGAAAATAATGTGAACTTTAATTTGGCCGGATGTTTTTTTAATTGATTCTGTAGTTTTTGAGAAAAAGAAAATATTAATGTTTGCGCGCTAATCCCCACTCCCGGGTCTGTGCGGGGGCGACGGGCGGCATACGCCGCTTGGCCGTCGAACGGGGAACCCGTGCCGCTCGGAGCCACGCGCGACGTGGCGACATCTAACGGCAAACCATGTACCACCAACTCGCCAGCGCCAACAGCGTCACAACGTCAGACAGCGGAACTAAACTGTTCTACAACGCGCAAGCGAAATTTCAACAGTCAGTTGATATATGTAGCACTTCCAACTTCATCCCAATGGACTTTGGTCCCCAGGCATAACACCCGCCTGGAGAGAGATTTCTCTATTGCCCTCTCTAACTACATTGGTGACCCTCGACAATGGACAATTACGCAACCTGACGACCTTCCAAGCAAATGACGCAGTCTCACAGCAAGCCGACTTACCCGCACTGTGCACCACTAGCATTCTGTCATATCTCTTATGCCTGGTGTCTACAGTGTGCAAACACTACTCTCACTCAAAACTACGAGTACTTTACGAGCAGGTACACGACTCACTGTTGAACTCCACTGACGAGTTTGTTATATTTCTGGTAAATATTATACAGGGTGTTTGACAGTCGGGTGTAGGGGTTTTAAGGGGTTGTAAGGGTCATTCTGAACATTTTTGACCACATTTACTATTATGCTAAGTTTCACGGTTTCCGAGATATTGATCATTTTAATAGGATTTTTTGTAATTTTTCCTTATGTCCGTCATACAAAAAACCCCTTAATTCAAGTATTAATTAAAAAAAATACCAGTGTTTTCTTGCATGACTTGAATCACTATGAAATAAGGAAGTTTTAAAGCTACATGCCATTTTTTTTTCCTTGCAACTTTTTGAGTAAACGCGCCTAAGTTACTTTCTCCATACTAAGAGAACCCCGCGTTTGTGTTTCACCAAGTATGGAAAAACCAATTTTGTAAGGTTACTCAAAAAGTTGTAAGGAAAAAAAATGGCATGTAGCTTCCTTATTTCATAGTGTTTCAAGTCATGCAAGAAAACACTGTTTTTTATTTAAATTAATACTTGAATTAAGGGGTTTTTCGTATCACGGACATAAGGAAAAATTACAAAAAATCCTATTAATGATCAATATCTCGGAAATCTCCTATTAATGATCAATAAAAAGTCTCAATACCAACTGCAAGTTATAGTAGTACGCCAACAATCCGTAAGATGTCGTTAGCGGCCTAAAAAGTTGGCCATTGTAGTACATTTACTTTATACTAGATGGCGTTACGAAAAAGCGATGGCGCATGTACGTAAACTTGCAGAGGTGAGGAAAGGAAGTGGGGAGGGAAGAAGTTGAAATGCTCGAGGTCATCGAGACGGGGTACGCCCTTAAGTAAGCTCCATCGTGTGAATTCCCAACAGCAGAGTGAAATAACACCACTATAGATGGTGATCTAAACCGCTAAGACAAACTATATAAGTTTGACGGTTAAGGGTTGATCTTGATTTATATCGATCATCATTGTTTTATTCGCAGCAGGATTTCTGGCTGAATGGCAAGTAACATTTAGTATCATAACTCTGCGAAATTTTCAGTTCAATAAAGTGTAAGTATAAGACACAAAGCTGGTTTTCAGCTAAATCTAAATATGAGTGGAAAATGCCGTTAAGGGCGTACCCCGTCTCAATGACCTCGAGCATTTCAACTTCTTCCCTCCCCACTTCCTTTCCTCACCTCTGCAAGTTTACGTACATGCGCCATCGCTTTTTCGTAACGCCATCTAGTATAAAGTAAATGTACTATAATGGCCAACTTTTTAGGCCGCTAACGACATCTTACGGATTGTTGGCGTACTACTATAACTTGCAGTTGGTATTGAGACTTTTTAGGCCAAGAGCTGGCAACCCAATCGAACATAAAATTTTATTCATTAAATACTTACCAAAAAATCGTGAAAACATTTGTTTTGCACTTTAAATCCCATTAAATTCGTCAATCTTGTTGGCATTGCTTATGACACAGTAAAGCGACAAGGTACTAAAGTGATCAGTTACTTTTGACGATGACTTTACGGATATACAGGGTGTTTGGCAGTCGGGTGTAGGGGTTTTAAGGGATGATAGTAAGGGTCATTCTGAACATTTTTGACCACATTTACTATTATGCTAAGTTTCACGGTTTCCGAGATACTGATCATTTTAATAGGATTTTTTGTAATTTTTCCTTATGTCCGTGATACAAAAAACCCCTTAATTCAAGTATTAATTTAAAAAAAAAAACAGTGTTTTCTTGCATGACTTGAATCACTATGAAATAAGGAAGTTTTAAAGCTACATGCCATTTTTTTTTCCTTACAACTTTTTGAGTAAACGCGCAAGAGTTACTTTCTCCATACTAAGAGAACCCCGCGTTTGTTTTTCACCAAGTATGGAAAAACCAATTTTGTGAGGTTACTCAAAAAGTTGTAAGGAAAAAAAAATGGCATGTAGCTTCCTTATTTCATAGTGATTCAAGTCATGCAAGAAAACACTGTTTTTTATTTAAATTAATACTTGAATTAAGGGGTTTTTCGTATCACGGACATAAGGAAAAATTACAAAAAAAACCTATTAAAATGATCAATATCTCGGAAACCGTGAAACTTAGCATAATAGTAAATGTGGTCAAAAATGTTCGGAATGACCCTTATACTATCACCCTTAAAACCTACACCCGACTGCCAAACACCCTGTATATTTACCAGAAATTATAACAAACTCGTCAGTGGAGTACAACAGTGCGTCGTGTACCTTGCTCGTAAAGTACTCGTAGTTGGACGCAGTGAGTCGCGTTGTTGAGTGAGAGTAGTGTTGCACACTGTAGACACCAGGCATAGAGATATGACAGAATGCTAGTGGTGCACAGTGCGGGTAAGTCGGCTTGCTGTGAGACTGCGTCATTTGCTTGGAAGGTCGTCAGGTTGCGTAATTGTCCATTGTCGAGGGTCACCAATGTAGTTAGAGAGGGCAATAGAGAGATCTCTCTCCAGGCGGGTGTTATGCCTGGGGACGGAAGTCCATTGGGATGAAGTTGGAAGTGCTACATATATCAACTGACTGTTGAAATTTCGCTTGCGCGTTGTAGAACAGTTTAGTTCCGCTGTCTGACGTTGTGACGCTGTTGGCGCTGGCGAGTTGGTGGTACATGGTTTGCCGTTAGATGTCGCCATGTCGCGCGTGGCTCCGAGCGGCACGGGTTCCCCGTTCGACGGCCAAGCGGCGTATGCCGCCCGTCGCCCCCGCAGAGACCCGCTAGTGGGGATTAGCGCGCAAACATGAATATTTTATTTTCCTCAAAAACTACAGAATCAATTAAAAAAACATCCGGCCAAATTAAAGTTCACATTATTGTCCAATTATAAGTTAAGTCTCATGTGTAAATATCGCATAATTAGGCAGTTATAATGGATTATAGATCGAGAAAAGGGTTCACGGGAAATTATTATACTCTTAAGATATAAACATTTGCGAAATATTTTTCCGTGAAAAATAAAGAACAAATGCCAAGCTAAAATATATGTTTTTTACAGATTTTTGTACTACATTTTGGCTTATTTGAATCGACTTGAAAATCGCTAAAATACGCCGGGTAGCCCCTTAACAGTACCTACTTAGTGAGATAAAGAGGTATCCGCGATTGAACCCGTTTAGAACGACATAGTTCTTGCGTTACCGTTCGCGGTTTGGACAATAAACAATGCTCCTACTTACATAGGAATATGGGAAGGTGTGAACGTGAACAATGAGGGATACAACATTTCAGAGGCGCGCGGTGCACGTGTAACGGGTATCGCCACAGATTGGTACATTTTTCTTCCAATTTCACCATTTGTTTCGATTCGTTAGGCTCGTGGTGGTATCGTCATCATAACTGTATACCACGTTCGTATAAAAGTGGAACAATATAATTTTAATGTTCTTATAACAAACTGGTGATTGCAAGTCTCGTCCGCGTTGACTGCAAACGTGAAATATAATGTGAAATATTGATGGCGCTGGTTACAGTTAGGTATAATTAATAATAAGGTGTATGTATGTATATAGGTATACTCTTTATTGCACAAACTAAGAAAGGAACAGAAACACAAAAGGTATGTACAAAAGCGAACTTATCCCTTTGAGGAATCTCTTCCAGTTAACCTTTGAGCGATTGAGAGATAAATGAAAACAATGCGTTCATGATAGAATATAATTATGATCTCCAGAAATTATATTCTATGATGACTTTACATACATTATATATAACTAACTAGCGACCCGCCCTCGCTTCGCTTCGGTTTATTTGAGTTTTCTATAACACACGTACATGAAACAAAATTTATGATACATAAAAACCTTCCTCTTGAATCATTCTATCTACTAAAAAAAACCGCATCAAAATCCGTTGCGTAGTTTTAAAGATCTAAGCATACATAGGGACAGACAGCGGGAAGCGACTTTGTTTTATACTATGTAGTGATTGACATTTAATGACAATCCCTTCGGAATTGAACGGATTGAAACTCAAAAGTACAAAATACAGACTCCCCGAGGTTTTTACCACAATATTGTTAAGTTCTTTCTAGATATTTACTTACACTTGGACAACTACTCTACTACTTAGAAACATATTTCACTACTAAATAGGCAACTATAGTATTAGTTGTCATTTTAATTAGTACATTTCTAATTATATTTAAGCCATGGCTTTAGAATTGGAGCGCGGGGACTAGTTTGCACTTTCTACCACCCTCTTAAGCTTTGTGTACAGACTAGCGCTAAAAGTAAACTGCATTTCCATATAATCGGTGCACTGACACAGAAGCACTTAGTTTTCTCTCACCTCGATATCGGGAATATAGCCTTTACTAGCTAGTTAATCTTTAAACGGGTAAGAACTATAATGTATATGTACTTAGGCCTCTTCTAGCGAGCTCGCTTCTCAAACCATACTTACTGTTACTAACGGCATGCGTTATTATGCCGCGGCGACACATATCCAATAACGACGTATCGCACGTGTGCACGAAAATGTGTTAACGAGTTATATCTGTTTTGATGGATTTTTTGTTACTTTAAAAAGGTAACTTCTTGTTCTAGTTTATTTTGATCGCAGTCACGAAGCTTTGTTAAGAGTAGACGCAAAATCACGCGTTCTCGAAAATAACGTATGCTTAGATTATTGGTTCGGAAGTTCAAGTAAAGCATTGGCCGTAGTAGGAAGAAGTGACTGACGAATATAAGAGTAAAAAGCGGATATCTTTGTAAAGCATTTACGTACCTATTAACCCTTCGTATGTCGGACGGGGACGCACACTTGCAACTTTTGTAAAGTAACAAACGTGTTACATTACAAAATAACGCGTCAAACGTCAAATTCAAATTTAGAACTGTTTTATACATTTTATTCAACTAATGATGAACGTCTACGGTTGATTGGTTCATTAGAATTGGAAAAAAGAAAACATTTTAGACACTAGACTACTTGTTTTTAGGTTTAAAATCGAATAAAATGTTGATCACGTAATTTGCACTGATCATGCTTAAAGCAAACGGAGGCGGTTCACTGATCAGTGCTCAGAAATACCAAGGGTTAATAAAAACATGACAAGGGAATGTCTAGAAGAGGCACACGAAATGTAGTTAACTACAGAGAAATTGAACCAACTTACATTCCTTTTCAGCACTCCGCATTTTGAGAAATCGGTGATCCTAAGTCTATATAAGAGTCCTGTCGGGTCTTCGAGCTCGGGTCTGATCTGGCAGATGGCGTCGGTCACGGGGTCCGTGGCGCGGTCGTCGGCGAACAGGGGCGCCCCGCGGAAGCCCTCCGGCTTGCGGAGGAGCGCCGACACGGAGTCCCGGAGCCCTGTGCCGCCACTCGAGAACGTGCATTGAATGTCCGTTACTGCCGACAAATATTTTTTAATGTAAAATTTGAAGGTATTTTAGTATGCCTGGGTCGACTTAGGATGATCCTAAGGTCATATAGACACGGTCACTTGATTATTTGACCCCTCATTAATACTCCTTTTATACAATCCTTGCAATGGCATTCAGGAATTGAAGTTAACTGTAACTTTCTCGTAAATCAATAAATGCGGCTATCACAGAAATGATCGTAAAACGACCCAGGTCTATGTTTAATATCCAACTGGCTAATTAAAGCCACAAAAGAAGACGAAGCCATTGTAGCAGAGACTAGGTGCTCAAATAACCTATCTAAAAGTCAAACGACAGGTTTAAATCGGCATGGGATTATTAGCGCGTTTAGTTTACATACCTACCTACGATTTAATGGTCACCTCGATAGTCGCACCGCACGATACAATTAGGTATACCCGTATAAGTCCCAATCAAGTTCCAATGGATGTACCAAAGACTTTTCTAACTTAAGAGAATTGCCCGAGGTTCTTACGGTAAAGGAAACACGTCGTGATTAAACCTCATCCGACCAGCTGACTGTGTGAGAGGGCCACAAATTGTACTACAGTTAGTATTGGCATAAATATGTACCGAAACCCAAATACCGAATGGGCCCATATGTAGTACTTCTGTACTTACAACATAGGATGCAATTCTTAACATTTCACCTACGATATGGGATTTAGGCTGAGGTAAGGGGGGTACTTTCTAACATGGAAGATTAGACAATTCTTTCAGGATTCCGGTTATATTTTGTAAAACCTTGAGACAAAAAAATCATTTGTTTCCCAGTGTCAGGTAATATCCTCTGTGGATCGGCATATTATGTTTATAAATTGGTCGTTGGCATCTGCCGTTTCCGTTGATCAGTCACGACTCTACCCAAGCTATACTCTGAAGTTCGTTTGCGCATTACTGCTTCTTCTAATGGTGCTCCCACACTGCGGTTACAGAACGTCATAATATAACGTTATAATATAAAACATTTTATAACACAACATTCTTAGATTTAGTAAAATAGTTTCGTTATAGCGATATCATTTTATAACCGCTGTGTCGGAGCACCATAAGGTAGCCATGGCAATATCTATCAACTGGCTTTACCTCTGCATACGTAAAAAATGGTGTGGTTCGAGCGACTCCGTGACGTTAATTCAGCAAACCAACGAGAGATCAAGTTAAGACAGTTCGATCAACACAACGCGCTTTTTTCTGTGTATGTAACAAATGAATATGTAACAAAATACAAGAGCAGAGCTGAGTGCTATCTTTTAAACGGCCCAACATAATTTTAAAGAATACATTCACTGACATTATAATATTGAACTTAGGTTATAAATAAATACAGTATGTATCAGAACGAAAGGCCAAGAAAGATAACCATTAATGTTTAGGCGAGAAAAATGGATGTGGTACCTAATTTAATGAAATCAGGAATCTTTTTACTGATAGTGTAAAAAAAAAATAATAATGTAATAAAAATGTAACTCCCTGTCTCATTTGTTTACAATCTTATCAGTGACAACAACGTAAACGTCATAATGTCAGTTAAAGTATAAAGGTGTGTGCACATTCACGTATTGTCCGCCGTTATGTAAACATCTCTGCAAGCGACGATAATTATTGTCATGCACCCTTCTCATCAAACTAGGATTTTCTCGAATACGGCGTTTGATTTTCTCTAAAGCTTGAACTATTCGTAATTCCATTTCTTCGCGAGTACTTGATTCTTTTTTGAACACCAACTGTTTCACCCAACCCCAAAAGAAATAATCAAGCGGAGTGAGATCCGGCGAACGCGGAGCCCAAGGGATTGGTGCGAACCGCCCGATCCATTGGTTTCCAAACATGTCGTTTAACCTGTTCCGTACTCGAATCGCGATATGAGGAGGAGCACCGTCATGTCGGAACCATGTCTGTACGTTGTGACTGAGAGGTAAGCTATCAACATAGCGACTGAGAGGTCCGTTAAGCACTTGGAGATACCGCTCAGCGTTTGTTGTGCCAATTATGAACACTGGCCCAATGATATCGTTGTCTCTTATACCGGCCCATACATTTATTGACCACCTGGTTTGATGAGACAGTTCGCGACCCACGTGTGGATTTCGAACTTTTGGAGCCCAATGATGGACAACCCGTCGATTCCACATAGTATTCCTTGTAAAGAGGCTCTCATCACTCCAAATAACTTTTCTTAGAAAGTGAGGATCTTCTCTTTTTTTTTCTAACGCCCAATTAGCATACTCAACCCGTCTGGGATAATCGTCAGGTTTCAACGCTCGAACCTTAGCTACGGAGAAAGGATGTTGCCGATCGCGTTCTAGTATTTTGTGTACGAGGGTGTGACTCAAGCCTAAATTGCGTCCTGCTCGCCTAGTACTAGAACCTGGTTGGTTTTGAAAATGATCCAATACCTGTTCTTCCCGCGTAACATGAACACGTTGAGGACCACCTGAGTTCACAGGCGCCGGCCGATCGCTATTTCTCAGCCGTGTAATGGCATTAACAATGACACGAGCATTACTTGGTTGCCTTCTTGTAGGATACCTCTCGGAGTACAAGCGGAGGGCTGCATTCCCATTGCCTCTGCACTCTCCGTACGCAAGGATCATATCCATTATCTCAACCGCAGTAAAATTTAAAGGCATTATTATTGCAATTACGATTTAAATTTATATGACGAAAGTGAAGGATGTCAAATATCAAATTGAAAGAAAATACAATTTATTGGTAGCCTAACCTTTTTGTTATGAAAAAAAATAATCTGTCGTCCTATGGTTTGAGACAATCATGACAGAGCAAAAATGTCAGAGACGATGTTTATTAGTCTTTGTTATTTATTTACACATTTTAGATCAATTTGTTCTACTGGTCAATCAGTTTCTACGCCGAGCAACAGCTTTGCAACTGCTGCAACAGCCAGAATACGTCATCGACAGTTAGGTAATGGTCACTCAATCATAGTAACGGATTCCCACTACAAAAATTGGATTGGATTGCTTAAAATTCATTGTGCAGTGCGGTTAAGCGTGTGTGTTCTAATGTTAACTTGATACGGTAATGTAGTCATAGTTGAAACTGTAATAGCCTGATATGCAGAATTAGATTATTTGTAAATACCTAGTTTGTTTACTTTAGTTATGAAGTGATAAGTGATAACTAATGTCAAACTTACATCACAGGATGTTATTAAGCTCGTTAACCGACTGATGAGAAAGAGGTTAAGTTATTACATTTAGTAAAATTATAAACAAAAAAAGTGATTGGATTAAAACAAAAAGTGGTTAATTGTATTATACCCGTTTTTAACATCCACCGGTTTTAAGGTTGGCCTTTCGTTCAGTTACATACTGTATATTTGGTAAGGTGAAAGCTCAGTGTCAAGTTAGGCTAAGTATTTCTAAAAAATCTCGCCTATGAATTTGCCTTTGCTAGGTAAAAAAACACGTCCGATAAGGTAGCAAGGGTAAGGCCAAACCAACAATGGACGCTTAATTCAAAGATGGTACGGTCATAAATGGATTATTGCAAAATAAACGACTAACCCTAAACATCTGTAAAAATAAGAATAAAGTGTCCTTCATTGGTTATTTTCCATTAATAATCAATATTTATATCTCATTTGTTGTAGCAATCCAATAACAAAATAATTTCTATCTTGTGTCTTGCTTGACGCTTCCATTATGATAGGGTTTTATGGTGGCCCAACAATTATATGTAGTTGTTGACTGTACTGTGTAGTCCGTCCGTCCGCGTCCGTCTGTCCGCAGCCTAGCTCAGAGACTCGTGGTACTAGAAAGCTGTAATTTGGCATGAATATAAAATGTAAAAAAAAAATTTTTAGGGTACGGTCACGAGGGTTAATTTGGGACCCATTTCAAGAAAAATACGCTTAAAGTCGTCAATGTCATTAGAGATGTCAAGTCATTTGTAACTTTTAGGAAACTCAACCTTATTGTTGTAGAATGTCAGATTGACTTTGGACCTAAGGTGGGTATCAAATTTAATCTCGTGTCTGTACCTAACGTAACGTGCGGATGTTTTTTTTTCTCGCCAACCCCATTATGTGGGGTGTCGTTGGATAGGTGTTTCAAAAATATTGCGGGTTCTTAAAACAATTTTTCGAATAAGTTATCCGTTTATGAAATATTTAGCTTTAAAGCGCCAATTTTTGTAAGACTCAAGTGGCAAAACTTTTTAGTGTTGTTATAAAACAACCCTAACCTAACCGCAGATAAGTATAATTGGAAAACTTAAAAAGTTGCCTGACTCATCTAAAAACCAGTTTAGGGCAAATAAAAATTCGGACAAACGATGTGTTAGGACAACGGTTGTTAGGCATTCTGAGGACACCTTACTAAAATAGGTTAACGCGTCTTTATTGCGGAAAATTAAGGTAGACAAATAGCTGGAACCTGCGATAGCGATGTATTTGAATTATATGTAGACGTGACGTGAATGAATGCACGGTTTGTTGTCTTATTGTATTAATATAGTCAATGGATAATCTATACCGTGTAAATGGTTATCGCATCTGATAAATACTTGTAGTATACTTGATAACCGACTGATTTACCTATTACTCGTGGGACCCAATAAAAGTCAGGCAAGTAAGCACTTTATAAATATAATGTGAATCTTAAAGAAAATTCACCTCTACCTACATACTATTATTTCTATATTAGCTTCTGCCCGCGACTTCCACGCGTCCGCGTAGATTTTGATTATACCGGGATAAAAACTATCATAATGTCCTATTCTAGGACCTAAACTTTATGTGTGCCAAGTTACATCCTAATCCGGTTAGTGGTTGAAGCTAGATTGACTAACGAACATCCAAACATCCAAACTTTCTCGTTTATAATTTACTTGCTTCTGCCCGCGCCTCCGTCCTCGTGGATTTCGTTTATATCGTAGCTCCATACAAATGTTCACCCTCTATTTCACCTCCTCAGGGGACGATTTACGGGATAAAAACTACTTTATGTCCTTCTCCGGGACTCAAACTATCTCTGTACCAAATTTCATATAAATCGGTAGACAGATACATTTTGGCATTTATAATATTAGTATGGAAGTATGGATAGTATGGATAATATTAGTAGATAAGATAAGAAGATGTCGGTGGTTTTTTTTAACACTATTACTAACCAACGTGTATTACGTGTGAGATGTGTCTCTCGATATGGGTTAAGTTGCATTTGAACATCGGTACATACCTATATTTATTCCCAAGTAGGTATTGTGAAACATAACTCAAAATAAATCAAAAATGCTTACCATCGTAATCTTGTGCGAACGTGGCGTGAATCTGTAACAATAACCGTTGAAATTAGCTGACAGGAAGAATGGCCCTGCAATAAATACATGTCCCCCCAAAGGTGCATTGTCTTAGCAACAAATTAGTTCCAGTCACTTTAATCTTTAAACAAATTATACCCGATATGGCACAGATTGTGTTACCTCGGATATTTCTGGATTCTTCAAAAGCACTACCACGCCACTACCGTTAATTTGATTCAAGTTTCAAGTACCGTTTGTACAATATGGTTCAAATCAATACCGTAAAATAACCAATAAACTCGAATAATGTAGCGTTACAATTAAAATACTTTTACTTATCTAATTAATGAAATGAAGGAGAAAGTCGCAGCATGAGACACTTTATTTTTGGAATAAGTGGATCGCAAAAGAATATTGTCCCACTTTTTGGGTCGTCATAAAACACTTAAAGTGGGTTGGTGCGTTTAATTCCAATTATAAAATGTATTGATGTCCTTCAAAGTTAGTAAATGGAAAGTGTGAGAAAGTACTGTAATTTGTATCTTCCAGTTAAGTTGTTAACCGCCAAATGGCGCTTCGCAACCGCATACTACCTCTAAATATATAGTGGCGGCGCGCGGCTTTTCGTTTACATAATCAAGAGGCTACAACTTTACTAATAAATGACTTATTACTCGTGTTTGACTTGAAACAGATGGAACCACTACCGCTTCGTTTAATAGGTACTTTTACTTGCACTTCACTTTACCTAACTATTCGGCATTTAATTTTAAAACATAGTAGACAGCTATGCCCTTAGACGTGAATATGTCCGATAATGGCAGTTTGACAGCTTGCGGCCTTCGAGGCCTCTCCTTAATCGAATCTCGGTTAAAGGCCAAAACAAAAATGTGAGTTGCAAACTTTCTTTTATAATTCAATCTTATCAGCTACCTATCTTTGTTTCGTCTTAATTTGGACGGAAATGTTTTTGCGGTTTCATTTCGGAGCACTTTTGAATTCGTTCGGACGTGAGGTCAGGCGCATGCTCTTTGAAAGTAAGCCAGCGCGGCTCATCATGCGTTGCGCACGCACAGCGTATCGACCTTTGTTACAATTTTTCCAAACGCTGATGGGTAACGAGATGTTAAAATCGTGCTAGTTTCGATTCATAAGAAAGTCCCCATAGCACACTAAATCCCTAAACTACTCGTATCTCGGGAATCATCCGCCTGTTGTCAACTCCAAACGCAAAGTCGGTAGATAGGCAAAGTCCGAGACAAATTGATATCACAGTCACAGCGCACGAGAAATGTGTGGTGAGTCTCTGATACCTAGTCTAGTCTCGCGTTAGCCTTATACGGGCCACATTATCAAACACAATAAGCGGTCGCACCTTCGTAGCGCAGGCAGCGGTCAAGTAAGGCTGAGTCGAAACACACCTAGCTTACGTATGCGCGTTTGGTGTACTATCAGCCCAATGAAACCCTGACCCACCACAGAACGGTGTCACAGTGACATTATAAAACAGTTTGACACTTCTTATGACATGAATCATAACGTCACTGTGACACAGTTCTATGGTGGTTCAGTTTTCCTTTGGGCTGATAGTACCTACGTGAGCTATTAACTGAAAACACGTCTCACGTGTGCTAAAGAGAGCAGGAAAAATAAATTGGAACTATTATCTTTTAACCATTCATTTAGACAAAATTCACAATAAATATAAGTATTTATTCTTAAGAAACGTAATAAATAGTTAAATAATAAATATCACGGGACAATGTCACACTAATTAGTTTCTAATTAGTTTCGGTTGTTTTGTTTGCATGTTAAGAAAACTGGTTAACAACTTAAATTGTAACCTAGCAATATATGGAACTTAAGGCCTTATTCATATTCATATTTGTATGTATTACTTTGTACACGGCTGTTTGTTTTCCTAAATAAATTAAAAAAAAAAAAAAAAAACTAATAGACCTAGTAGTAATAGTAGTAGTAGTAGTAGTAGTAATAGACCAAGCTCCAGGCTTGTACGGTGACGAGCGGTAATTTGGGACCCATTTCAAGAAAAATATGCTTGAGATGTCGTCAATGTCATTAGAGATGTCAAGTCATTTGTAACTTTAAGGAAACTCAACCTTATTGTTGTAGAATGTCAGATTTCCTTTGGACTTAACTTGGGTACCAAATTTAATCTCGTGACTGTACTATGGGTACCTGCTTGAGTAGTCGTTGTTTGCAAAATTGTAGGAGAGTGTCTAAGGTAATTGAAGAATCAAATGATTGGTCCACGTCTTGAAGAGTAAAGAACGTTCTATAATCCTCCCGCAGCACGAGGTCGTCTCCTGACCGCGTCTTCATACGTCGTGCGGAAACTCCGATCGGATGCAGATAATGTACGAATGCTTGGTGCTTGTATGCAAATTCGCGTTCAGACGAATAAACGGTTTCTTAAACGAGGTTACTTCGGTTATTGTGCGTGAAGCTGAATGAATTGATCGTGCGTCAAGTTCAAACGGTTGTTTTCGTAGATACACAACGCTAGCTAGGTACGAGTTTTGGATAAAAGGATTTAGTAATGCAGCGTTTATTCGGTAGGTAGTGGGTTGTAACCGCATTATTTGTTATTCTCTACCTGTGTTTTCTTCTATCAAAAATCATTTTCGCAGAAGACTCATATAAAACTTAATTATGAATGAATAGTCCCTCAGGATTAACGCGAAAATTCATAACGCGTTCAAAGCTAAAGCACAAAATCACGATGACGAAAAAAGTTAATTTAATCTGTAATATGAAAGCACAATTATTTTGTTTATGTACATCGTTTAATAGTATAAATACGCAGGATACCCAAATGATCAAGCCTAAAGCCTTAAGAAAATAAGTAAAGATTACACTTGCTTCTGGCTCCGCAGTACCTACCTAAACTATTTCGTGAATGATAATTTAATAAAACTTTACGGTAGTCCGCTTTGGATGCCGAGATTGGCCGGTTCAGATCTTAATTCGCTGTCCCACGGTGTGTTATCAACTTATCACATTCCCAGGCCATTTGGATAATTGTGGAGCTAATTACATGTTCCACCGCGGAAGTTGTCGCATCTTATAACGGCTAATTTACCGGGCACCGCTGAATCACACGGAATAAAGGCTCCCCGAGGAGTCGATGGCCCACGGGCTGATGATAAAATGCAGTAAAAACCTGCGTGTAGAGTTAGTCCCATTTCATTTCATTATTTTGTAGATAAAATGCGAGATAACAAATGCATGTACGAGGCAGCCATGCCATTTACAAATTGTTTTAAACGTTAGCATAGTTAATGTGAGGGATAAGTTGAATATTAAGATATTCTAAAAGTTTCTCCAAAAACTCAATATACTAGTAATATGTGTGTATGTGTCATATGAATTATTTTTTAACGGTAGGCATACACTTTTAGCCTTGTAACAGACTGATAAACGGACAGACAAATTCCAGTATTATGGGTTTGTTTTGTACCCCTTTAGTGAAACCTAAACAGAAAAAACATCTGATTTTTAAAATCAGAACATTAATTTAAAAACATACTACCTACCTACATCAGAACAGATATTAGTACAAATATCAATATTTTTCAGCGCTATTGAGTATTCTAATACCTTATTAAGATGCTATAAAGGTTTTACATGAACAACCAGAAGTGAGACTTCATCTTTTGCCTTCCGAGGCATAATTAGGGGACCATTAAGACAAGTGCAGTGTAATAAAGCTGCAGAATAACCAGTTGATCGTTGTTGTCGGTGGTTTATGACGCGTGCTCGTTACTTACATGCGCGTGCGCGGATTAATGTGCGCGAGCCGAACGCGGCACCGGTAGGGTTAGGCATAGACAAAGAGGTGAATAGGCAATCAAGGTTTGTGTATACCTAATACCTATTCCTATGTAATGTTCTCGAGATTTTTGTTTAATTATATCGTTGGACGATGGGTGAGTTTCGGGAATAGGTATTGCCGATTTTATAGGCATGCATCTACGTAAGACGACATTACTAGTATTACTACTCTTCAATAACAACAGAGATATTTGTCACGATAAGTATGTTTTCTTTACAAAGAGAGTCAATGGTGAACATGAATATGATCATGATTAACAATGACCTAATAAAGAAAAGGAAGATCTTCGACAAGAAATACAGAATCCATATAGGAGAGAGAGATAATTGGGAGACAGAGGTACCGGAACCCAGAGCGACATGCTATACGGACGGTTCATGGAAGTCCTCAACAAAAAGAGCGGGGGCAGGTATCTACAACCTAGAAGCGAATGAGCATACAACGATACCACTAGGAGGCTTTACCAGTGTGTTCCAGGCGGAAGTGTATGCCATCATGAAATGTGCGCAGGATCTCAAAGAAAGAAGCGATATAACGGGAAGCCACGTTATAATCTACTCAGACAGCCAAGCAGCACTAAAAGCACTAGACAATCCGGTCATCAAATCCTCCCTGGTACAGGAATGCAGGAACGAACTGAACAATCTAGGCACAGAAACCAATGTAACACTAGCATGGGTACCAGGGCACAGTGGAGCAATAGGAAATGAAAAGGCAGATAAACTGGCCAGAGCAGGGGCGGATCAACAGTATCTGGGCCCGGAGCCAGCCCTTCCGATATCCGCAACGGTAACGAAAGGAGTCATCGCCAGAAGAATAGAGACAAAGACAAATGAGGCATGGATAACAGCTCAGGGATGCAGACAATCCAAACTCATGATAGGAAGGGTAAATAAGAACAGAACAAGGTATCTACTAAATCTGGGTAAGTACAATCTAAGCATACTGACAGGGATACTGACTGGACACTGTCCACTCAACAGACATCTGACGGTAATAGGAGTCAAACAGGATCCTCGATGCCCACACTGTGGCAAAGAGGAAACTAGCCAACACGTCCTAACCGAGTGTGTAATGTACTCGTCACTGAGATATCGCACATTCGGGGAGGACTCATTATCAGTAGAGACACTCAAAAGCATTAACCTACAGGACGCACTTTTGTTCTGTAGGAAAACAAGAAGATGGGATCAGTGCTGGATGGGAGCGCCGCCGGGCCAATAACCTGAGGCCTGACCAAGGGGAACAGGGCGGAATGACTGGAGAGCCACTCGACCGCCCGTCTGCCTCGGCTGCGTCCCCACTCAACATCAACATCAACATCAAGTATGTTTTCTTGTAATAAATCCAAGAAAAGAATCTTACCACATACCTACAGATTAGAAATAGAAGCGATTATAAATTTTTATTCATTATATGTATATGTATACAATTAAGTGTCAACAAATTATTTTGGCGCGCTATATGTCTTCATGAAAAACTTTTAAAAGTAAAACTAAACAATACTTCAATAAAAAAGCATATGAAACTCAAAAAGTAATATTATTACTAAAATACTTCAAGCCTAAATTGATTGCAGTAGTTAGATAGAGGCAACCCTAGTGTTAGATACATTCGATGCTCGCATCTGTGGGCAATTAGCCCACTCGGTTCATCGGAGTCTTTATTGCTCTTAGAGCTAACTTAGTTTGCTTCCTCGGCGTTGTTCTGTTATTATCGCCGCCTAGCCTGGTGGTTACCGTCATAACGAGATTCTTGTGATTGATTCCAACAATTTGTTAACGCTTTAGGCCGGCCGCATACAATTTGTACACCCCGCATATGTATCAGTAGGTGAGTACTAACAAAAATCTCGCTCTGAATGTAATCGAGCACATAGATGGTAAACGGGCTCTGAAACCAAAAAATATTTGCAATCTCAAGACTACAGTCTAATTGATTTGTTAATACTTTTTGCCTAAAGTTTTGTTATTTTGTAAATTGTTACTTGCTTTGTTTTTTGTCTTAGTGGACGTCTTTCGCCTGAAATGATTATTATGATGACCTATACTCGCAAATAGACTGCCTTATCTTTATTACTGACTGATGGGTAAGTCACATTTTCGCAGCGTAATTTTTATAGATCACTTGTGGGATCACGAGCGTCGGGCCACTGAGTAGTTATTTCTAATAATACAAAGAGACGCGCACCAATTGCCATTTCTAATAGTCTTTTACTAAATGGTTATGATCAGTGCCTCGCGGCTACTGTTAAAATTGTCTGTTAGAAACATGGGGCATGTGCAGCCGGCCTTAGGGAGTGAGTGTTGCGGATGGACGAACCGATTGATGGTGATGAAGTGTTAGAGTGCATGAATGTTCTGAAAGTGGGTCTGGAACTTTGAAATGGTGAATAATTAATACGATTTAGTTAACAATTATATAATATGAAGTTTAAGGACGCCAGTGACTTTTAACAGCTTGTAAACGTAAAATTGGTTCCCCTTTTCTCCTTTTTTCTTCCCGTTGAGAGCTAAATTGAGCGCTGTATGTTAAGAATTAAGGTCACTAATACATTCGCGATTTTATGAGACACGCACTTTTTTCTAACGAGAGCAGTATAGGTATCATTTGAAGGGGGTATATGTGACCATGACCATCTCAAATATTTACGAATATAGTAGCGTTAATAAACGGGTATAATAACAATATCAAAAAATGCAGTCGGGTTTTTAAAGCTTTATTTTTATATATAGTTATAATTCTTCAGGTGTCATATGTTCTCTTAAACGGCTGGACTGATTTTGATGAAATGTTTTGCGTCTTTAAGTAGGTCCTTAGATAATTAAGATTTACAATTGGACCCGGTACCTAGGTGGCGCTGCGATTGGCTTCAATCAAGGAAGATTTATTCTGGCAGGACAAAGTCTGTGGGTCCGCTGGTTTAACATAAATAAATAATAATAAATATCCTGAGGCAATAACAATAATAAAAGATTTCTCAGTACAGCACAATAATAAAACAAATATATTTTAAAACAATGGTGTATCTCGAGACGTTTGCTTGAGGTACAATATATTTTTTTCTCACGCAAACGTGTCGAGTTGGTCATCCATCAGTATCATCACACCATTGTTTTAACCTAGTATTGTTTTATTATTGTGTTGACTTTATTTAACACACCTTGTATGTTTAATTTTTGTTGTTATAGTTATTAATTTGTTTTGTTACATGCAACGCAATTGATATTGTAATATTACATTGATGAATGAATAAACTAAACTAGAACCCTAGTATCATTCAAGGAGCGACGAAACAAAGCGGAGGTCATACGGACACATAGTATAGAGAAACAAACTAAAAGATTTAAACAAAAACGAGAAATTGGGTTTAAAAACTTCGCCGTTTTGTAATGATTATGGTATAGTATGGTAAGATATCACTGAGAAACTGAATCAGATTAAAATGATCAATATCTCCGAAACTAGTAAAAATCGCTGAACATATGTACTTACATAAGGGGTTATATCTACAGCTTTTATAGCTGCTCTATCGGCCTTAGGCGGGTTGACGTGGATTTTTGGGACACCCTGTATATGCGACGTCACCTTTGTAACACTATAAATAAGCATTTATATATTTATACCAAAATGGCTTCAAGAAAAAAATATAATGAGACTGAGCGATTACCTACAACCAATTTTTGATTGGACTCGGTTTTGCCTTGGTAACAACATGACAGGGGATGATTTGCAAAATGTTTGTATTAACACCGTGAGTATGCATAACACCTAATGGAATGTGTGACAATTTGCACACACTGCATAATAATATCTCCACCATTATTAAATAAATAACATTCCTTTAGGAACGTATTTGGGTGGTTTTAAAAAAAAATTCCTAGTTAAGGACTAAAATTAAGAAACGGTAACTTTTGTCATGTGGGTAACATAATATGGTATAAGGCAAATGGTGTGGTAGGTGTCTCAGACAAAACAAAACTCCTGTAGCAAGTCCGACCATAATAATAACGGATGAGGATTGAATCTGCTTCGTTTATTGAATTTGAGATACCTACCGTCTATTTGTGTATGAGCATAATACCATTATGGGATCCCCTTCAATCGCATTATTTTTTTTAGACTATTATTGTTTCGCATAATTCATTTGGCATAATTTGTATTGGCATAATAGTACTGTCGCATAGCAATACTTTGGCCTACTACTTTTTTGGTATATTAAGCTATTAGCATAATTTCAGTTGGACTAATTTCTATTAGACTAATACACATTATGCATATTATTGTTTGGGCTATTAATTATTTGTTATATATGTCATTAACCATAATTTTAGTTCCCTAAATGAATGAACCTACAAAATGAACAACAAAATATGAGGTTACGTTAGATTACGTTAGGTACATTAGGTTAGGTTAGGTTAGTATGATATCCCCCCCGAATGTGCTGCCACCTTACCGTGGTGGGGGGGCTTGCGTGGCTCAATGATCCCCGACGCTATACCGGATAGGGCTACCCATACCGGGAAGGGTCGGGGTGAGGGTCCAGACTAAGAGCGGCACTGGGGAGGTGACAGAGGGTCGTTAGAAGGGGTGGTTTCCACCCCGGACAGCTTCCCTCTGTCATCTGGGGAGGGTTTGGTGACGAGCGGATTTTCTCCGGAAATACCGCTTCGTCACCAGTTGTGGGTCGCGGCAGAGGTCGTTGGAAGGGGTGGTCTCGTGTGTTCGGTCTCGTTTCTGCCCCGGACAACTTCCTTCTGCCGCGTTGACGTTTGTGGTGTGGCCTATCTGAAGGATACGTGGATCGACCAGGGGGGTCGTGAAACCTGTCCGAAAGAGAACCCACACCACGGAGGTGGGGGGCACGAGGGGGAGTTTGAAGGGACGGAGGACGGGGGAAACCCTAGAATCCTAACCCGGAAAGCGAACCCGAGTCGCCCTGGACGTGGGTGCGGTGTGACTGCTGGAAGGCCCTACCCTACCGGCGGCCGAAAAGCAACTCACACCACAGGCGGACGGAGGGAGGGAAGGCGAACTCAGCGTTCATTCGCTGCTCGCCCGAACTCCCGATAGAGTCACGCGGGTGAAGGCCCCGCATTGCACGGCTCTACCGTTTGGGGGGGACTGCTGTGTGCGTACGCAGTGGTCTCCTCCTTGCATGCATTTCCCACTCCGTCAAAAAAAAAACGCAAAAATAGGAGGTCCGCTAAGCGGACCTCCGTCGACCTCTCCTTACTTCCTAAATATATATTAACACAAAACTTACCATTTGCCCATGACTATTTTTTAGGACAAATACTGTTATGCGCTTTGTAATGATGCTAATTTATTATTATGACTTTTCGTATTTATGCTATTTGACGTTAGTCTTTATGACGAATATATATGCTTTCTGTATTTATGCTTTTAAATTTTATGCGTAAAAAATTATGCGTAAAGATGAGTATGCCCATCACTAATTCGGCTAAAAGCAATTATACGTAACAATAATATGACAAATAATTTTATGCCATAAAATAGGGAACCTACAATTATAGATGTTTAACAAATTTTCCTTAGTTGACTAAAGTTACCGTTTCGTAATTTCAGTCCTTAACTAGGTTAGTACTTTTTTTTTAACCACCCATTTCTTATTTACTCGCTCCCATACTCTCTTATGCTATTGTTTCCGAATGTACCCGAACCGAATGACTTTATAAGAGCCATTGCACTGTACTTGAAATAGTTTAACAAATGACAAGCGATTGACAACATTCACGAATCGTGCTCCTCCGCTTTTCCCATCGCAGATATAGTAATTCTTTTGTTACTTTTTGTGCGCGTTCATCACAAATCCGTCAAGCGTGAAATTTAATTTAAATGGCTTCAATCACGTAAATTTAAAGCTCAGGCAGGTCAAGTCGAATTTTACGCCGTTGCTCTTACTTTAATAGTGGTCATAAAACCGCAGTCTAACTAAACGGAGCCCTTAACGAGCGGTGGTAAAATCGGGCCGAAGAAATCTGCATTAGGTGAATGGAGGACAGTACTCTCTTTAATGGTCTTTCTACCTCGAGTAAAGGTTTTAATTAACGTTGGTACTTTGTTTTATTGATCAGATATCGACTTTGATGGATGTGTTGGGTAGGTGGGATTTGCTATCGGGAATCGGGCACAAACGTCCACTCCACCGCGCTCAATTACTTACAATCGTTTAAGATGTGAAGTGTAAAATAAAATTAATGTTTTTTGCGTAAATAGAATTCTGGGGTGTTATTCACTCAAAAACAACAGACGGTCGGACGATAGAGCGAAATCGCAGCGGCGAGTTTAAGTAAATAGTCCCGTCCGAGCGAACAAAACACATTTTAGCGCGTGCATTTTCAATTTGGCAGTATGTTTTCTGTCGATAAGATAAGGCTGCCTAATTGTGAATGCACGCGCTAAAATGTTTTTGTTCGCTCTGACGCGACTACTTAAACTCGCCGCTGCGATTTCGCTCTATCGTCCGACCGTCCGTTGTTTTTGAGAGAATAACACCCCTGAAATAATAATGTTAGGTACGTTAGTGGTGACAGTACTTCCGTTTCAAGTAAAGACTTAACTATACAGTTGAAGTTCGACGTCAATATACGACAAAAATATCATATGCAATCGCTATGCTATTTCGGCGATTCCGCAGCCGCCGGCTAGCTGACACCGCGAAAGTAAATTGATATGTTACTTAGTATTTAAGTTATTTTTGTTACGTATGTTTTCATGTTAGGTGTTTGTAAATATGCGCCTCGTTGCCCGAAGTACAGGTTTTGCATTTGTCTAAATAAGCCACAAGGGGTAAGTTTTAATCATATAGAAAATGTCACTACAATGTGACTCTTTATTCTATGTCTTAGATTCCCTCAAATAATTTATTGGAAGCATTTTATAACATTTCTTTTCATTCCAGTTTCAATAACAAAAACCATGTTGATAAGATAACTGATAAATAATGTTAAATGTCCCGCAACTTCGTCTGTGTTGATTTCTGATATCAATCTGCTCTCGGAATACATCTAATTTGTATGTACACATAGTACTCTATATCCTTACCCAGGATACCTATTGACTATTAAAGTACCGAGTTTTATGCCAATGCGTCGATATTAGAAACACAACATACTAAAATATCTGAATTTCTCCACAAACTTTTCAAGCCACTAATAATAAGATTCGTAAGAAACCGATGTTTTCGAATGCGTGATGCAGCAAACACAGCCCACGTAACAAGTCCGCAATAATTAAATAAATAGATAGGTCGAGGCGAGTTGTTTTCGCACCCCGGCGATAAGTGATTTTTATGTTAAGTGATTTTTTTAAAACCTTTTAAGTTTTTTAATATATATCAGTTATTTAATATGTATATCAATGTCAGTTCATCCGTTTGGTTGCTACGATGCCACAGATACACGTTTAACTTAAAAAAACCCTTGGTTAACATCGGGAGTTAAAAAAAATATGGTTACGGAGCGAACATTTGAAATTAAATGTTAAAAAAACCATAAGCCTATTAATCCGTAAGTACCTATTTCATCTTCATCTGGTAGGATTTATTTTTTTGGGTAGGTACCTACTAGAATTTTTTATTAGTTTTTATCGGTGACATAATTTTTCTTACAGATCAAAACCTATGTCAATTATGTAACAATTACCAAATACCTAATATGTACTGTAGGGAATAAAACCTCTCTTTTGACATTAGGTAGTATAAGATTTCTCGAGATTTCATGAATCAGAAATCAGAAATATGTATTGAATTGAATTCACCTAGTTTTAAAATATTAATATTGTAAAATCTTAACCTTAGGACCCTGATGCAAAGGCATGAAATCTAGAGTTCTCGCGTTTTTTAGCCCGCGAGGAACCGAGATCTAGGTGTCTATCAGCGAGCGGCCGCGCCGCCGCACGCGCGCCGGGCGGTAGCGACTGTTGTATGGTACTATCTATATTTGTAAACAAACACTCCTTGCGCTTCCTAAATATTTCGTCGCAAGGATATAAGTTTATAACATTACTAATCAAAATAATTGAACTCTCTTATAAAGCATATGTGTGGTGCGTAGATAACCGCCGTTAAAAAATTCGTGCAAGTCACTGTTAGCCGATGTGCAGCCACCGTACAATACTTAGATCGGATATGAGGGTACTATTCTAATAAGCAGTGGGAAAAAAACTCTACCAGCATGAGCAGCACGAGAGCGCAGTCGCCGGCGCCCGTCATGCTTGCGGTCGGCCACAGTCGAGCGCGGAGCCAACCGTTAATGCTATCTGCCCCGATTACCGCCCGGTACTACGAAAAAACCTCCAAGTGGATACTCAGTCCACCTATAATAACGGTCACTGAGATCAACTTCCTTGTTTTAATATCACTGTCACAATATTTTGTCTCGGACACCTGGGAATTGTATAAAAAAATGATCGCGAACGTTTTCCCGCGCGGGCCGGTGAGCGGAGGCTGCGGAGGCCGTGTGCGCTGTGATGTCGGGACGGGACTGCGCCGGCGCTCGGTGCGCTCGCTCCACGATGGTGGAACAGTTAGCCCCGCCGGGGAGGGCACCACCTGTTCGCGTACCTTACCTTGCCTATCGTTCTCACGACACGATCACCGATCCGCCTCGCAATTCGGCAATCTCGTGATCTACATAGTTGATTGGCATCGGATTAGGGGAATTGGGCTCTAACGTCGGCCGCAGACGATCCGTACCGTGACATTCGCGTGGAGAAATCGCAGAATAACTCTGCAAGAGTTGAGTGGCAGTTCGCCGCAGCGCGGGTCGTCGATGTTATGTGTGGGGCGCAATCGCGCGCTCTCCATCGATAGCTCGGATCGCAGGAAGCGATGGTTCGCTGAGATTAAACTAAATAGTTTTATTTTTGTACGGGCTCATTCAGCGTCGAATCACTCTAAAATTAGATCCACTGTAGAAAGTCAATCAATTTTTAGATTAGGTTGGCATTATTATTGTCTTTCATTTGATCCGTTCCCTTTCACGGTCGTAGCGATAATCTAGTGACTGACGCATTTTGGGTTGTGATTCATCAAAAAGATTAAAAATGCATAGTTGAAATTAGTTACAGTTATAAGTACTTACCTCGGTTATTGAGAGTACGGTGATTGACTTAACTAATATTCTTTCAATTACATAACTTCGGAAGTCGCGGGCAGCAAGGAGTAATAAGTAACGCGCCGGGGCAGTCCTATGTCAATATTAATTTAGTATGTGTTGGGGCACCAATCAGCCAATATTGATTCCCATATAGGTACTGTAGAAGTATGCTCCCACCTATAACCATTGTACAGAGATATTGTGGAATGATGGGAACATTAGTAACAGGATCATAGGGATGACATCACATGAAAGTAGGCGTCTGCCGGTATTATTACTGTAATTGAATGATATTTCAGTGATTCAGCTCTTGTCAGGCGTAACTCGCATTAAGTAATGAAGGAAAGGTTTAATCTGGTTCGATTGGTTCAGGAGCCGTGAGCAATATCGCATGCGGCAGGTGGATTCGGCAGCTGTGGGCGGTGCGGTGGTGCGCGACCGTGACGCTCGTGAACTCGGCCCTAGGTTAATAGCTACGGAACTAGACTATTAATTGGTCAGTTTAAAAAAATACGGTCATTAGTTACATATCTTCATAGCAAACTATACTAGGGTAGGTATTGACTTTGACGAAATGTTGTAAGAAACGCTTAGGTACATATGTAGTTAAGAGCTGAATTAAAACACTACTTTATACAAACTACATAATAATAACAAAGTATTTGGATATTATGAGATGGTTTATATTTTTATTTAATTTCACCGTATCGGCCTTTAGGATTTGAACCTACACTCCCTGGCTATCCAGGCCGAAGCAGTAGCAGTACCTTATTATGAGACCATATTCTATGTAAATGGAATAGGCCACAAAATTAGTGGCTGATTTTAAAATTAATTAAGAATTTTGCAAAAGGCGTTTGAGTTGATTATAAAATTATAACAAGTCATAAAAAGAAGAGTTTATCTTCTTACCTGATTTAACACAATCTTCCTCTTGCATTACCAATTTACGGTATGAGTTCAAGTTATGAAGGGAGAGATGGCTGTGTCCAGGATGCTGTCACGGAAGCGCCAGTCCTCGGAGACAGGCAGTCAGGTCAATTTACCAGTCAGCAAACAGGCAGCCGGCCTGCGTGCGCGCACCTGACACGCGTCAACTGTCACCGATTGTGTTTGCTTTGAGATGCTTTGAACCACGAGGCTTTTCTTAGATTGCGCATGAAAGCATGACCGTGTACCTATATTCAAAGTAACTCAGATTTACAAGTACCTACTTTGTATTCACAATGCACTTGGTTCCAAAATCGTTCCACTGAACACATGGATAATGTTTATGAATCTACGTGGGGCTTTCTTTTACTCGGTAAAACCAACTTACTTATAACATGTTATCGTTATGACGTAGGTGTGTTTTCTGTACCTTCATGAAATCGTAGGGCTACAATATACAAAACACCTTTTTGTATGACCAAACAAAAACAATACAATTAAAAATAACACAGGTAAACAACAGGCTGTCTTATCGCTGATTAGCGATTTCTTCCAGACGACCTCAGTAGGTAGGCACTAGGCATATGGAGTCCAATTAAAATAGTCCAAATAGTCCAATAGTCCAAATCACGCGAGCAATAACATGAAACTATGTTAGTTATTTAAATTAGCCGTGTTATATATTATTTACCAGCATGACCCGTGTATTAGCACGTGGAAAATCATTGGAAAATATATAACCCAGACTGTGGTGGTGGTTTGGCTAGGCCACTATGGACTGTTAAAATCACGTTGCATACCAAATCTTAAAAGTTCCTATTTTCAGGTAGTTTTTTTTAAGACCATTTGTGAAACAAGCAAAATAATAAATCCACGTTAAAATTAATGTTAAGGGTGAATTTCAACAAGCTCGAAATTTATCAAATTTTGGTGGTATTTTTTATTTTTGATTTCTGAGTCAAAATTTCATATAAATAATACGTAACTAGTCATAATCAATAAAGTGTAGTAGTGGCCTTTCATCATACATAATAGTTTTAGAGATATTACGTTTTTTGTAATTTTGCTCCCACCAAAATTGCTTGTACCCACCAAAATTAGATTAATTGGCCACCAAAATTGCACATCTACACCAAAATGGTGTGGTAGGACCTTGTGCAGGGTCCGTCCGGATCGCTACCACCATCTTATCCATTAACCTACCGCCAAACAGCAGTGTTCGCATTGTTGTGTTCCGGTTTGGGGATAAGACAGCCGGTGAAATGACTAGCATAGAGGCATTCCATCTTAGCCTCAGGGTTGGCAACGCATTTGCAGTCTTAGGATTGCATTGCAGTCTTGTGATTGCGAATGTCTATGGGTCACAGTTTCCACTTACCATCAGGTGGCCTGTGTGCTCGTTTGTCTACTCGATGCCATAAAAAAAAAAAAAAAATTAGGTATTTGTGCTAATTCATGATAAAAATTACCATTTGGTAATAAAATTGTCTGCTGGAAATGAAAAAACATCAAGAGTTTTATTAATCGTTTTAATTATACGAAAATACAATGTAATCTTTAAGATCTTCGACTCTTCAAGTCAAATAGTAAGTGATTATAAAATTTTACTCGTAATCAACAATACTTAATCCTACGGAAATAATAAGTCCAATTCCTAACTCAAGGAACTATATAACTCACATTAACATTAACAATCGTGGGCATCAATCAGAACCTATAATAATTGCACATAGTCATAGAAGTACAATCACTTTTTATATTTGTACTTCAATGATTTTTATTTAAATGTGGCAACAGTTGAGATCTTCGAGTCTTCGAGTCAAACAGTAAGTAATTATAAAGTTTTACCAGTAATCAACAATACTTAATCCTACGGACATAATAAGTTCAATTCCTAACTCAAGGAATTATATAACTTGCATTAACATTAACAACCTTGGACATCAGTCAGAAACCTATAATAATTGCACATAAAGTCATAGAAGTACAATCACTTTTGATTGTTAATGTTAATATGAGTAATATATTATTTCTTTAGGGAAGAATTGAACTTATTATGTCCGTATAATAAAGTATTGTTGATTACGAGTAAAATTTTATAACTACTTATTGTTTGACTCGAAGAGTCGAAGATCTCAACTGATCCCAGATTTAAATAAAAGTCATTGAAGTACAAATATAAAAAGTGTTTGTACTTCTATGACTTTATGTGCAATTATTATAGGTTTCTGACTGATGTCCACGATTATTAATACATATTAATATGAGTTATATAATTCCTTGAGTTAAAAAAATATCTTATTATATCCTAGGATTAGGTATTGTTGAAAAGTAAAATTTGTTAATTACTTACTATTTTACTCTAAGTTCTAAACGATCCAAAAAAAATCCATCCATCCATAGGAAAATCGTACTTACTAAAAAAAAATGTAGTTTGGTATTTATAATTAAAACGATTATAAAAAGCCTTACTCTTTTCATTTCATTACTGTCTGCTGACAGTAATTACCAAATTTTAATTTTTACCACGAATTTACACAAGTAATTTAGTTTTATTGTAAACTAGCTTCCGGTGGCGACTTCGTACGCGTAGAAACAGTTCCCGAGGGAATAGCATTATTTTAGGTAGACTATGTTTTAATCCGAGGTAGAAGGTATCTCCATGTTAAATTTCATCACAATCCGTTTAGTAGTTTTTGCGTAAGAGAGTAACAACCACCCATACATCCATACAAACTCACGAACTTTCGCCTTTATAATATTATTTAGTATGAATGAAGTATGATTAAGTGTTTATATTTTACTCGAAATAAGTGCTCTGAGTCAATAATATTGTAAATACAAAATATATGGTTATAAATATGGAACTAAACATAGTATTAACAATTTTGGTGGCATCAAGCAATTTTGGTGGATTTCAAATTGCCACCAAAACCACCAAAATTGGTTCACCAAAATTAGGAAAAGTGCATAAAAAAATGATTAAGAAAAAACAGTAACATACACTTCGAAATTAACTTTATATTTTGAAAATGAGACTGCTAACACGCCTTACATTAAATTCAAACACGAACAAATATTACTCAGTCATTAATTACATATACCACCAAAATTGCATAAAAAAGTATTTTAACACACCAAAATTAGGTACTTACGTTCTTGGCGGACAGATCTGGCAAGATATGGCACGTGTGTCATCCGTCAAGGCTCGAGTCGAACTGAACGAACAGGTTACTTCCCGTTTGGTGGTCTTATTGCGTTCCGTTCGACGACAAAATCGTATTCAATAATTACCACCAAAATTGTCAATTTCACCCGGACAACCATTAGGGCCTAGTTTTGAGTATCAATAAATGTACTTATCCTTATTTATATGTTCTTATATGATGTATAAAGTAATGAGGAATTAAAGTAATGGCAATTTAAGTTAAATAAATGGATATTATGGTTCTATAATGAATCATATATCAAGAACAACAGGTTCTGGACGCCACACCAAAATTATGATTTCGACGAAAATATATTTTTTTAATAAACATAAATGACTTTTATAACACTTTGCGATTTGGCTTAATATAATATTAGTATGTTTTATTCAGAAAAAAATTTAAACTTCTAAAATAATGACTCCACACTATGATTATCAGCTCCGCCGCAAAAAAAATCTCGCTGAGATAATCACCCTTAAAAAGATACGCTAAGTCAACACTGAATGTGTGTAAATATCACACGATTATTACACTGAGGGGTCGGATGCCTCTACGTGCGTTGGATTGATAGCAAACTGATGAAGCGCAAGAATGCCGTCGAGCGGAAAAAGCGAACATGTTCCCCTGATGATTAATTCTACTACTCGGCTTTTTCACTTGAACAACAAACTTTTCAATTTGTCGATACATCATTGTATCATACAGTCATTTGCCGGTAAACTAAGGTGTTATAAAATTGATCCCCGTGCTTTTAGGCACACGGGATGTCACGGAACCAGATTTTTTAAGACTCACCCACGTATCCGCGGATGTTCGGACGCATTTATGTATTTTGTATAAAAACTCCGAAAGTCGAATAAATTACAAAAATAAATAAAAAGTTAAAAATAATACATTCAAATATTTTCGCTGAAATAGCCTTTCAATGATCACCTACCTATTGTAAAAAAGGGCGTATGTATTGCGCAATTTATGTACAGTCAGACATCATCACACTAATAAAATACAAATAAATAATTATTAAAAATGCGAAAGTTTGTGTGTGTGTTAGTTTGTTACTTCTTCACGTTGCAACGCTTATACCCTGGATTAACACTAAGGCTACTTTTCATCCCTGAAAGCTTAAAAGTTCCCGAGTGTATAACGATAGTCGAAATCTACGCGGACGAAGTCGCGGGAAGAAGTTAGTAAATATATAAGCGCTACGCAAGGCTTCAAAAATATCTACACGCCCCTATGTCACTGATAATAAAGTCTATGTTTACACCGGACGAACCAGAAGTAGAAACTGGTCCTGTGTTCCATTATTCTAATTTCACGTATAGGTGCTTTTACGAGAGCTTAAACAATCAAGTGCAGTGGAAGTAAGTGCATCAAGAAGGCCGCTGCAGACGCGCGTGCCTGCGTTTTTGTCGCGGCGCCATTACCGCCGCCGACGCGTGGTGAATGCGTGCTATGATTAATGATCGGACTCATCGGGCCTTCCGCGTGACACTTCGCTATAAAGGCGTGATACGCGCTGAACACCAGTTCGCGAATACAAGATTTAAAATAGTACAACACAACTATTTAACAGATAAAAAGCTGAATAATACGACTCCTTCTTCCACAGCTGATCTCTTTTACAGCTCAATCGATTTTCATAAAAACTAGCTAAGAACCATCGCGATAAAATGCGTTCAAATTTGTACATCCCTTTGGCAGCTAGGATGCGACAGACAGACACACAGATATACAAGTTTATCTTTATTTTTTGTAGGGGGCTAAAAAGCAAGGTTTAAAAATAAAAACCCAGGTAAATGTATTGTGACATTTTAATGTTACCTACTATTTATGTCATCATTATATTATTTCATATCGTCATCTACATATATGGCCTAGCCATGTGCCCGTATATTATATATTTTTAAATTTAAAGCGTTCTCGGCATCTCTTACGAAGGGTCATTTAGAAAGCAATCCACATCCTCTGCTCATGCGGACCACTAATACGTAACAGAAGTATCAACCTTGGGCAATAAGTCATGGACTCTTAAGAAATACCACTCCTCACTGCCCAAAGCATCTGGAAATTCCTGGACGTAACGGGCCTTTGCAGTAAGCTCTAAACAAAGCGCTGCCACAAAAGATCAGCAATGGTCGAAGCGGCACACACGTATAGTAAATAAGAAAAACAGGTCAATACCATAATCCTCCTTCTTGGTCAGTCGGCTAAAAGTCTTGAGCTGCACTACAAGCGCGGCCTTAAGGCTAGAACGTCTCGCATCCCGTGCACCGAAATCAATAGAAACAGTAACCGTCCCGTTACGTAATCGCCGGTGGCTGCGCTCGCGCATGGCAAGCAGTTACACACATCGAGAGCGTCGCTTTACCACGTTTTTTTATAACAAACGATCGAGAGCGTTTGTTATTCGATATGTATGGGAATATAAACGGTTCTGCCGAATATTGACAATCACGTACGAATTCTGAATGAAATGACAGCACTGGTGGTCCGAAATCTGTCTTTTTCTCGTTGGGCTCATGCATCATGTGTTGATGTTGACCAAACCATTTATTTATTGAATGTGTCCTTAAACTTTAAGTAATTTGTGATACCTTGTAATTAATAATAATAAAATCGTCAGCATGATTCCTATTTAATTAATACTTTTTTCACTGATACTTACCTAATAAACCAAAGATGCGTAGGTATAAAAAATTGAGACTGATTATAATTACATTAATTAAAGAAATATGATTCAAAATCAAAACACCCTGTCATTTTGTCCGTACTTTCCCTACCATTATAAAAAAAAGTTATTTTATGCGATTTAAAGACGGTTTTTTGTTTTGCACAAGATTTATTTTATTTTATACATTTTAGTGATCATAATTGGCTGTTATGTACTCCCACTTCTTAGTTGATATGAAACTTTAAGACATTTCAAGCTCGCCGCAAGCAACGCTTGGGAAAGTCATTGTAATATTTAAACAAGTTCATGTTCTTCGTTATAGTCAACTATCTAAATCGAGATATCTTATGGCTATCCATGAAATTGGTAGCGTTGAGGAGTTCCAGTGGCCGTGGTCTTCATCATCAATTCCACTTCACCAAATGATACTTTTTGAATGCAAATGCTGGATTTGATTTGTATATGTATGCCCACAATATTTGAAGAGTTTCCTCAACTCCTCACGGATCCCCTCATCAGATTTAACTACTTACCTCGGAAATCGGTTTTTAATTCACGGAGAAATCGGATTTAAAAAAAATACAGTGGAACGTAGAAACTAGTGAAGAAGAACTTTTGAAGTCGGTTAATAAAAGTGGAATAAAGGCTCAAAGCACTAAAAGAGCGATTTATAAGGATAACGCCCCACTTTGGTGACAAAATGAATGTTTGGTCTGTGAACATTATAATCATTATAAAAGGCATCAGTTTCTCGCGGTTTCAACTTACACCTCCCGGCGGCACTAGCATTAGTTCGCTCGTGGGTTTTTTGCCAGAAAAAAGCTAAATCGAGAGTCACACCGTGACAGAACTGTGCTTAAGAGAGCCAACAACCAACCAACCGCAAGAAAGTCACCGAAAATGGGGTAGCACCAACCAGGTAATGGTTTTTGCTGTGATTAGTTATACTAACTATTTGCCGATACACTAAAACTCTGTTGTTTGATCAGTAGTTAAACTAATTGTTAAAATTCGAAAATGAGCTGAAAATTTGACACATTTTCTTGAGATTCCTTTAAATTTTCGATTCCTTTTTTAATTTTTTCAAGTTTAACCACTTATCAAACAACAGGCCCTAATACATAGGTATGTCTGGTCGTTACACTTGATTATTTTAGCAATATTATTAACTTAAGGTAAGGTACCTACTCACTTTTCTACTAGTCAGACGAATTATTAACCAGCGAGCTTTAGTTGTCGCATCAGAGAGTGCAAATAATATTTTAGGCCGTGTATTCTTAATTAGGTAGGTGAATAGGTTAACCTTAGGTACCTCGTGTGAGCTCGCTCGCTCGATCGACGGACCGACAGGAAACCGTTTTTATAAGAAGTTTGTAAACACGTTGGTTCTTGTTTCATTGTTTATATTAAAACCTATACAAATTTTCTTGTTGTATTGATACAGCCTGACTTCGGTATGTTTGAAAAATACAAAATGTGCTTTTGTACCGTCGAAGTCAAAGATATGTTTAAATTTTTTCACATTATTCCATTGAAGAAAAGTGCAAAAGTGTAAACATATCTTTGACGTCGATTGTACATTATAAAGAGAGAGTGAACATTTTGTGAATTTGCGTCTACCCGAAACACAAAACCGCAAATTCGAAAAGCTCTTTCACCATTTAAAAGGTACATTATTCCAGATGACCATTGGCTATTTTTGTTTGTTCAAAGTTCAAACTAAAGCGACGCGAGGGCGGGACCATAGTTATTTAATAATTCTGTAACCCAATGTTAAGTGAAGGATTTATGACCTCAACCTCTTACGATCTGCATTTGCCGTTAAACTCTAAAGACTGTATTTAACCAAAACGCTACGTTGTAACGACTCGCTTCCGATTAATTCTAAGGGTACCGAAATAAATTTTCCGCATAACGAGTAAACTGTTTGCATAACGGGCCGTTCACACGGCCATCCACCACGGATGACCGCCGCTCATTTCGGACTAATCGTAATTTCAGAGTGTTAGGAAATAGGGCAGAAAGCAGAGGCCGGAACAAGCGGGCAACTGGCACAGCGAAAATTTGAATAATGATGCTCTAGCGGAGTGTTCTCAAACGCTACGGTGGCTGCGCCGGCGCCGCCGTCTTGAACTTCGGCTTGCAATCAGTAGGGAATGTCCTCTATCCGTTTCGTTACGATGTTCTTCGTTTACTAGAGTACTATTTTATTATTTTTTGGTTTTCATAATAATAATAATTCGTAATTTTTTTATTTATTTTTTAAGTTGTATTGCAATTTTCCGATGTGGCATAATGTTACCGCCTATATTAGAATATACTATAAAAAAAAACAGTTTTCATTGAAATTGCAAGATATGACACAATGTCAAGTATTGTCAAGTATGTATAAGCAACATTGTACGGTGAATCCTGTCCTGTCGTCTAAGTCTTCCAGTCATAGTCGTTGTGACCCTTGAAAATGGCGAGCATCAACTTCAATGGCTTGGTGTGATCTTGACCATTTGGAACCACCTTTTCACTGTTATTTTATTCAATGCAAGTTCTTCATCAATGTTACAAGTTGTCCCACAAAACTGCCTTGGATTTGGGAACCAAATCCAACGATAGAGAAATTTACAAAAAAGTAATTATTGGACAGATATTTTCAGAATTACAGCCAGCCATAGACCCCCACCAGCAACTTCAAGCATTTAATTTATTTGATGTCTCAGTGCGGTAGTTAGTGCCCTTAAATAATGCCGTACGACGGAAACATGTGTATGATATTTCGTACTACACGATACGACACAGATTATAACCAGATGCATTGCGCTAATAAGGACGTTACTTTAGCGTTCACTTTTACATCAAAGTTAATGTACAAATATGTAATTACGGACGACCTTCTCATGACTCGTTTGAGCGCGTAAGTATGTGGAACAGCGGGACATAATTCTGGAGTGCGCCAGTAGCACCCTGGATTGCTACCTGCGCCCGGCACTTACTGTAATGACCGCATGACGATTGAAGGCTTGCCTTGCACCGCCACTTAGAGCCTGCATGCACTACATACGGAGTTATTGACGGTTATACTCTTGTTGACATGGATAATCATGTCAACGAACCATTGGATTCATACTCAAGGGTATCTCGGAGACAAAGGACTGGCAGGGGTATTGCTAACAATGACAGAACACGTTATCGTTCGTTCTAAGCAGGATTTGGCAAAATTAAATTTTAAATTTGCTGACGGGTATCTAATAGCTTTCGTACGCCTTATCATGTTTTGCTAGCAATCAAATTACTCTTCAATAGTTCATATTTTTTTCGATTATTAGAAGACAAAGGTGAAGTTATTTAATGAAGTTAGATTGAAGGTCAAGATCATTCTCATTTTAAGTGACAAAATAAGTAAACGAAGCTATTTTAATAAATAGGAAAAAAAGTAAAGGTTGGGAATTGAAGCATTATTCAGAGAACATGTACCTATTTATCTTTACACGTATTGTTTCTAACTTGGCCGCAATTACTGTCATGTAAATAAAATTAATCTCAACGTTGACAAAACGATAGTATTTCAAAAGCAATTAGGTTTAGCACGAGTAGAATAAAGCCTCAGGCGTTTAATAAAACAATATGGTAGAAGGGTAGAACTTAAAAAGCTTTGGAGCAGAAATAAAATAAGTAGTCATTTTGTAGGGCTCAATAACAAAATATAGTTATTTATTTTGGTATAGATCTCATAGATAATATAATTTCTAAATAAGTATTGTATTCTTACAAACAGGGTAGCATTTTAATTACTTCTATAAGAAATACGTAGGTATATGTATAGATAAATTTACATTATCCGCCGCACCGGTCCCTATATATATAGCCTCTGCTAACATTTCTGCTTTAAAGATTGCAAGATCCTGGGTTGTACGAGTATACCTATGTTTGATTTAGTAGAGTGTGGGGACGTTACTTGTGTAGACATTTTAGACTCGTCACCATAATAAACGTTATTTTCTTGATGTGTGGCAATAAAACTGTTCTTATTCTTATTCTTATTATTAATACTTAATATAATTTTTTAACGAATGTGTTGAACGAATGAGATGTGAGCAAGCATGTTATACAACTATGCCAAATTTCAACCTGATGATGAAAAACTACTGAGACGTACGGACAGGCACAGACACCGAACCCTCACCGCAAGGGTTCCTTTTCACCATTTTGGTCCGGAACCCCAAAAAACATCTTCGCGTACGCACGCGCAGCGCCTAATCTGCTCAAGTGCTCACGCCCCGCGCCGCCGCGCTGTCGATATGTCGTCAGGCGCCAGGCGCGGAGCAGTTCGAAGTTTCGAACACGGACCGCGCTATTTTTTGGTGTGCCGAGCTAAAGGCCTTTACTCACTGCGCCCTATACTCCCACCGATACGATCCTGTAGTACAAAATAAGAACGCACGCGTTCAAATTGCATGGTTAGATCGGATTGTGCGGATCAACATGCGCGCATTTAACCTGCGCTTCTAACACGCACGCGTCTGGTGTGCCGAACGAAGCTTACAGCGCGATTCTACAGGGTAAAACCATATTGCCTTTGTCTTTGAGAAACTAATGCTGAATGATATGTTAGGTCACTTTAATAGAAATAAAATACTTAACAGTAACCAGTTTGGGTTTACCCGAGGTCGATCAACAATTGATGCGGCTTCTGTGCTCATTAAATATATATATAACAGTTGGGAGAAATCTTGTGATGCAGTAGGAATATTTTGTGATCTTTCTAAAGCTTTCGATTGCGTGGATCATTCGACCCTAATTTTAATTCAAATTGCATGGTTAGATCGGATTGTGCGGATCAACATGCGCGCATTTAACCTGCGCTTCTAACACGCACGCGTCTGGTGTGCCGAACGAAGCTTACAGCGCGATTCTACAGGGTAAAACCATATTGCCTTTGACATTGACAGTAATGAAGACCGAGTCAACAAAAATACCATAACATGTAAGCAATAATGTTTTACTGTTTAAATAGAATACAGAGACTGCTAATGTTTGGTTGGAGGACCTCAAAGTGCAGCTGAGCTGCTTAATGTCAAGGCGCTCCTAAGCTCCATGGCAAGTCTTGGGTTACGCTAGAACTAAGCAAACATACCTACTCAAATTACAAATAAGGAAATCTCCTTTGGAATTCCACCATCAAACCTTAAGTGCCCCTTCAACGGTTACACTATCTTGCAGTAAGAATATAATATGTATATGCGTAAAGGAGGAACAAACAAAGGAGGAACAGTAAGAAATTAATATTCTTTAACAGCAATAATAAATTGAAGAAATATGTTAAAATTAATAATTATATTAGGCGAACACAAATATTAATCAAAAGTCAAAAATGTATTAAAAACTATACTAACATGAAATTAGAATTATCAGTAATGAAAGATAGGGTGCGTCAGTGCAATGATAAATTAGATTCAAGTAGGATAGCGTATGATTTAAATACTCAGAAACTCGATGCTGAGATAACTAAGTTAAAGGACCAGCTTGAAGTTACTTCTTTAAAGTATGTAACCACTCAGAAAGAAGTCAAGGAGCATATTCAGGCTTTCACTCAATTGGTAGAAGAAAGTAGATTAAATGAAGAGCGTTTTAACTCTCTAATTAACAGTGGTAATGGTAATTGTGATAGATTACAAGCTTCACCAACTATTGTGATTCAGCCAGATATGGCTCTTGATACTTCTAAGGAGTCCCCTAGACAAATTTTAAGTAGGACTAAAACTATTGTTTATTCCGACCAACTTGGATCTGGACTAGGTTTACTGTTAAATAATAAATTAAAACAAAAGGTTACAAATTACTGTTACCATAATTCAACTTTAATGCAATTAAGTGATTTACTTTTAAAAGGAAGTTTTGACAAGACCACCACTTTGGTAATTTTGGTAGGTAATAGTCTTAGTGTGGATAAGTCCAGTGTTGATAAATTAATGTCAACACTTAATATAATTGAAGGTAGGGGCATAGGTAAAATAATATTGTGTGCGCTACCATACTCAGACAGTATGCCATATACTTAGTCATAATAATAAAATAGCTCACTTTAATTCTATGATGTATAATGCTATATGCTGCAATAAAAAATATCATTTCTTTGATTTTAACAAATTTATAAAGCGCCTAACCCTAACCACAGTAAAAATTCATTTGCCAAGGAAATATATTTTGACTTTGGTTGACTTATTAGCTTTTAATATAGAACCAAATATATACAGTAGCATCAAGTCCCAGCAAGCCAATATTAGCAATAATGCCTTAAATCATGATTTAAACTAAATTATAGGACAGCGGAAACACCCTTGAGTATAAATTTAATTCATCAAAATATTCAAGGTTTTTCCAGCAAAGAACTAGAAATAGGGTTGTTCTTAGATAATGAAAATGTACAAATTATGTGCATTACTGAACATTGGCTTAGACCAGACCAATTGATATTAGATTTCATAAATTTTAAATTAGTTAGTTATTTTGCCAGAAAAAGTGCCATTCATGGTGGCTCTCTTATAATTGTTAAAAGTACCTACCCTTAAATCCAAAGAAAGAAAGGATATTATAAAGCTATCGATAGAAAGGATTGTAGAAATTTCTTGCGCAGAACTAGAAAGTTATATAATAATATGTGTTTACAGACCACCACTATCTGATTTTTGCACATTTGAATCTACCATGGAACATGTGTTAAAATTAGCAAGTAATAGCCAGAAGCATGTTATAGTTTGTGGAGATTTTAATGTTAACTTACTTGAAACGTCAAATAATACCACTCGTATTATGTCTCTTTTGTATAAACCTCCCTGTCGCAAGGATATGTACAAAAGAAATATATTTAATATGAGCATTGTAATTTTTAATCATTTACCGGACGAATTAAGAAAGTTGTCGGGAGAAATGTTTAAACGTAACTTGACAAAATGGCTAATGGAGAAATGTTTCTACAGTGTCAAGGAATATTTAGAAGTTTGAACTTTTGTTATTATTGACTAGAATTTATAAAATAGGAAAGTGTTTTGAAAATAGAATATTTACAATATTTGTACGCTTGCTTGCATGCTGAATACAAGTGCTAAAATTTTATAACTAAGACCATGTATTACTGTATTCTGACAAATAAATGAATTTGATTTGATTTGATTTGATTTCGGTTACTAAGTTTATTTAAATCTTTTAATTTAGCTAATCTGTTCTTTGAACCCACACGGATAGGTGTTAGTAGTGCAACCTGCTTAGATAACATTTTTAATTAATTAGTAATTGCGAATGTTTGGATAAAGAAATATTTAATTGTTTTAATTCTGACCATAGTGGTCAGAAGGCATCTTTCTTAAATGATTTTTATCAAAAACCTCAGACGATAACATACCGACCTATAACTAGCAATCGTTTGGAATTATTCAAAAATAAAGTTCAGGCTAATCTTTCAGTGTTACCGTTCTTAAACAATGACTCTAATAGTATTTATAAAGACTTGTTTAGCGTAATTCTACACCAATTTAATAATAATTTTAAAATGAAAACTATTTCTAGGTCGAAAACCAAGTTTAGTGAATGGGCTACTGTAGGCATTCATAAGAGTAGAAATAGGCTTTATGACCTATATAAAGAGAGGGAGGACAATAAGAACGCCGACTTCCTAATTTATGTTAAGAATTATTCGAGGACCTTTAAGCAAGTTTGTTTAACTGCTAAGGCAAATTTTCTTAGTCTTAAACTCAAATCAGCTGACAATAAAGTAAAAATTGTATGGAATATTATAAATAGAGAAACAGGAAAATCAAAAACACGTGACAATCAAGTCACCATAAACGCAGGTGACAAACAAATCACGTCAAATAAAGACGTTGCCTTAGCATTCGAAGATTATTTTTCAAACATAGCCTCTAATACAACGAAATGTCTTAAATCATCCGCGGTTGAAGCTCAATCATTACTTTGCACTAATGTCAGTAAATGTAATATAAACTTTGAATTCAGCCCTGTAAATTCAGGTTCAATAGTCAAGGTATTTAAATCGCTTAGTTTAAAAAAGACTGAGGATTTGTGGGGCACATCAGTTAGAGTACTATTTCATATCATAGATGTAATTGCACCCCATTTATCATTAATTTACAATAATTGTTTATCAGAGGGGATCTTTCCAGATCTCATGAAATATAGTAAAGTCATACCTCTTTTTAAATCGGGCGAGATGAGTGATTTAACGAACTTCCGTCCCATTTCCATACTACCCGTTTTAAGTAAGTAAAGTCTTTGAGAAACTAATGCTGAATGATATGTTAGGTCACTTTAATAGAAATAAAATACTTAACAGTAACCAGTTTGGGTTTACCCGAGGTCGATCAACAATTGATGCGGCTTCTGTGCTCATTAAATATATATATAACAGTTGGGAGAAATCTTGTGATGCAGTAGGAATATTTTGTGATCTTTCTAAAGCTTTCGATTGCGTGGATCATTCGACCCTAATTTTAAAATTAAAACATTATGGATTGTCCAATAAAGCTTCAAGTCTCATGTCTTCTTATCTAAGTGATAGAACTCAAACAGTTGTTGTAAACAAAACGCAATCTGTTGGAGCTACAGTGAAATTAGGTGTGCCGCAAGGCTCAATTTTAGGCCCTTTTTTATTTCTGGTTTATATAAATGACTTACCACCAACAGTAGATAAACTTTGTGAGATTGTACTTTTTGCTGATGATACTTCATTAATTTTCAAAGTAGATAGAAAGTCCATTGACTACAGTAGGATAAACGCCACACTAGTTAAAGTACTTAATTGGTTTACTAGTAACAATTTACTACTAAATGCTAAAAAAACTAAATGTGTTAGGTTCGCTTTGCCTAATGTTAAACCGGTAGATTCTAGTATTTTTCTAAATGACGAGTGTCTGCAAATGGTAGATAAGGCAGTTTTTCTAGGCATAACCATGGATAAAAATTTGCAATGGAGTCCCCATATAGCGGTACTGGCAGGTAAACTAAGTTCGGCAGCTTACGCGGTTAGGAAAATTAGACAACTAACTAATGTTGAGACAGCTCGCATAGTTTATTATAGTTATTTCCATAGTGTGATGTCGTACGGTATTCTGGTTTGGGGTAAGGCAGCTGAAATACAAAGTATATTTGTCTTACAAAAAAGGGCTATTCGTTCTATTTATAACTTAAATTCCCGTGACTCCTTAAGAGAACTTTTTAAAGAAATTCACATCTTAACTGTAGCGTCTCAATTTATTTATGAGAATATTATTTATGTTATTAAAAATTTAAATTCTTTCACCAAAAATTCCAATGTACATAATCTAAATACAAGAAATAAAAATAAAATTGTTATCCGAAAATTCCGCGTCCGTAAAGTATATAAATCATTTGTTGGTCAATGCATTCATTTCTATAACAAATTACCTGACGAAGCTTTAACATTACCCTTTCCAGCACTTAAAAATTACTTAAAAAAGTCGTTAATATCTAAAGCGTACTATAGGGTCGAGGACTATCTAACAGATAAAAATGCTTGGCCTAAACCCGAAACTTAGTCATTCATAATTTGTAAAATTGCAAAGTTGTTTGTCTAGGGGACACCGTTGATGTGGGAAAGCATATCAAACTTTTATTTGGTTGTCCTGTGTTTTTTTTTTCCTCTCCTCTCTTCCCCACCCCCCCCCCCCCCCCTTTGTCTCTCTCGTAATATTTTTGACATGTTTTCCTGCTGAACTACGCATGCTATTTGCTATTTGATATTATATTTAATTTAATATTTATTGCTTTATATAATGCTAGATTAAGTACTACCATTGTAACATGTTTAAAAACCGGGCAAGAGCATGTCGGACCATGCTCAGTGTAGGGTTCCGAAGCCGTAACGACAAACACAAAAAACTATCTCAAAAATCAACATGTATGAAACAATTTTCTATTTAAAGTTATTTGGCGCTGTCTTAGATGATTTTTAGTAGGTATAAACCCGTTAATCGCCTGTATCTCAGGAACTAATCATGTCTACTTAGCCGTGATAGTTTTTCTTTAAAATTCGTTATATGCGCTTTCGTTGAAGATTTTTTTCAGATTTTTAGTACTTGTAGTTTTGGCTGTAGGGGGGGGGGACACTTGACTCTAACAAAAAATAGCGCTTTAAAGCTTAATATTTCATAAACGGATCCCTTAATCGAAAAATTGTTTCCATAAACCCGCAATATTTTTGAGAGACCTAACCAACGACACCCCACACTATGGGGTAGGCAAGAAAAAAAAAAGACATCCCCACGTTACGTGTAGGGAAGGTGCATTAAAAAAAAATATTTTTCAAAATTTTATTTTACCACTTTGTTGGCGTGACTAATATGTACATTCATGCCAAATTACAGCTTTCTAGTACTATGAGTCTCTGAACTAGACTGGGGACGGACGGACGGACGGACGGACGGACGGACGGACGGACGGACGGACGGACATGGCGAAACTATAAGGGTTCCTAGTTTGACTACGGAACCCTAAAAAATGACTGACTGTTGAGTTTCTTGCGGCGTTTCTTCTCGGCAGTGGTCTCCTCTTGGGAAGCGTTGGTAGATTCATGACGTGTAAAAGTGCCCGTGCGGCCTACTTACTGAATAAATATCTTTTATCTTTTTTATCTTTTATCAAACAAACACTTCCGCTTTTATAATATTAACAATTAAAAGGATAAGTATACAGTAAAGCTTAAACTACTGCTGTACTCTGAGTGAAACTCCTCTAAACTACTTAAGACAGGTTATATTTAAAAACGTTTAAATAGCTTAACAGGGAGAAATTCTCCATCGACCTGTCTAAGCGGTCTATGCTTTGTTTTGTTGTTGTCGAAGGTAAAAAACAATTTTCAGAAATTTTCAATTCTGTTTTTTGCTCTTAACTTATAACTTTTTTGTGGCTTAGTTTAGTTTTAGTTAGAACACGGCAGACGCAGGTACGCACGTCTATTTTACGTAAGTAGGAAGGCAATACATATATATATACCTTCACACCTTCATTCCCAGAGTAGGGTAGGTAGAGCTGTTAACTCTGTAACCACAGTTTGCACAAAACAAACATTTTAAAAGTCCATAAAATTATTTTCACGCCAAGGAACCATCACAAACTGTTGATAGAAAGGGGTGTGTAATGATCGGTATAAAAATAATTAATATAATTTCATTTGATATAATAACTTTTGATATAATTTTAAAGGATATAATCACTCATTTTATATAATATACGATTGGTATATTATCAAAATATCTATTTTTATTTACTTTAATTATCATTTGATATATCATTTATTTATTATAAACATCATTTGGTATAATCATCATTTTGTATAAAAATCATATTGTATAACTATCATGTGGTATATTATTTTTGTCGAATGATTTTTTGGTACAACGCTGACCGTGAGGCAAAGTCGACGGAGCTCCGCTTTGCGGAGCTCCTATTCCGCGTAGTTACGGCGCTTCGCGCCTTGACACAATTCTAACCTAACCTAACCTATATATTAGTTAAGACCTAGGAGTTACCGCTCTGCAGGGTCACAATAGGTAACTAAGAAACCGACCCTTGTGGTTGGACACGAGTTAGTATAGACAGTATTTTTTTATACCAACTGTACTTTATATGAAATTAACTTTATATCATAAGTTGATTATAGTAATTATGCATTATACTTAATGTATGTTATATAAAATATTTTTAGAACAAATGATCGTTACATAAAATGTTAATTATATCATATTTAAATATATTCAATGTTGTTATATGATTCAATAAGTATATCAAATGAGCGTTATATCGACTGATATTATAGAAAATATTTTTATATCGATCGTTACGCACCCGATAGAAAGTTAGTCCATATCATTTATCACGGTAAAATGTGCTGTTTAAATTGGTGTAAGTAGGTATTTGGATACGAATGAGGATATGTAACGGGGCCGTAATTATTCCGGATCCGAGGTGAAGTGACAGCCATAACGAGGCGCCACTATTACCCGCCTGTTTTATCGGAAACAATTGAAATATACCGGTAAAAGTTTTGGGACCGTTTGCATAGTGTGGGTCTGTAACGGTTCCCAATCTTTAATCTATCTTTTGTTTTATTCTACTGAAGATAGGAAAGAGCAATAGGGAATATTCGTGAATTTTTTTCCACAGCTTCAATATAAGCATCAATAATTCAATAATTTCATGTAATAAACAGGTGAGTTTTTTTAATAGCTATAATACGTGGAGTTTACATGGCCGACCTTTTACAATGAAGTCACAGTGCACTTCCGATCTCTTTGGCCAATTAGCAGCTTAAAATCCGTATTGCTTGACTGATTTGAATTTTAATTTAAAAATCCATAGGTATTCCCTATTACTTATTATAACTCTTATATATATATATATATATATATATATATATATATATATATATATATGTATATTCAATATAATAAATAAATATACAAAATAAGCAGGAAAAAAAAAGAGTTATAATAAGTAATAGGGAATACCTATGGATTTTTAAATTAAAATTTAAATATATATATATATATAAGATTATGTTTACGTATTTTATCTATTGATATTTATAGAAATTACTTTTAGTGTTGTACTTATTATCTATTCGTTGTAAATTAATTATTTCTCAATCGCTCAAAGGTTAACTGGAAGAGATCACTTAAAGGGATAAGTTCGCCTTTGTACATACCTGTTATATTTTTGTCTATTATATAATTGTTATCTCTTGTTTGTACAATAAAGTGTTTACATACATACAATCTTATCTTTATAACCACCGACGAAAAGAGAGTAATAATTTTAATGGGTGTCGATCTTAGTATCTGGGTGTCTTAGGAATCGGACGGACCGATGTGTACTTAAGTATTTGTTTTTCAGAAAGCTGGTTTCAGTAGCGGTTTTAGGGTAGGGCGCGGTTAGGCGACCGCCCAGGCCAGGGCGCCAGGTATAAAGGGGCGCCTGCGACTGATTATTTCATTCTAACCCTTGCCTTTTTAGGGTTCCGTAGTCAAACTAGGAACCCTTATAGTTTCGCCATGTCCGTCCGTCCGTCCATCCGTCCGTCCGTCCCCAGTCTAGCTCAGAGACTCGTAGTACTAGAAAGCTGTAATTTGGCATGAATATACATATTAGTCACGCCAACAAAGTGGTAAAATAAAATTTTGAAAAATATTTTTTTTTAATGCACCTCCCCTACACGTAACGTAGGGATGCCTTTTTTTTTTCTTGCCTACCCCATAGTGTGGGGTGTCGTTGGATAGGTCTTTTAAAAATATTGCGGGTCTATGAAAACAATTTTTCGATTAAGGGATCCGTTTATGAAATATTAAGCTTTAAAGCGCTATTTTTTGTTAGAGTCAAGTGTCCCCCCCCACCTACAGCCAAAACTACAAATACTAAAAATCAGAAAAAAATCTTCAACGAAAGCGCATATAACGAATTTTAAAGGAAAACTATCACGGCTATGTAGACATGATTAATTCCTGAGATACAGGCGACTAAATGTGTTTATACCTATCAAAATCGCCTATGATAACTTTGATAGAAAAATTTGTTAACGGGGCCAGGCCGGTGACACTCCGCGCTATCGCCTTCAAAATGTGCTGCCCCTTGCAAGGGGCGAATCAGTTGAGTGTCACGCGAGGCGAGCGCTCGTCTCGACGCGCGCCGCCGTGCGCTGCCAAAGTTTTTGTTTTAATACGCACTTATATGAATATGACTAATGACTAATCGAAAAGGCAAAAAGTACTGCATCGCATACGGGTGCTTAAATAATAACTCCAATGTCGAATTATCTTTTTTTAACCTGCCTCAGGATGACCAAAGGTAAGGTTATTATTAATATTATTGATAACTTCGATCTAGATAGGTAGTTACGAGTAGCTGGACTTAATTACTGACACAATCAGTACCTACAGTTTTGAATCCTCGACGCAAAAAGAGCGGTATAATATTATTTATTTTATTAACGACCCGTCCGCAGTTTCACAGTTTTCAACTTAATTCGGACCAAAAACCAGTTATCTACTAGCCTTAAACAGCGTTCAGTGTAAGTAAGTAGATCTCCCAGTACTAGTAACTGCCTGCTAAAAGCAAGGTCAGCATGTGCTGGATATTAGGTAAACACAACACACAAACAAATGGCAGCTTTTCTAAGTAACGGAGTAGGTAACGATAGTACTTGAGTTTATAACAAACAAAAAGTTTTAAGGTCTATATTGATTTGTTTATTTTATTTATTTATTCAATTAGACACACCAATAGTTGTACAAACAAATACAAATACAAAAGGTATGTATAAAGAAAATACCTAAGTACCTAGTTAAATAGTTAGTACCAATTACAGGTGTGCAACAGTATTAGCACAGTCGGGATTCAATAAAACTAAAAATTTGGCATTTATCACATTACAGCAAAATGACAAAAAATAAATAATTAAATTAACATTTATATTTTGATGGTTAATATTAGTAAACTACGTCTTATTACTTAGATGGAAAGGGAGATCGGAGCAAACAACAAACAAGTCGCGGACAACTTTTGCCAGTCCTCCAGGCATGAACAATTTTTTCTCGTTATTTAAGTAAGAACTACATAAAAAAACTACAAATTATCATAAATTTAATTTGTTTTCTTACAACAGCCACGGAAAGAAATAGTAAAAGTACTTAAGTGCCAGCCCTGGGAGGTGGGCGGAGTCAGTAAAGCTCATGACGGGCGAAATAATACAGACTCTCGCAGCGCAGATTTAAGGTGCATTTTGCCTCGTTAGGGGCGCCCCCACTATCGATCGCAAAAATGTAACCAAGGTCACATCCGTGCGTGCACTTGTATTATTATCGTTCCCGCGTTCTGAATAGGTTTAAATTCGCATGTTTGCTGTCACAGAGAGTCGCTTCTGTACTTGTACTATTACTTATTCTGTGACGGGGCGTGCAGGACGCGCGGGGAGAGTCAAACTGTCCAAACAACAAATCGAGCGACAGCCGCGCTCATAAGCGCGAGCGCCTAGATGCTGTTTGGACGTGCCCCGGAATGCTACCTACAAGTTTGCGATTTGCGATCTGAAAGTTTACAAATTTTCGATTAGATTATTGATTTGAGTTGAGTACCTATCGTTTGGAAAACTTAAAATTCTATTTACTGGACCTTGTTTTTTTTTCAATTTCTATTAATTACTATATTATAAAAGATTTAACTTTTATTGTAATTTAAAGTCGGTTTGAAGCAGTTTAGATACCTAACTACCTACATAGGTATACTGATCTCACACTTAAAAGCTTGGCTCTTGTTTGAGATATTATATACGAATTTATAAGAAAAAGAATCATTACTAAGTAGACTTAATTAGTTCCTGAGATACAGGCGACTAACGGGTTTATACCTACTAAAAATCATCTAAGACAGCGCCAAATAACTTAAAATAGAAAATTGGTTCATATACATGTTGATTTTTGAGATAGTTTTTTGTGTTTGTCGTTACGGCTTCGGAACCCTATACTGAGCATGGTCCGACATGCTCTTGCCCGGTTTTTTCGTATGGGTTTGAATGGATCCCACCCAGAGGTGTTATTCTATCAAAAACAACGGACGGTCGGACGAGCGAGCGAAATTGCAGCGGCGAGTTTAAGTAGTCCCGTCAGAGCAAACAAAACACATTTTAGCGTGTGCATTTTCAATTAAGCAGCCTTATACGTGCAATCCATTGGCGGAAACCATTTTCTAATCCCTTCTTAGTGCACTCCTAGAATATCCAAGGAATATTCCCTCCAAATTTCAAGTCCTAGGTCCAGTGGTTCCGGTCAGTCAGTCAGTCAGTTTGATCTTTTATATATTTAGATAAATATATAAAACATGAAACTGACTGACTCACACACACGCACACACACACACATACACACACAAATTAGCACAAATGCATGTATGCATTTGCACCTAAAGCTCGTATTTAATGTATAACCAGAAATAATTACTCGTAGTTTCTTAAGATAAAGATCAATTTGTTACATTAACTATTTTGTAAACCGCACTCGCAGACGTTTCTAGTTTGGTCTCTGACGGACATCTACGTTTATGAAAGAGTTATTTTTTTGAGTAATAAATTATTTTGTACTTTTGTATTTTTTGTAAATACTTAATAATACAGAGAAAATATCCAAAACTCACACAAATATTTGCCGATACCGGGAATCCAACCGGTACCGCGAGCATCGTCGGCTACCAACTAAATTAAACGGGTCGTCGAATGTATTCAATTCTACACTTTACTGCATTCATACATAGCCTCGGCAGGTGATTTCGTCCGTGTAGGAATAGTTTTCCGAAACACCCGCCATTAGAGATATTTTTTTTCAAAAAAGCTGAAACTAAGGTTTTTTTTTAAGCCGTGATATAAATTTCTATGCATCTAAATTCAAAAAATAAATATCAGTTCCCATAAAAACTTACGTTATTTCAACCTCATAAAGGGTAAGTTTCCAAAAAATGCTTATACAGAAGTATGGCAATATTTTCCCCATTTTCTTTCTGTTAGTAATTAGTTCAATTCGCAAAATTTAAATTTACCAAGCTTTTTTTTTCAGTACCTTATTTTTTTTTCAGCAGAAATAATTCCAAAGACTTGTTTGAAGGGGGTGAAGGGGGGAGGGGTGTAAGGTACCCTAGGAGACTGGGGCTCTAGGCAAGATGAATAATGCTATAACGTAAGGGACTTCCGAAAATGTGGATGTTGCTTCCCTATGCGTCTTTTACCGCATTTATCACGGGGAGTGCTCCGAGGAATTATTCGGATTGATACCATCGCCTGGGTTCCACCATCGTACAACTCGTACCAAACTATCATTTCATCACACATCTTGATAGCTAAAAAACCACTATCGTGCGTCCGAGAGCCTTCTTGTCACGCATCATTATTCATTGGAATCACCTCTCGGCGTCCGTATTTCTGAACCGATACGACTACGGGGCCTTCAAAAAACGAGCCTACTCTTTTCTCAAAGGTCTTCAGCACCTGCGATTCCTCTGGCGTTGCTGGTGTTTATGGGTCGCGATGATCAGTTACCATCCGGTGACTCACCTGCTCGTTTGCCTCTTTTTTCACATAAAAAATGGATGTATTGAATTAACGAAGTGTGAATTAACTTATCTAGTCAACCTAGGAAGTCAAGATATCGCGATTTGCAAGTTAGAACCCATGAAGTGCGTCATTTTTGTGTAAAGGTTTTTTTTAAAGTGAAAAAAACTTATTTTAAGTTTAATATCTCTGTCTGTACCTAAGTAATAGTTCATTGGAACTCTACATATATTATTATGTTGAAATTAAAATAAAATATTAATCAGTGACTAGACATGGTCCTTCCGTGTACCCTTCATTTTTGGCCGATGCGATAGATCAGCTTACGATGATGCTATACATTTTCACACTTTTCAAAAATGGCTAACGTTAGCGTTATTCATCTTTTTTAAGCCCCGTCGTTACCTACTGAAGAAGCTTCTTTGCTCTCCAGTGGGGTTTTGAAGACTGTTATTTTCTTGCCATTTTTTCCTTCTTCACATGTAAACAGTTGATGATAAGGATGTCGTTAAAAAATAAATGACATCACGCTACTGAGTTTCCTCCAAACTTATTAGTCTAACTAGTAATCTCTACTATCTGAGTATGTGACTCCAGCCTCGTCAGAATAACACCAACTCGCGGATGTGCCCCAGTTCCCACATATTTAAATACTACTTAACTCTATTAGTAGAGTAATAAACATGGTGTTTAATAATTTAAGTTTTTAGTAAGTGAAACGCCGACGTGACTCTCGCGGTAACATATCTTTTAAGAGATATAATGTGTTTGTGTAAGGTTTTAATGAGGTATTCAGATATTCACTACGTGTGTGTACAATTGGAGTCAAGAGCAATATCATTTATTGTGGCTGCAGTGCTGTTGAGTCATCTACTTGCTAACTGTTACATTCACCTTGCAAATTAATGTACACTGGCCAGAAAAAAAACAGATCACTTTGTTAATTCCACTACAAAGTGACCCGATACTTTTGCTTGTGAGAGTTGTGAGTGTATTTATTTGAACGTCTTTCAATATTACCAACAAACTTAGATCTCCGAACAAGTAAAGATGGTTTTAAATCAGACTTCAGAATAATAGGCTTGTGTTATTTTGTTTGTTTTAGTTACACCTTACAAACATTCTACTGTGTAATAATTACTTAGATTTTAAAAAAGTATTTCGGGTTCTTAGGTCACTTAAGAGAATAACCGAGCCTCATACACTTATTACTATTATTGATTGGTACATTTTAGGGTTTTTTTTACGATACTTGTTGTCCACGACTTTGTCCGCGGAGAAAAAAAAATAGCCTGTGTTACTCAGGGATAAACTAACATTCTAATGTTAAAACAATCGTTGAAATAGGTTCAGTAGTTTTGAGTTTATTCGTTACAAACATACAAAAATATAAATCGTTCCTGTTTATAGTATTAGTGTAGATTGAAGTACCTATATGATTTTATAATGGTGTTGTTATTTTGACCTTTCGATGACCTTTAAAATTTGAGAACCAAAAGACATCAACGGGCACAGCACGGTCCTCGCTAAATGATCCCTGCGCCCGGGCATCCATTCTGGGCGACCGGGTTTGATAGATCATTTTCACAATCGCAATTTTTCCCAATTGTACCTCTAATTACATTGTAATAAGTAGGTCGCAATATATTACTAGCCAAAATAACCCAGAAATAGTCGACTCTGTCAAATTAGATTTTAGGACTGGGAAAAAACGCGAGTAATAAACTAATGTAGGTACTGGTAACTAATAGCGATTAAAATAAACGCGAACCTTAAATGACGCAATATGAAAAACGCTACATGAAGAAAAGCGAATTAAAAAAATCGTTAGGTACCTACTATGAAAAAATGCTTAAAGAAAATTCGCTATGATAAACTGCTTATTGTAAAAATTATCTGAAAAATCGAGTTAAGAACAATACCTTGCAATACCTTAATATGGCTGCGTTTATCGCGTTACAAAATGTGGATAAAACAGCAGTCACTAATTTGACACGTAAATGAGTACGAGAGTGACGGATGCTTTAGGGTCTCCCCAGACCTATCGACGCGGAATCGGCTTGAGCCGGCAAGAATAAGTTTTATGTCCACGCAATAAGATCGAAAACGACGTCGTTCCGTTCGCAACGCCGAGCCGTGCCGAGCCGAGCCGAGCGATACCATTTTCAGTCTTACTGCACGGACATAATTTATTTTCTTACCGGCTCAAGCCGATTCCGCGTCGATAGGTCTGGGGAGACCCTTATTCACATTTCGTCACGCGATAAACGCAACCATAGGTACTAGGCCCGCAGGTCAAAGACGATATGGTTATACGGCCTAGAATAGAATAAAGGCAAGGAATGGAATTATTTATGTCAACGTCAGCGATTCCAGACCATGGTTTACTTTGATGGTTTGATGGCCAGCGATTCCTGTCCTGTTGCAGCGCGGCGTGTCGCCAAGACCACGATTCTTATTGAGCTTCGTGTCAAGTTTTGTGCTCTAGTCTGGTGGCCCAAACGCTGCGCTGGCGTATTCAATAATTAAAATAAAACACACTTTTGTTGCTGACTGTATTTCTAACACTGTCTTAGAAACTCGCTATTGACGACTTAAAAACGAATCTTTACTCGACGGAGCTACTGTGAGCCATCACATCACCCACCCACCGCCATCTTTTGTCTACATCATCATACCAGTTGGTTTGTATTTTTCCAACCCCATGCATTTTCCTTACTCATTTACTTCAGGGTTAGCTGGAAAAGATCCCATTTAAAGGATAAGTTCGCCTTTGTACTTTACTTTAATGACAATGTTGTAATATTTCTATTTTTGTTGCAATAAAGAGGTCATCGAAATCGCATAAGCATACTAAGTCAATCCGATGGCTTTATTACGAGTATTAAGTAGATTCCTAGATTTGTTTGCATCGTCAGTTACATAGGCAGCTACTTACCGGGATTCGAACCCAGGACCGCTAGCTTCGTAGGCAGGGTCACTACACTCACTACCCACTAGGCCAGCGCGTCGTGAATAGGTACCTATATACAAAACGAAGTTTACAGAAACTGCCTAAACTAAAATTTTAGACCTTATATGAATAAATACTAACAGAGACATATAAAAGTAATAAAAATAAATATCATATACATCAGATCTGATACATACATACTATACATATACATATAAAATAAATAAAAATAAAATTTAAGTGAAACGTTCCTATAAAATAATGGATAATGGTCTATTAGGCTGAATTATTCCAAATTTTTCAACGCGTAAACTTCAGACATATTCGGCTAGATGACAAAATAAATGTTGTACAATTTGAAAATTAAGCTCTTTCATATGAAACCATTGCCTAAAATAGTTTTCCCTTCTTCTTTCAGCTTTCCTTTTAACGCTCTTATAAGATCCCTTCCCAATTTTATTTCCGATAAGACTTTTTTACACTTAAATAGATGCGGAATAGCAAGTTATGCGAAAATTCAATTAGAGATTCAGTTGTTGCTAAGAAAAACTGCTTGTGTTACACAGACAGACGGACACCGAAGTCTCACCATAAGGGTTACTTTTTACCATTTTGGTACCTACTAAACACTAAAAAGACAGAAGGAAACAGGTGGAATTACAATATTCTTAAGTGGCAACCACTATAGATGTTGGGTATAATTTGAATCATGTTGCCAATTTCAAACTGTACTACAGCGCTCTCATTTTTCTAAACTATTTCTTGCCAATCTATAATGTACAATAAGATTTTACGAAAATCAAGTAAATAGAAAAACGTTACAAATAGGTACATTATGTTTATTTAGCGGCGGATAAACTGTTATGTAATATCACAATGTTTTTTTTGCTGTATACATTTAAAAAAAGCTAAATCAGGGCCACATTTTAGATGTACAAGAAACTATTTAACTGGTCTAAACTGGCAACACTGCTCAAATGGCTGGTTGTCAATGGTCAAAGTTGTCTCAAATGGAAACTTGTAACCCGTAAATTGTAATTTTTATTTTATATAACTTTATAAAACAGGCCAAAGGTCGTCCGACTCATTTATTTTGATTTTTGGTTGTTTACATCGTCTTGAACCTAAGGTTTTGAACGTCTCTCTCTGACAACTGACATTTTTACTACTTGGATCTTGGACGTATCTGCTAAGTGACAGTTGACACACGTCAGGTCACGTACGTAGACATACGCCCGCGAGGCATATAAATAGGACATGTTTAGCTACAATTAACTTAAAAACAAATCGTGTGGTAGCGATGAACAGCCCAGTGTACTTAAGAAGCAAATAGTTACTTATAGGCATTGACAAAGATGATTGAAGGATACGGGGCAGTGACCCAGGCCCTCTTGGGGACACTTTTGACGTGGGGGTTGACTGCTGCCGGCGCAGCTTGCGTATTTTTCGTACGAGGAAAACAGGTACGAAACTTTAAATGTCGATACAAGATCAATTTAGGCAACACCACTAAAATGTTGATACAATTTCGATTCACTTCCTTGTTTTCATTCATTAAATTGGTCTGCAACGATTATTATATTGTATGGCAACAAGCTATCTGATCGTTAATAAGTGATTACAGGAATATTTATTACCTTCATCACGTGTTGTGTCTGCTTATTTCAATAGATATATTATTATTATATTTCAGTTGATAAATTATAATTCTGGAAGTTTGTTTGGTTTATTTATATTACAAAACTTTTTTAATTTCTCCAGTGCTATGTACTGAGAAATCGGATGATCCTTGTGGTTATCCTGTTGGGTATTTTGTTTAAATGATATGGTACCTAAATGTTTTTCAAGTGTAGCAAAACAAAGAATGTTTCGCTTCATTTTCCACGCATGTTTTTAACTGTCTTCAGAATAACAACATTACTTTAATATGGTGAATAAAATGATATGTAAATTTTTGTTGAAATTTGTACTGTATTCATTTTGTATTATACATTTAAAACACTACAATAATCTATTGTGGATACTAATTTTATTAGTTTTATTCATTTTGCAGTGATACAAATGTAATCAACAAATCAATTATTATGTAGATATACATACGCTAAGAACAGCAATAAACATTTGTATCAATAGTGAAGCTAAGGATTCCACTTAGTATGAAAGCACCTGGGTGTTACTCATTTAGTTATTATTACAAAAGTGGTCTTCACATATTTGCTACCTACATTTGTTATACTTGTTGTCCGCAGAGAAAGCTGCTAGATGTATCACTAGGTTTTGCAGCGGGAGTGATGACTGCTGCCTCGTACTGGTCACTGTTAGATCCGGCAATAACACTTTGTGAAAAACAGGGATATGGAAATTTATCATTCCTGCCAGTGGCTCTGGGCTTCCTGCTCGGAGCAATATTTGTATTTGGAACTGACGTGTTTTTGGACTATTTAGGACTCAACTCAGCAAACATGATGATGAGTAAGTATAAGCTATTTTTATATAATCAATCATATTATTATAACATAGTTGCAAACATTCAAAATCTTGTTACAAGCAGGAGTTACAGGGCTGATAAAAAAAGTAGCTTAGAGCGTAGAGGCAATAGTCCTGGTGTTACATAATGCTCTCTTTAATTATAAAAAAAAGGCATTTCTTTTGACCATGTTACTTGGTAAACAGTACCTGAAAGAGTGAGCGTTGCTCATGTTAAAAACAAATCTTCTCGAAGATGACCACTCAACTGAGTGTTTTCTCGAAACAAAATTTGAATTCTGCTATTTTCAGATCATATTTAAAGCCATTTTAATAAACAGGATTACAAACAAAAAAGTAAATATTATTTGTATAATAGTATAGGGTAATATTAGGTCCTAATAATAATAAATATGTAAAGTACCTACTTGTATGTGATATTTTATTATCATTTAAATGTCACTCTAGATTGTTACATACATTGTTAATGATGTTCTCACGATTTTTTTGCTAAATTGCTATCCTTTTGCTAGAATTGTTAAATTTATATGTCAGCATAATAAGTAAAACGTGAATAGGCAAATGTTTCTGTAAAGCATTCAACACACTACAAAACATTGATTCAGCTTCAAAGAATTTTACCAATACAGTATATCCTACTCATACCGAGTAGATGTTTGTTTAAAATGTACATAGTAATCAAAATGTTGCGGGGGAACAGCTGGATGCAAATAGCACAAGACAGGGTCTCCTAAAAGGCCCCTGTTCAGCTGTGGTCATGTTTCAGCTGACATGATGGTAATGATAAATCAAAATTTCAATGTATCACATTGCATTTCCGAAAATTTACAATATAAATTGTAACACTTGTTTTCCTCAAGTGGATTAATAACTATTTCTCCTTTTGTACATTCAGATATACATACTATACCTACTTGTATACTAATATTATAAATGATAATTATGATAAAGTACCTTTGTCTGTCTGTTTGTTACACTTTCATGGTTAAAGTGTTGAAAAATTCTTGATATAATATAATTTGGTATGGAGATAGCTTGATCCCTGAGGAAGGGACTCTTGCCGCGAGTAGCGATAAACGACTTCTAAGCGGACGAAGTCACGGGCAACAGCTAGTTTATTCATAAAAATATTATATTTTAAACTGAACTTAATTTATTCTACATCATTACATTCTTGATTACATTCTGTAGCAAGATATTGATGCGATTATGCCTAATTATCTGTTTCCTCAATATTTCCTGTCTGATAAAATAATTTAAATAAGTACCAAAAAACGTTCGGAATTTAAGTTTTCTAATGGGGGTAGTTATTTTCGTATGTAAGAGCATCTATGTTAGTCAGGGGATCTAACTAAAGCTACAAAATTAAATATGTATTTTATAAAAACATTTTGTAATAGGTATAAGACGACGCGTTGGCCTAGTTGGTTATGGGTTAATATTTGTGTGATGAGCAGGGGTCGGATTTTTCATCGCATGGTGAGATGAAAGAAAACTGTGGAGTCGATATTAAAGCTAAATTTTAATTCATATTCATACTCATACTCACCAATTTTCTTAGTCCCGTAATACTTTTGTCCCTTGTGCAGGTTGACAGATCGAAAATGTTAATCGAAAATTAATCTTACTGAATGTAATTAAAATTATTTGTGTAGTATGATTTGGGAAGTGTTAAGCCTTTTGCTTGGTAAAGGGTTACATTTACCCTGTAACTATATCAAATTAGTTAATCTTTTGTTTGGTTCAGACTACTTTGTTGCGGTAAAGCATATTATAAAAGTAATATTTTATTTTATTTTTAATTACGAAATAATTTATTTCTACTCATATGACTTATTTTATTTATAATTTAATTTCGTTCTTAATTAAATGTATGAGTATGAATATGAATTAAAATTTAGCTTTAATATCGACTCCACAGTTTTCTTTCATCTCACCATGCGATGAAAAATCCGACCCCTGGTGATGAGCGAGAGTATTTGTCTCTGAGTCTTGGATGTGTTCTATGTATGTATTTGAGTATTCACTTCTCTATATAAGTATTTATATCATTGTCTAGTACCCATGGTACAAGCTAGGGCTTAGTTTGGGACTAGGTCATGTGGTGTAAGATGGTCCCCTGTTATTTGTATGTATGCTAGCTGTCCGTGCCCGGTGCCGCCCGATGATTTTTTTATATACAGTGTTATTGGTAAGTCGACCTATTCCCGTTAGGAGGCGATAGGGGTGACCATTTGCGATAATTTTGATCCCCATATGCATTATGCAAAAGTGAACCATTTTTGAGTTATCGCGTTTTTTAGTTTTTTTTTAAATTAGTCAGAAATTCAACTTGAAAAATTTATTACAAAAAAAAGTATCAAATTAAATCTATTTTTTATTTCTGATTTACAAAATCAATTAAACACTGGTTATTTCTCAATATTAAAAAAGTAATTATCGGTCCAAATTTAGAAAAGCGAGACGGGAAACGAAAATTTTTCAATATTTTTTTGCGATCGCTTTCCACTAAAATGCCTTACAAACAAAAAAAACGTTATAAAACTTGGCTTGCAGAATATTTTAAAAACTTAACTGTTTTCTTAGCTTGCCAAAAATGCATAACAACTAGGAACATATTCATAAAAAAAACTGAAAAAAATCATCACAAAGGAAGCGGGCGGAAATTCGTATTCGAACTAAACTAAATTTTAGTTTAGAAGTTCTGACTCAGAAATGCAACTTCAAACATTAAAATAAAAAAAATACCAAATTTAAGTCAACTTTTTTTTATTTGCTTTTGTACAAGATGAAATTGTTGTTCTTATGCAATATTAAAAAATATATTATCTGTACACGTTTGAGAATACGAGGCCGAAAACTAAAAAATACATGTTTTTTTATCAAACTCCAACATAAATTACACGAAAACAGAAAAATTTACCAATACATTTGGCGTGCAGATAACACATAAAAAATTGTCGTTTTTCCAGCTTTCTAACGAGCTATTAAAACTAATATGATTTTTGTTAAAGATTGCTTGAAAAAATTGATCACAAAGAAAGTAACAAGGAAGTCACGTCCGAACATAACTTAAAATTAACTAACTACATACATACATACATAAACTCACGCCTTCATTCCCAAAGTGGGGTAGGCAGAGCTAAAGAATTACCAACAACTAACTAAATCTATCAAAAGTAACTGTTATACTCGTAAACACAAATAACAACAATAATTTCTGTAAAAAGTAACAAATTTAAAACTAATAAAATAAACAATTAAAATTTAAATAATCAGGATTTTTATAGTTCATTTTCAAAATGGCTACCTCCATTTCTTACGCAGATACGCATCCTTTTTCGTAACTGTGACTTATGTACTTAGTTAGTTAATTTTAAGTTATGTTCGGACGTGACTTCCTTGTTACTTTCTTTGTGATCAATTTTTTCAAGCAATCTTTAACAAAAATCATATTAGTTTTAATAGCTCGTTAGAAAGCTGGAAAAACGTAAATTTTTTGTGTTATCTGCATGCCAAATGTATTGGTAAATTTTTCTGTTTTCGTGTAATTTATGTTGGAGTTTGATAAAAAAACATGTACTTTTTAGTTTTCGGCCTCGCATTCTCAAACGTGTACAGATAATATTTTTTTTAATATTGCATAAGAACAACAATTTCATCTTGCATAAAAGCAAATAAAAAAAGTTGACTAAATTTGGTATTTTTTTTTATTTTAATGTTTGAAGTTGCATTTCTGAGTCAGAACTTCTAAACTAAAATTTAGTTTAGTTCGAATATGAATTTCCGCCCGCTTCCTTTGTGATGATTTTTTTCAGTTTTTTTTATAAATAAGTTCCTAGTTGTTATGCATTTTTGGAAAGCTAAGAAAACAGTTAAGTTTTTAAAATATTCTGCAAGCCAAGTTTGATGGCGTTTTTTTTGTTTGTAAGGCATTTTAGTGGAAAGCGATCGCAAAAAAATATTGAAAAATTTTCGTTTTCCGTCTCGCTTTTTTAAATTTGGACCGATAATTACTGTTTTAATATTGAGAAATAACCAGTGTTTAATTGATTTTGTAAATCAGAAATAAAAAATAGATTTAATTTGATACTTTTTTTGTAATAAATTTTTCAAGTTGAATTTCTGACTAATTAAAAAAAAAAACTAAAAAACGCGATAACTCAAAAATGGTTCACTTTTGTATAATGCATATGGGGATCAAAATTATCGCAAATGGTCACCCCTATCGCCTCCTAACGGGAATAGGTCGACTTACCAATAACCCTGTATACCGTGTCCTGATAATTACGAACACAATAATAATTATCATTCCAATCGGTTGAGAATGCCTCGATGGTCCAGTTATGGCGTAATCAAGGGAACCGAGGATTCATTTTTTTTTATATATCGCACGTTAGGTAGAACTAGGGCACAATGTAGGTACAACATGACACATAGTGCAAAAAATTGTCTCCTTGTCCTACCGAGAAGGTGCTAAAAGTGGTTCGGTTACAGTAAAAGGTACTTTTCTTGAGGGTTGCGGTTTATGAGTCCAGTGGGAAAGCCTGGCATTCATGATTCAGAAAAAAATGACACACGCACGCGCACGTCACCGTGTTAATGAAACGTTAAAATCAAAATCAATTTCATGTACATATTTCATTACTTTTAGACATTTTCCTTCATACATTCCTGATTAAATTACATTGATTAGGTACTGGTAATGAAAGAGGCGGAAATTAAATGTCAATTAAAATCCAAACTACTATCAAACACGATTAAAAATATCTGACACGCTCATATACCGATGGAGAAGTGTCAGGTATTTTCAGGTCAGCCGAATGTTGGATTATGTACCTATTGCTGCCGGTGTAGATACATGCTTACCCTGAGTAAGCATGTGCGACTGTGCGTGCATTTGTATTTAATGTAAGCAATAAGTGATTTTCTCCGAACACGGCTTGACATTGTCTCAGCACCACTTATCTAAATACGCGTGGAACAGTAATTTATAACGGAATTAAATCTGCCAAACATGTTTTCTATTTGGAAAAAGCCGGCACACACATGCATAACAGCTCCTTGCACGTGCCACCTATTGTATAAATATACGCTAACTGGCATGCCTGTATCTTGCAAGCAAGTAGATAGCACAACTTTTTAACATTGGCATGCATTTTGAGGGAGGGGTCGCGGGGGGTAGCAAACCGTATGCTCATGGCACGTGTAGTAAACGAAACGTCAGACCAGCGCTGGCAAATCTACAATCATCAAATCTGGAGCCTTTTATGTAGACGTATTAAGATAATTAACTTATTTGTAGGTACAGTCAAAGTCATAAATATACAGTGGTGGCCACATAATTAAGAGCGCTTGCGTTTTTCCCTTACAATTAAAAAGTTCTTGACCAATTTTACTACTAATTACAATTTAATATAGCTCATTAACTGAGGTATAAACTACAATGTACCTACGATGAAGTACTGTTAAAAACGGACCTTATATTTTATAGGGATTTAAAAACTGAATGCTGACACGTCCACAAAAAAGGTTTACAACTTTGTATGAAAGTCAAGCATTATTTTTTTCAAATCTCTGTAAAATGAAAGACTCATTTTCAACAGAGATAAATAGTACATACCTACATTAAAACCTTAGTTTATTACTTTTATTAGTTATATAACCCATAAGTGTAACTAAAAATACAATTGTTTAAGAACTTTTTGTTTGGTTGTCAAATTTTAAGTCATATTTGTAGCCATGGGGATAAAAAAATTGCATGGTTCTCCAAGCGAATCCTAATTAGTTATGTGGCCACCACTGTATGTATATACTTACGTTCCAAACATATCTACACGCCTCTTGTCGCTAACAGTAAGGTTTGGTATACGTTAGTTTGACGCGATAGGTGATTAGATCAGTGCTTTCGACTGTACATGCGAAGCTATTCAATATGTCAATCTATGTTAAAATAAAAATATTTGTACCTACACAGATGTTGATAGTCGAAAAAACGAAGTTGGTAATTGATATTTGTAGTTCGGATCAATTATATCTACATATTAGACGAGCTTTTTTGTGCATGGTACCTACAACATAATAACAATATAAACAAATACAATTGAAAACAGGTGCCTACACTGTTTGTATTTTTCTGTACAAATCCTATTAGCGGTAGCTGGATCTATCCGATCAAGTATTTAACCAATACGGTTCTGTCCCTTTGCAGGGAACAAGGAATTAAGTAATTTTGAACAGTTACCCTATTTTATTTTAGTTAGGACCCTTTTTCATCCGCAAGTAAACTTTTGCGAGAATTTCAATACCCTACAGTCCGTTCGAGAATGGCGAGTCGTAGGAATATATTTTAAATAAATAAATATTATTCCCGCAAGTTTACCTAGTCCCAAACTAAGCTCTATTCGTTCTACTCTAGGCACTAGAAAACGATAAACATACTCGTACTTAACGAGTATATAGCTTAATACATAGAAAACATCTAAGACAGGAACAAATACTCGAGCTCATCATACAAATATTTGCCCATCCCAGTATCGAACCCGGGACCGCTAGCTTCGTTGGCAAGGTCACTACCAACTTGGCTAGGTAAAGGTGGAAATACTGGAAATAGGCAGATAAAAATTCAAATCGCAATAATATTTAGGCTTACTCGTAGACTTAAACTAGTTGTACGAGTAATAACTTCCAAAAAGAAATGGCGACCAAGAAAGTTGTAGATAATATGTGTTGTATATGAACGACCTTCAGCCTTTGATAATTATAAAATACTTCAGTCTATTAGAATACCTACGTAATGTGATGCAGCCACTTGTAAATAGTAAGAGTCAACAATCGTGTGAATAGAAAAATGGTTATGTATCCACATGGAAAAGTAAACCTGCAAACTAAGTACGAGTACAGTGCAATAGCTCTTAAAACAACGTTTAGTTTCACAGTCTGAAACGCTCCTTTGGACGTCTTCTGTCTAACCTACGTAACAGAACTTTTTAAGACTTATTGCACCGTAGATTAAGTTATAAATTGATCGTTATTCTATACCATTACACATCCGTGACTGTCAGACGCTTTCTGACAACTCACAGCCTAAAAAACTAAGCGTAGAAACGTATTCGGAATAATTATTCCAGTAGTCAATTTAACCCCTGACTAAAAGGAAGGGGTAAGTAAGTACAGCGAGAAACAAATTCATCGCGTATTATTTATATTTAGGTAAGTCCCGGGGATACTCCTATAAAACATAGTTTAGGAAACCTCATTTTGAAGCGATCAATTTTCATGGAAATAATGGTAACAGGTCGATTCATAAGAGCTGGCAGGAATGGATTAAACGAAAGTAATGTCACCTACGAGTATTACTGTGTGACATGTATACTTTCGTTCCCTCATGTAATCCATTCGTGCCAGCTCTTGTGAATCGACCTATTTTACTACTACGACCTATATTATTTTAAGTATCAAATAATTCAGTAGTTAGTCCCTAACGAACAGTGTGGCTAGGTAATATAAAATATGTAGAGGATATTATTATATCATATATAAATATACAGAAGGAACTGCCATTCAATTGAATAATCGATAACTATCAGCAATTAATGTTTCTAGTATTAAGTAATGAGCTAACACCGTGTTGCAATCGTTGCCACTCGATGTTGTAATCGTGTTTCTTCACTGTCGTAGTTTTACAGATATTGTATTTTTGAACTAAAGTTTGGCTTTATATTTTTTGTTAGCTTTTCAGAATCCATTTCATCCATTTCACATTCTTTTTGTGGTCATAATGTCCTTGTTAACATAATTATTGATACCTAATCATAGTTTTTTATATCGCTGGAACCGTAAACTTATCAGAATTTCTTAAAAATCTAACGTGTAGACAAGGCTAGATTAGGTTCGTTTTATAAAAAAAAGTGACTTCATAAAGTACGTTATGACGATTGCGATAAGTATGACCTAAATTGAATTGACCTAAATTTATGGTTAAAGCTAATAATGGCAAACGATGTAAATAAGAACCAGTCTAGTGACTTTATTCTGTAGGCCGAATATCATACAAATCCTTTGAGTCGTTTAATCTCATCTCAGCATTTAAACATCGTCACAAACTTATCTTAGAGAGAGATTTATAATGTTAGTGAGACAGTAGAAATCAGTATTTACTGTACATTGTTTAATTATTAGACTCAAAAATAAGGAAAAAAATTAAATCAAACAAGTTGTTATGTTGTATGTAGCTGTCGAAGATAAACGCCGTCGATACTACCCATAGTCTGTGTCAATTGAAACTGCCAAAGATATAAACTAACTACTTAGTACCTACTGTTTGACACATAACCTCAAATGTTCATCAAGGGTGTTTTTATTTAAAGAAATGTATAATTAATAGTTATTTAATCTTAAACTTAATGTGAAAGTGAAGATCAAGAGTACAAATCTTTTCTAAGACCTCACTCGATCTTTAAAAGCACGTGATTATCGAGTAATAATGGTAAATTGGTTCGTCTGGTTGTGTTTACATGTTTGCCAATTTCAATTAGCACAGACTATAGTCGGTCAATAAGTTCTGATACTTAGATTGAGTCAAAATAAACTAACTTATGTTTATTTTATAATTCAATATGTATAAAAATTAAAACCTTAATTAAGGTACATTTTGTAGAACGAATAATCATTATTTATAGTCTCCTCAATTTCCGAGACGATCTTTTAACATTCACAGCCGGCATTGATAAAATTACGCAAGACTTTTCTGTAAATTTCACTTTTTAAAACGCTAAATTACTTAAGTAAATATTAGTATTTGTTTATCTTGGAACTTTTTTCTTTAATATTATTAAAACTTCATATCTCTGTGTATGTTTAGACACCTGCAGTATATTTCTCAACGGGACTCAATTCTAGCTTATGAAGCAAGAGATTTGGTGTGTTTTCGTATTGCTGCAAATTGATGTGAAATCGTAAATCCGATTTAATGAGACATCAAGATTGACCGGTGTACAAGCGCATATTTAGTTGCTTGGAATACATTTGTATCAGAATTTAAAGCTAAAAGTCTGTTCAATACGTCACGCAAATTTGAAGTTTCTACAAGAACTCTTACAAAAGTTGTGGCCGTTATCCCTATCACCGACGTGCGTGATTTGAATTATGATTTTCTAAGCGAAATGGGAAAACTTCAAACTCGTACATAAAATAATTGCCATAGTTTAGAATACATTATTTTTATTTTTATTGCATATAAATCAAAGTTTTGATCAATGTACAGTTTTATGAAAACTCCTTAATGATTTTTTTAATTGTATTAAATCTCAGTAACAGATTTATGAACCGCCTAGGTAGGAAACAGATGAGGTTAAATAGATGCTGCCGCCGCAGTATTGCAACCAACGACCAAACACATGCATACTAAAAAATGAGCTAAACTGTAATTCTATGGAACTTGCTAACTATGTAAACAAACAATATATTGAAATTGACATCTAATGTCAATTTTAGTATGGCGGCTTGTTTACATAGTTAGCAAGTTCCATAGAATTACAGTTTACCTGATGTGGTGGAAATTCATCTCGCTAATAAATAGTGTCATTCGTTTTATTCTTCTAGGAAAAAAAAATCTAGAGATTAACGTGTTTTTATTATAAATATACTCCTAATATCTCATATCATATCATACGCAATCAATAAAACTAACTGTGTAGTTTTTCTACGATTATGAATATTAAATAAATTAATTTCATAATCGATAAAAAATTATATATTGCTGTTCAACAATTTTTACATAGAATTTGTTCGCTAGGTAATCATTTTTAGAAAAATTTCGTAATGCTCTGTAGTGAATTAATTACAATAGTCATTTTATATATATCAAGGTAAAATCTTATGAAACAAAAAAATAGCATATCATGTTAATTATTTTATTAAGAAAACGTTTTATTACGTTTTATTACCATTGATAACATTTTGCTTCTCTTTTTGTTACGTGAAGATTACTCTTATTTTATACATTAGGATTGAAATCAGGTAACACTAGACTTAAAGCAAGCCTTCGCCGTGTTGATATCACGCAAATAATCTAAGCATTGTTTAGTTTTGCTCACATCTAAAGATCAAGTGCAAACCCTTTTGTTTTCTTACCGGCTGGAGAAGTAAAAATCTTCGCATTGAGAGATTTATATCTTATCTCGGGGCTTACTCCGGCTACTGGCTAGGACTATCACAAGGCGACGCCTTATCATTACTGACAATGAGCAGCTTTGTGTCGCGGTTCTTGTAGTAATATACGTTGTAATTGACGTGCGTACAAGGACAAAGACAGTTTCAATGCTCATTACCTACGTCGATTTATACGGCGTTATGTGGGACAGGAATTTTAGTTCCACTAACATATTATTCGACTTTATCGCCATTTTATCATGCCTACAACTGTTTGGTGTAAAACATTCCTCATTTTAATTAAATATTCAATGAAGGAAATAGTAACGTTTCCTCGATTTCTAACATAATTTAGCTTATCTTAGAAAATATATTGAAAAATAATATTAATGTATAATTGAAATAGGAATGCAGTTGCAGTTCTACTCAATCTTTAGTTTTAATAAAATGTCGCTCTGTACATTTAGCACAAGCCGCACGAGTATTGTATGCTCTGTGTTCGCTCAGCGCCACCGGCCCGGCTCGGCTCGGCAGCCAGAAGCAAAAATGTATGAAGCCGGGCCATTTTCGTCGTCGGCGCCGCGTCGGTCTTCGGAAAATATGAATACTAGTCAATTTACCTTCTGTATTTTGTACGCGTTTTGTTTATAAAGATTGGTTTTCTTTAAGGGATTTATTATTATTCTGGTGTATTTATAAATTTGTCATTTGATTTTAAGTATTTTAGTTGCATTATACTCATTGGAGGAGTGAACATCAGTATGTGTAATTCAGTCACAAAATTATTTTGTCTTCGGCGATATAACTTAAGTCTCTCGCTACGCTCGGATTTATACCTACTTAAGAATCGCTTGACTTAAATAAACTGCTCTCGCCGGTTACATACGAGTATGACCTGTTTTATCGTTTGAGTTAAAATAAAAGACTATTTAGAGTTAATCTAATTTAAGTTTTTGTTTTTTTGTTAATTTTTATCGGTTCTGTAGCTCCAAGCTATACTGTAAACAAACTGACTTATTTTCTTCAGTCATGTCAAGGTAGTTGCAATTACAAGACTCCACCTCACTGCTTATTAAAATGTTCACATTTCTCATACTACGTTCTCATAATTTATTAATTTACCTTATGAACTGTTATAAAATCCGCAGGCATAACAAAGAGTAAAGAAGGCAAGGAGAAGATGGAGGATGTGGAGATGATGACTGCTCTGAACCGGCGGCCGTCGGTGCCCACCAGCGTGGTGACCCTGGACCCCGCGCTGCCGACCGACTTCGCTGACTGCATCAATAGCCAGCACTCAGCGCAGAGGCGGAGGCATCACCATTCACAACACTCGCTATCGGTTAGTTCATTACTGGTTATATTCCGGTTAGCAATACACGGGATAATCTTTCCCAGATTCACCTAGTCCCAAACTTTTATATAAGATTGACTGAGTGACAGTGATTTATCTCTATCTCGCCTGATAGTCAATACAAAAAATTTCAAGCAAAATGAGGAGTACCAAATTATAGACGCCATCTACCGATGTACGGTCACGAGCGTTAATTTGGGACCCATTTCAAGATAAATATGCTTGAAGTCGTCAATGTCATTAGAGACGTCAAGTCATTTGTAACTTTTAAGAAACTCAACCTTATTGTTGTAGTATGTCAGATTGACTTTGGCCCTAAGGTGGGTACCAAATTTAATCTCGTGACTGTACAAACGGACCTACAGGCACACGGCCCTGATGGGAAGTGGAAATAATACAACAGCACAAATAATGTGCTCATGACGTCAATGTTTGCCCTTACCGGGAGTCGGAACCAGAGTGCTTTAATAAACATACTTATTATGCAGAAATAAATATCTCAACAACGAATTAAGTGTACTTAGTTGTAATAGTTTTCCTTTTTAATTTGTTATATGCGCTTTCATTAAAGTTATTATTCAGATTTTTAGTATTTGTAGTTTTGGCTGTAAGGGGGGGGGGGGGGGGGACACTTGACTCTAACAAAAAATTGCGCTTAAAAGCTTAATATTTCATAAACGGACCCCTTAATCGAAAAATCTGTTTTTGAAAAACCTATCGAACGACACCCCACACTAAAAAAAACTGGTTTTCAACATGTTATTTTACCACTTTGTTGGCATGACTTTTATATTCATGCCAAAATACAGCTTTCTCGCTCTAAGGGTCTCTGAGCTAGGCTGCGGACGGACGGACGGACGGACATGGCGAAACTATAAGGGTTCGTAGTTTGACTACGGAACCCAAAAATGAATCTTTGTCTATATGTCCTTTATAGAATCGTAAACCATGCATGTGATCAATTGATGATCTTTAGCAATGTGTTGTGGTTTCTGAGTTGGTACGACGTAGCAACGCGCGGAGGGTACAGCTAGTAGGTACATATAATACACCCAAGACTCGGAAACAAATACTTTGAGGTGATAACGAGTATACATAAGTTTATAAGAGGAGGTGCCTCAACGATTTAGAATTGTAGAACATAATTTACGCTTATGGTCACTGTCTGTAAGATTCAATGTCAGTTGCGATACTCACGATCATCAAGTAAAGACTAAAGCAACTATACCCATACAAGAACATCACTACATAGTATAAAACAAAGTCGCTTTCCGCTGTCTGTCCCTATGTATGCTTAGATCTTTAAAACTACGCAACGGATTTTGATGCGGTTTTTATTAATAGATAGAGTGTTTCAAGAGGAAGGTTTATATGTATAATAAATCCTTTTTCATGTACGGGTGTTACAGAAAACTCACATAAACCGAAGCGAAGCGAGGGCGGGTCGCTAGTACTTAATCTAATCGAAACCAAAAATAATTAAGACACAATCTAGTTTGAAGAAATAAAATTCGATGTTATATTTTTCAACTTTCAAATAATTTCATCTATTTAACTTAACAAAGAATTGAAAATAGAAATAGAAAAGATTTTTTTCCCGTCTACTTTAAGGTAAGATCTTTTTTTCCTGGTAAGAACTTTAGAAATCGAATCACCGATTTTCTTCGTATATTACTAACATGTAGCAGCAGTGTTTAACCACCAAGCCGTAAATAATGAGAACTTTCTTCACGAATCAAGATAACAACTGTTTTACGACGTTTTAGTTATTACTTTTGATAGTTTTTTTCCTGGACGGTAGCTAATGTAGATAACAGCAGCGCTATGTAGATTTAGCAAAGAAAGTAATGCAAATAAATGCTTACGATAGATATTTTGCATTTCTCGAACTTAACCCTTGAATCGCCGTAATTTTTTAAACAAACAATGTCCATATAGCCACCTAAGTGTTATTTAAACCAAATGTACCTCGACATAATGTTGTTGTCGAAAGATAGAATATGTCATGCGAGTTTGATATAACATCCGTACATAAACCAAAATTTATTATGCATAATTACTTTCAGTGAATAAATATATGTTACTGATGGTAGGTAAAAACCGCATGAAAATCCGTTGAATAGGTTTGATATAAAAGATGGGGCGGGGTAGACTTCGGCCTAAACAAAAGCCTTCTATTTAATTAATTAACTTATCTATAATTATTTAAAAAATGTAAGTAATCATTTAATGATAATTATTGTATGTATTTTTTGGTTAAGTAGTTACCAGTGAGTAACCTTCGATAATTTCTATGAATGTACATACCTACGTGTAACCCAATCTGTACCATTTGACTTGTATTATTATGTTACCAATAAAGTATCATTTTTATCATAATTTTAAGACGAAAATGACTCTTATTTCGACAAGAATAGTACGGCTAAACGATGTACGAGGGTGGATTGAAAAGTTCTGAGCCTGGTAAAAAAAACTAACTGGCTCACTTTTTATAACAATTTTATTTTTCGACATAGTCTCCATGAAGGTCAATGCACTTAGTCCACCTCGCCTCCAACTTCATTATCCCATCAAAAAAAAAAGAATCTCTGAGGTCGTTAAAATATGAGTCTACTGCTTCTTGTACCTCCATATTAGTCGAAAATCTTTGTCCTCCCAAGTGTTTTTTGAGGTTTGGGAAGAGATGATAATCGGAAGGAGCTAGATCCGGCGAGTAAGGGGGATGCGGCAGCACTTCAAATCCACAATCATGTATTTGTGCCATTGATTTCGCCGAAGTGTGAACGCGAGCGTTGTCTTGGTGAAACAATACTTTTTTCGACAGCATTCCAGGTCTCTTTATTTTAATTTCCTCTCGCAGACGACGTAAAAGAGCACAATAGTACTCTGAATTTATTGTTTTGCCCTTTTCGAGATAGTCTATCATGATAACCCCCCTGCAATCCCAGAAAACCGAGGCCATTACCTTATTAGCTGACAAAATGACCTTGGGTTTTTTGGGTGGTGGTGAACCTGGTCTTTTCCATTGCCTGGATTGTTCTTTCGATTCTGGTGTACTGTGGTGGACCCATGTCTCGTCCATAGTTATAAAACGATTGAGAAAATCTTCGGGGTCACGTTGAAACATGTCCAAACAATCTTGGGAAATTGTAACCAGTACTCGTTTGTTCTCGACTGAAAGCAGTCTAGGCACCCACCTGGCTGACACCTTAGAAAATCCAAGAACATCGGTGATGATGTTCTGTGCCCGCTCATAAGAAATACCCATTGCTTCCGCTATCTCCACAATCTTCAATCGCCTATCCTTCATTATCGCATCTAATATTTTATTGACATTTTCATCCGTAGTAGGCGTCAACGGCCGCCCACTCCTAGGCTCGTCTTGAACAGTCTCCCGGCCACGTTTGAAATCAGCTACCCATCTTTTTATGGTAGCATACGATGGAGCAGATTGCCCTAATGTTTTGTTCATATCTTCAAATATTTGTTTTGGTGTTAACCCCTTCTTTTGCAAATATTTTATGACAGAACGGTGCTCAATTTTATCCATTACTTGAAAAATCAGTGACCTTATGTAGCAGTTCCAGCATAAAATGCAAAATTGTGACAAGAAAAAAACAAAAGATAGTGCATAATGGCGACTAAATATGGCACTTTTACCTGCCAGTATTTTTTTTTTTTTTTTTTATTATATACAACCTTAGGCTCAGAACTTTTCAATGCACCCTCGTATCTTGGAATATTCCAGAAGGGCGTTGAAATCGGCGACGGTGACCGTCGCGACAGCCTGCAGCGGTCGCTGGAGGCGCGGCAGTCGCAGTGGAAGCGCATTATGCTTCTGGTGGTCGCCATCACCGTTCACAACATCCCCGAGGGTCTCGCTGTGGGGGTGTCCTTTGGGGCCGCCGCGTCTAGTGATGCTGGGTCCTTCCACATTGCCAGGTAAATACAATAATGCTGTCGTACAAAACAAAAATGTAATATGTGCTTATGGACTTCGCAGTTTAATACTGCCTTTTGGTTTTGGAATGCAGAATACCATTGAATAATGGACCAGTAGCTGATCGAATGGTGTGGCTGCCCCCGAATTTAGGAATATTTATATAGTATTTTCTAAAAAAAAGTTACTTAATTGGAACTAGAACGTTCCTTTAAACTTACAAAACAAAGGTAACTCCTTGTAGCTTTTAATTACTCGGCTAGATCAGCCTGAATAACAATAGAACTGAATATCAGCAACAGTTTTATAATGCGGTTTGTCAGATGTAGGCGTAAATAACACGCATCAAGCTTAAAATCGCTAATAAAATAAAATCTTGTTTTTTTTAGTGTAACTCCCCTACACGTAACGTGGGGATTTATAGGTATATTTTTCTCCGTTTACCCCATAGTGTGGGCCAAAACTAAAAATGTTAAAAATCTGAAGAATATCTTAAATGAAAGCGCATATACCGAATTTAAAAGGAAAACTATCACGACGAAGGAGACTCAATTAGTTCCTGAGATACAGGCGACTAGTGTTTATACCCACTAAAAATCATTTAAGACAGCACCAAATAACATTAAATAAAAAAACTGTTCATACATACATGTGGTTTCTTGAGATAGTCTTTTGTGTTTGTCGTAACGGCTTCGGAACCCTACACTGTGCATGCTCTTGCCCGGCTTTTTTATCATATGGAGGAGGCAAACGATCACTAAGCCATTCATAGCCCTTTGCGTTTTCAACGTTAAATGTATTTCTAGGAAACAACAAAGTATAATTTCATATTCATAATTACTTTTTTTAAATATGACCAGGTTAAACACTTATCAGGGCAGAAGCGATTTAGCGAACACATCGTTAATTAACTTTTACAGAAGAACCTTTCTTCTTTTGCAATGAACAAATATGTTATTTTGTTGTTTAAGTATTTTGTTCATTACCGATTTTTACTTTTTACTCACGATTTTAGATTGTTTGAAATAATTATTCGATTGTTGAAACAATTATATCTCGCTTCACATAAGAGGCGTAGTGCATACATCAACCAAATACGAGTACATACCTATAGTATTTGGTTGATTATGGGAAGCGAGATATAGTCACCGTTTACGTAAACAAATTTCAAATTAAACGCGATGGTATAAGCGAGTGTAATTCTATAATTATTACTTAGTATGAAAAATAAAGATGAATATACGTAATTTAATTATCATGATGATGACGCTCGAAGTGGTGTGATAATTACAAAGGACTAGCTGTTCCTGGATAAAAAGTAGGCTATGTCAGTTCCTTGGGTTACAGGTATCTCTTTACCGAATTTCGTTAAAATCGGTTCAGTGGTTTAGGCGTATAAAGGTAACAGGCAGACAGACGGAGCTACTTTCGTATTTATAGTATAAACTAACGGAGTCTGACCGCGTAGAAGTCGTTTATCGCGGGTAAAAGGTACCCTATGCCCTACCCCGGGGCTTAAACTATCTCCATACCCATCGCAATCGGTTCAGCGGCTTAACCGTGAAAGCGTGACAGACAGAAAGAGCTACTTCGCTTTATAATATTAGTATGAATCGATGGATGTATTACTGTGAAATTACATCAATCCCTAAAACATTTTCTATTCATTCTTATTTAATTAGAAGTACACTACTAGAATGAAGCCACGGGGAAAATAAAAATGCATTCAAGTGAAGAGTAATAATTAGCATTACTACATAATATTATACTGTTGTATTCGATTCTTTAGCACAAAAATATATAAACGGGGCCTTAATAAAGCTGCGTTTCCACCAGAGCTGTGCGAGGCAGCGAAGCGGTGTTGCGAGGAAAAATCCACCAATAGGATAGTGAGGCTATTAAAACAAAAGAATCCTATTGGTGGATTTTTCCTCGCAACACCGCTTCGCTACCTCGCACAGCTCAGGTGGAAACGCAGCCTTAGGGGTAAATTAGCCTTTCATATATTCGCATGGCTGTATGTGGTCGATTAAACGCCTTTGCATGTTAAGAACACTTATGTCCGTAATGCCCATGTCAATAAGTGTAATGAAAACAGTTTAATGTTAACTAAAGTGCAGTCGACTACAAACACATGTATCCACTTTTGGTCCTTATTACAGTGCAATAAGGTGAAGAAGTAGTAAACGACTCTACACTCGGTATAGGGAGTGCATAAACAAGCCACATGTTTCTTTTATTAATTTCATTATTTATTTAGCCTAGATGTAAACCACAGTGCGTTGCAAACATGAAACTGTATTTCACTTTCACATAGCATGTATGTACGAGTACATCTGTGTGAGGCTTGCTTATATTTGTTCCTGCAGTGTAGGTATACCGATTCCATCGAGTTTCGTATACTTTTTTTTTTAATCTCATTGAGTTTCGTATACTTATTTTCTTAAATTATTAAGGATTGTTAAATGTACTTATAAATAAGATCTGGCCGTAAGTTTTATCACTGATATTTATTGTTTATTTTTGAAGTTAAAAGAGTTTTTGACATTCCTATAAGTACATAAATCAAACTTAAAAGGTTATGGGGGTTTGTTCCCGTGATGCATGGTCAATACGTTCATTAGGATACTGTAATGACTGTACTGCTCGTCTCAACATGAGTCAAAAATTGCAGTTTTCTGTGGTTTTACGTTTACCTTGAAGTACCTTGTGACCGGCTTCTCCCCCTATTACTAAACCTCCGTTTTCCGGCCGTTCGTGGCTGCAGGCTGCATCTCATGAACCTTGAATACAGGTAGACAGTTTTTACAGATTGTGTATTTGAATTGCAGGTATAAAAACAAATTCAATTCTGTAAATATTGTATTTGATTTTCTGTTTTTTGTACAATAAAGTGTTTTGATACATACATACAAATAGTAAAAAAAAAATCGTGGCCCTTACAAGAATGTTAAGGAACCCTTCGCTTTTTTCCGACTCACACTTAACCGGTTTTTTTTGTAGAACCAAACTTACATCGTTGAACTGAGTTTACTCTGGTAATGCTGTCTGATTTTAGGATGACAGATTCATGATAAGAAGTCGTTTTAATGTTACCTACTTGTAACTGTACACTCAAATATGGTAAAAGTATAGTAACGTATAGTAACGCCTGTGGCAAAATAATGGCAGTTTTCCTCTTCGTCGAAATTTTGCCGGAGGGATATTAGAAAAGGATTTATCGAATCAAGTTATATCTGCCGTCCATTATCTAAAAGGCGGCTAAATACAAGAGGGTCATTTTGACTTATGGCCAAAAAACATGGGAAACCATGTCTCTGAAAACTGGTGAGCGATATCCCTGTACTTTTTTTTGTATACTAATATTCGAGACTTGCTCTATTTTATACATATAAATTTGATATGGTTTTACTTGTTTTTATAGCTGAAATCTTCGATTTTCCTTTTTAGCTATGATACCGTAGAATGTTATGAAATACGTTACATAGCTTAATGGCGGTTAAAGTATGTTTAGCCGCCAACTAGTTCAGTAATTTAGGTTATCCACCATAGGTTGTACAAATACAAAAAAGTTATATGAAAAACATAACTAAAAGGCGGTTACATGATACAGCTGCTTTTTAGCTGTGTATGCCTAGTTAATCCTGTGCAAACAGACATGACTATAAAACGGCCATACGACTTTAACTGCCTTCTAGTTTAAAATGAGTGCATATGGCAGAATCTAATATACGTTTTGTATCATCAATGCTAGAGAAAAAGGCAGTTAATTGAAGAACAAATAAAAATAACTGCTGTTTTGTTATGGATTGCAATCGAAGTATGTTACTACATCCAATGACTTCGGGAAGTTGCTAAAAACACAGCGAAATTAAACTTAATAAAAACACCATTTACTATGTTGAAATCAAATTCATTCATATAAAATATAAAAATCTTTATAATAAAGGAACAAATTGCAAAGGTACACTGATAAAATCACAGTTTAAACGCGTAACTTTCTATTGCTTAACTACTAAATAATACCTTTCTTTAAACTTATAAAAACAAAAAGAGATCAATTGCTCATTCTTAAAATAGAAGGCTGTCATCAGTAAAAACACTTGGAGCTTTAACAAGTAGAATATCAAACCTAATCTCAAAATAAAACCGAAACCTTCTGCGGTTAACAGACTTACTAATAAATAAAAAGTAGGGTGTTCGTTTATAACGTGTATCTCTATGTTTACGTATTTGAGTGTTTGTTTGTGGCATCGTAGCTCCCAAACAGATGAACCGATTTGGATGCGTTTTTTTTTGAAAGCTGATTTTTAAGCTAGGTTTTATGAAAACCGCCAAAAAACCTGCTTTCAAAAAAAATAACCGCATCCGAATCGGTTCACCCCTTTACGAGCTACGGTGCCACAGACAGACACACACACACTCACAGACTTACACGTCACACTTATAACACCCCTCTTTTTTGCGTCAGGGTTTAAAAAAACGTCTTTGTGACACGCTTTATTTTTACCAACTGTACTTGTATCACTTATAACAGACTCGTTATTAAAATTAAAAGAGTCAAACGAGTCTAAATTTGATGAACCTACCATTAGGCATTGAAGAGTTCCTACGTATAACCACCTCCAGTATTCCTCATAATACCAGCTCGATGATACCATAATATTGTTTTGTCATCGGAATAACCTGTATGCAACATGTCAAGTCAATCCGCCAATTAGAAGTAAGTAGGTTAAAATCGACTTCGCAGACAAAATTGAAATGCCGAATACAGCTGCGCGGAGGGCGACCTTCAATTGCTGCAGCAACCTCTTTCTCCTTCAGTGTTTGGAAAATGCTGCATTGATGCTCTTTGAGATGAGCATTGGTTTTTTGAGAAGGTAGATCGTGCTGCCACTGATAAGAACAATGATGAGGGCTTGCAGCACTGCATTATCGCATAGTCATAAACCTCCCCTGTTTCGAGGAACAAACGAAATTTGGGAGTCTTATCGTAAAATAGAAAACCGTTTTTTTTATTTTTCTTTTTCAATACCGTTGCCAGGTTTTTGCATAGCAGCATCGCCATTTTATGTACTCCCATTAACGACGCGTCTAAATATATATTAGATCCTTACCTATGAAATTGGCGTTTTTTTTCGTACGAAATTTAGTCATTTCAATTTTAACTTTCAAGATCTTTTTTTAATTTCATTAACACACTATGTTATAAATACAAATAATATGGTTAAATTTCTTACTTAATGTTTAAAATTTAAGTGTGAACTCAACTCTTTTCATGTGCTGTGAGTTCAAGTGTTTCAATTACGCAGAGTTTTATGAAGCCAACTATTTTTAAGTCATTAAGATATGTATAATCTAACTTAGAAGTGTCCAATATTCCTGACAGAATTTTGTTTGGTTTGTATTTGACGTTACAAAATAATCCGCAAAATTAAATGTATGAAAACCACAGTTTTCATAAAATTCTCCATATAAAACGCCAATTTCATAGGTAAGGACCTAATATATCTCATCCGGTAGTCTGATCGAACACAGCTGCGCAAAGGATGACCTTCAATCGCTGCAGCAACCTCTTTCAACAGTGTTTGGAAAATGCAGCAGTGGTTTTCCTTACACAGAAATTGATGCTCTTTCTGATGAGCATTGGTTTTTTGAGGAGGTCGATCGTACTAGATACCTAAGTACGAGGCGTCTTTGTCATGCTGCTGGCACTGATAAGGCCAATCATGAAGGCTTGCAGCATTGCATTATCGTATAGTCCTATACCTCCCCTGTTTCGAGGAACAAACGAAATTTGGGAGTCTTATCATACCAATATTGGTACGGTAATCAAGTTAATGTTGTGAAGTGGGCAAATGCACTGTCGTCGCCGTACATACTGGAATGCGGAGTAAGACAAGGGGGTTTGACGTCACCAAAGTTATTTAATTTATATATAAATGCACTGATCGAAGAGTTAAGCGGCGCGCATGTGGGTTGTTTTATAGACGCAATTAGTTTAAACAACATCAGCTATGCCGACGATATGGCGCTGCTGGCTCCTTCGGTTGGTGCACTCAATGAATTGCTTAGCATATGTGAACGATACGCAGCATGTCACGGGCTTGCCTACAACATGAAAAAGACAGTGTACATGATGTTTAGAGCCCCGGGCACGAAGACTCCGGATATGACACTTCCGGTTTTATTAAATGGAGCTAAAATTGACAGAGTCAGCCAATTTAAATATCTAGGCCACTACCTGACTGATAACCAGAAGGATGACGTGGATGTTGAACGGGAACGCAGGGCGCTGGCGGTGCGGGCCAACATGCTGGCCCGCAGGTTCACTCGCTGTACACTCGCAGTCAAAATAACACTCTTTAGAGCATACTGCACTTCGTTGTACTCGGGTGCCCTGTGGGCGGGCTGTTCGCAACGCTCGCTTGGCTCTCTGCGAGTCCAATACAACAACGCTTTCAGGGCACGGTTGGGGCTGCCGCGGTTCTGCAGCGCCTCCGCCATGTTTGCCGAAGCCCGAGTGGACAGCTTTACTGCTGTTTTGCGAAAAAAGATGGCTTCGCTATTGACCAGAATACGTGGCAGCCCAAACAGTCTCCTGAGGACGATAGCCGTAAGGAATGAGTGCTCAATGATGCAACACTTAGTTAAGAACACATTGTCGCTAACTAAATATATATACTAACTTAGTCATAAGAAAAAATACTAACAAAATGTGGATCTAGTTGTCTGAATAAATAAATTATTATTATTATTATACCAGAAACCCGATTTTAAAAAAATATTTGAATTTTTTTTTAATACCGCGGCCAGGGTTTTGTTTGGTTTGGTTTGTTTCAGGAGCGCCAAAGTTCATATAAAATTGCAAATTAGATTATTGGAACTCCAAAATTGTATCTCATAGAATTTTACAACCTAATGATCACTCTTCATACTCTTCATTTTTTTTTAGTAGAAATGATCGGAACTTATAATCATCTGAACTTATAACGCCAATATTCATGGACCCGTACACTTTTCACAATTTCGTAAATATCTTACGTGTAGTTAAAATTAAGTTAGGTTGGTTAGATTTATAAAAATCTAAAATGTAACAGTTTTTTGAAAAACTGCTTTATGAGTTGCGATAATTATGACTTAAAAAAAGTATGAACAAAAAAGTATGAGCAAATTTTTTCGGAGTTATGATGAGCATAGTCACAAATCGTTATTTGTATAAAAAATTGAAAAACCAATTTGATATGAGCCAATATGGACCCGCCATTTCGTGTTCTCCCATTAACGACGCGTCTAAATATATAATAATATATCTCATCCGGTAGTCTTATCGGACTAGGTTTAGTTTCATGGGCTCCCCTACTATAAAGCGAGCGGGGGACCAAGCTACAGTAACGAAAGTTTACTTAATAGTAGGTACTAGCTAGACCTAACTGCCTTTTGAGAAATTTTAATTATAAGCACTCCGGTGACTGACTTCGGCCGACGCCGTCAGCCCGACAGGCAAGACAGGGGATAGGGCGACTGCTGTGCGGGGAATGAGTTGCCGCCTTTTAGTTAGGCAATGTCGTATAGCCGCCATTTAATGAAGCAAGAATTGATTTTTATTACTTTTGATTTCTAGATTATAAAACCGTGATGGCCTTTAAGGTATGTATTTTGATAAAAAATTATAAAATTTCCATACAAAAAGGCGGCTATTGGATTTTAACCGCTTATTTCTTATGTAAACACGGATAGACCGCTTTTTAATCTAGGACCTCTTTTGCAGTTGAATATTACGTTCTTAAGCTATAAGATGGCTAAAGTCCAATAGCCGCTTTTAAGTTGTGGAAAATAAAATAGCTGCTTTTAAGTCTTGTACCGTAACACGTGTTACGTTTAAAAATTGGCAGTTATCGACTTTTAATCGCCTTTAAGATAGGTAAGTGTTAAATAACCGCCTTTTTGGTAGTAATATCCCAAAAAACTGAATTTAGCCGCTTTTCTGTATCTCGGTTGTTTTTAAAGATATTGAAACCAAACCTAGGTAGATCGATAGCTAATAAGTAGCTGAATCGCCCTGTATATATAACTCAAAAAGGTCGTAAGTGCCTTTAGCCGCCTTTTAGCTAATGGACGGCAGATATACACTACTTACAGCTTATAAGTATCTAGGTCCTCGTTATTATTTCCATACAATTCTCTACAATAACTAAATTTCAGAATTATACTGCGAAGTCGGAGTCACTTGATAATTTTGCGTGAACTTTGAATTTTTTATCAAGTTTCAAAATTGTATCCAAGATATGCTATGAATATGCCATTTATCGGCATACAGTCATTATCATTAAAAAAACCATAAATCTCGTCGCAATAACAAAACTGGAGATTTAAAAAGGATGCCTTTGATACAGATTTCAGGCTCTGTATATAACCTAAATAAAAATGTAACCTGCATTGAAAAGAGTCCATTAGTACGCAATAGTATCGGCTAAATAATGAGTGATTAAATACTTATGAACGGTAGTGTATATACCTACTTATATTAACGCCAAAGATCAAATCTATAAGAATTTGAATATAAGAAGCTTACACTTTAATAAAAAACAATCAATCAAATTAAAATCTAAATTGTACCTAATTTTAAACCATAGTTTATTTGTTAACGATAACCTCCTGAGGTTCCTTGTACTATTAGTAGTACTTACATAATTCAGCCATTGAAATGAAGATCTTGTGCCAAGGAGGTGAAGTGGCATTTCTTTTGTTTTTATGACATGATCAAATTAGAAAATTGAAATCATGATCAAATGAAATTCATTCATAATAGATTCATATTCCACTGACAAATTTCGTTGTATGGTGGGCCTTAGGAAGTAATTACTTTTTGATCAAAAAAAATACTCATGTTTGTAGGCAATTGTATGGGAAAAATGCCAGCGTACAATATTTAGAGTTTTTTTTATATTTGTTAAGTATTTATATCTTTATGTAAGTATATATTTCGTTGTCTACTATATCACTACATAGTATAAAAAAAGTCGCTTCCCGCTGTCTGTCCCTATGTATGCTTAGATCTTTAAAACTACGCAACGGATTTTGATGCGGTTTTTTTAAATAGATAGAGTGATTCAAGAGGAAGGTTTTTATGTATATTAAATTCTGTTTTATGTACGGGTATTACAGAAAAACTCGCATAAACCGAACCGAAGCGAGGGCGGGTCGCTAGTTACCTATAAAGGAAGAGCCTTGGAGCTAAGTTTGGGATTGGATCAATTTGTGTGAGGTAGTCCCCGGATATTTAATGATTTATTATTGATTTATACATATTTATTGCAACACACATGCGATCTTTTGAACTGAAAGGTTTTTAGTATGATTGCAACTAAATTCTAACATTGTCTTTAGTATACAAGTGCTGCCATCTGTGGATAGATCGCAATGGACTTGAAAGACTAAAGCGCAAGCGACGGCTAGTTGAAGTTGGGTAAAATAGATAGGTGGCGACATAAAACATAATTTGTAAGCTTTATCGATAACTTAGCTTACATAACGAGTGAAAAATAATCGGAGTAGTAATGAATAAATACTGAGGAATACTCTAAACATGCTGAAACTCGATTTATTTTTCGTTTCGGACCTTCATTTATAGATTTTTATATTCACGGGAACCGTATTTAATGTCGTGTAGATGTTTAATCTTTGTCATTCAACGTTACTTAATTTAGCAAGTAAATTACAATGATATGTGTGCGCTTAGGAATGCTTGGTCGGTTAGAGCGAGCACATGTGTGCCGTCCGCCATCTTGTTACGTCAGGGAAGGAACGCGAGGCACCGTTGGAGAGGTGGCGGTGGCGCAGGAATTTCATTGATAAGTTGCGGGCGCGAGTGCCGCGAGTGGGATGCAGCTAGCGAGCGCTGCGCCCGCGCCGCTACGCACAGGGCCCGCTAGTGCGAACCATCCCACTATTCCACCATAGAGCTACCACTATAATTTATAGTCTGTCTAATGTACCTACTTGTCATGCTTGAATTACTTTTATTATCGCTAGACGTTGAACTTATCACCGTTTCAGAGTTTAAACGTTGCTCATGTATACATTTGTACACTATTAATAACTATCCCAGTTTTTAAAGGTGCTTGGCATTAGCCGTGCCGTCTACGTTTTTCTTTGGCTTGACGATCTCGGTTTCGGCGACCTGAAATTAATTTGGCTTGTTGCGTTGTTCTGAAACGGTTCAATGCTACCTATAGTTACATTTCCAGGTTGGTTCCAAAATTAGATCGAAAAGCGTTTGAGCGACGAAACTAGGTGTGTTTATTACTTTTGCTTTGTTTGTATTGTCGGTGGACTATGAAAACGATATAGAGACTACGCGAATTGCATAAAGATGTTTATATCTCGTGGATTTTAACGCTTTTGTTGACAGTTAATCATAAAAAATACGCGCGTATTTTTAATTTTTTATGGAATTGTAATTCTGCGCCCTTCGTATCGAAACGTCCCAAAAGCAAATAGTCCTATTAGCATAATGACCTAAAAGCAAATTGTCCCATTATCAAATTGACCCGAAAGCAGAACGTCCCTTTCGCAAAACAACCTAAAAGCAAGTCGTCCTATTATCAGGTTGCCCTTTTAGCAAAACGTCCCGAAAGCGAAACGCCATGAAATCAGAATGACCTAAAAGCAAAATGTCCTATAAGCAGAACGTCCCATGGTGTAGAGACAAGAAAAAAAACGGCCAGAGGCCGTTTAAAAAATATTATTTTAATTCAGTTGAAGCAAAATAAAGTAACAATGTGTTCAATCAACTAGCTCTTCCTAACTTATTACTTAACACCACAAAAAAAAAAGCACTTCTTTCATATCTAAATATATAAAAGGAGAAACTGACTGACTGACTGACATATCAACGCACAGCCTAAACGGCTAAACGTAGGCACTTGAAATTTGGATGGCACGTAGCTTAGGTACCGTAGAGGTGCACTAAGAAAGGAATTCCCGAAATTCCCACGGGAACGGGAATTAGCGGGAAAATCCTTTTGTATGAAAAATCTTAACCGCGTAAGATAGCAAACCAACGAAGTGGTCACGGGTCTGCTAGTCATTTTATAAGCATGTCATTTTAATAACCGTCAGATAAAATTCTTTTAATATTGTGTTATCTTTTTCAAGAACTCGTAAGATGAAATTTCACCAATTCTTAGTTTTTGCATCTCCCTATTATTTTTATTTTCAAATGTCATTACATTTCTTCACCAATTTCACAACACATTAATGAAACCTGGAACCAAGTAAAAGAAGAAAGCGTCGATTCGGACCTGGCCGTTTTTTTTCTTGTCTCTACACCATGGGACGTTCTGCTTATAGGACATTTTGCGTTTAGGTCATTCTGATTTCATGGCGTTTCGCTTTCGGGACGTTTTGCTAAAAGGGCAACCTGATACGAGTAATAGGACGACTTGCTTTTAGGTTGTTTTGCGAAAGGGACGTTCTGCTTTCGGGTCAATTTGCTAATGGGACAATTTGCTTTTAGGTCATTATGCTAATAGGACTATTTGCTTTTGGGACGTTTCGATACGAAGGGATTCTGCGTTTCTGCAAACGATATACTAAAGCACCATCTATTCTCTATTGTATAACTGACCTAAGGACCCCAGTCTAGTTTATTGCAACTCGCTGGATTGACAAACTTTGATTACATCAAAACTATGAAAGTAGCGAGCAAACTGCGGGTATGCGTGTATTGGCGACGGTTCACCCGCAGTCGCGCCGAGCGGAGCCGAATCGCGTGGCGGCGGGGGCATCGACCCGCCGGCGCAGACGCTGCCGTCACCACCGCCTGCCCAGAAAACTATTTTGCTGAAAAATTTGCCGGCGCGCCGTGTCATTGAAGTCAACCTTGACGTATTGTCGCGTCGTCTATACTGTTCGATGCGTGGGTGACTACCAGACATATTCACAACACACCAGCAACCACTTCTCTCGATAATGTACATTGAAATATTAGAAATATCTCGAGATTTTTACTTCATCAGCTCTTTTATTTAAAGTGCCTCTCTGTTCCATGAAACACTTGTCTTAAATATCTGTAGCTACCTGTTAGATGTTATTTATAATTTATTTATGTTTATCCATACTTGTTGATGGATACACAAGCATCTTCGGCAATGTTTTCAAAACGAGTTAATTCCTAATATCGAAATCGACAGCCTCAGCCCATCCGAACAAATTTGCACCTGATTGAATTTCGAACGCAAAAATAAAAGATGAGGAGTATCGGAACGCGCCGGTCGCCGGCGCACTCTCCGGAGCGACCAACCGCTGCAGGTAATGGCGGGTAACAAGACTAAAGAGATAACAAACAATTCCTTTGTTCCCTCTGGTTATGCAGATCGCCCTCTTTATTATTACACGAATAATTGCACCTCTGACGAGGTAACTTTCGGTTTAATTACGACAAAACGATTTGTACCGAAGGAGATGATATCGCGTTGGCATTAGCATTGCGGGATATGTAGTTGAGGATGGTGATATACTTGTATTAGTTACAAAACTTTGTTATCTGGTATCAAGGTAAGATTAAGTCTTGAAACCGCGTCCTCACATTTGTTTTTAATTAGTTTGGCACTGAATTAGACTTTAGCAAGTACCTATATGATTAAAATTTTATCGCCAGATAATCTTACATCCACAGCCGCACATTGAATATTAATACTATTCTAATTGTAATTGAAATCCAATCCTTTCTGCATTGATTAAGAATGGAATGTTATAGGTTATTGTCAGAATGAGAAGTAGCGGGCGTCAGTGAATGGTAGGCGATAAGGCGGTCGATTTAACATGGTAGTTAGCCGGCGGAGGGACGCGTAAGTACTGCGCCGCTCCGGGGCGCGCCTTGCCTTTAGATGGCGGATCGGATCAAACTGCGACCAAGTCCAAGTTAGCAAATAAACTAAATAAAAAAACTAATCGATCCCTGCTTTTGTTTTCGCGGTAAAAAAAAATGCTATGTAGATCTAGGTGCTCTACTATAAGACGTAGAGTCAAATATTAGGAGAGACGAGACACAAACGCGTACCTATACGTAAAAGCGACTTTTCATATTTTTAGGATTTCTAAAAGTTTTTTACTGCCTACTTAGTATTATTTTATTGATTTTGTTTATTTGCCGACGTTTATGAGTTCTCGCTACAGTGATAAAACGATTAACGTCGTCCCGGTCAACGCCAAATTTTTTAATTTAAAGGTTATGGTTTCTAGGAAAATGGGTTGTGACAGACGACGTCTACTCGCCGTAAACACGAAAATAATTAAATATTGTTTAAAATTTAACAATTGAATTGCTCGTTTTGTACCTTGAGGTCCAAATTTAGCAACCGTTACCAAAACCCTTATGAAATATGGTCATATACAGATAATTCAAGATGAAAAGGGACAACACAGCTCAACCCAAAAATGGGAGATTATGACAAAGTGCTTTAGTACTTTATTTTTCTCCAAGTAACTATGTTTTTATCTCTAACCGTTTTCGAGTAACAGCTTTTTTAAACTTAATGCAAAAAGCACATTTATCGTCTAAACCCCATTTAACCCTTACCGATGATAGGGCCAATGGCCGATCCTTGACCTTAATAAAAAACAAGGTTCGCTTCATTATCGAATATTAGGTACAATTTTATAAAAAAAAAACGTTTCTAAGGGCCTCCGTCCCCTTTCACATTGAAGAGGAGTATTAATGTAACTTTTTATTGTCCTTGTTAAATCGCGACTTTTGCAAAATATATTATTACTGTACCTACTACCTATACCTATAGGTACCTACTAAATAAATAACAACACATCACCAGTGTATAATCATAATTCTTATATCTTCACAACAACGCTTTGTCGCTTAGGGCGTAAAAGTGGCATTAGGTCCCTAGGTATTAACGATGTACTTTACGAGTTGCTTATCAGTGGTAAGCCCCGCTCGCTCGTTGGCCGCAGCCCGCAGCCCGCAAGAGATGGAGCCCCGGAGTGGCGCCCGGGCGTAATAAGAGTCGGCAACTGCTTTGTGCCGAAGCTGTTATTATGCAGATTAACACCCAAGGGAATTTGTTCGAAATATATCGTAACAAGCGATCCTCGCGGCGCCGCCCGATGCGCCCCTAATTTACGAGTTACCTCGGGAATGCGACCTCGCGTTAGATTACCTCTTTTTAGTTTTTTAGTATTAGTATTCAGGCTTTTGGGTTTGGCGTTTGGAATATTATCCATCCGTTTTTGTTTATAGTGTTATATTTTTATAAATTACTATGGTGCGTTGAGTTTATTGCAGTCGTCTTGTTATGGTACGCTTTTGTAGAGAATGGTGTACTACTGCAGTTTGGGCAAATATTTTTCGCCTTTAACTTCCCAAAAAACTTATCGCAGTAGTTTCATTTCCCAAACGAATCTTTAGCACATTTACATTTCGCATTTCATTTATTTGGTAAAATTATCATGTGGCATCATTTTACTTTGTAAAGTTTTATTAAGACAAACGTTTGCTAAGCAAATGTTTTCCTTTGGCAAATATTATATTCCAAAAAAAAATTTGTTTGAATTTTTACTTCGCACACTCAATTTATACCACAGAAACGAACAGCAATTTATACCAGAAAAGTAGGTTAGATTAGGTTAGAACTGCGACCCCCACAGAAACGAACTGATACCAGAAAAGTAGGTTAGCTTAAGTCCGCTCTGTCCGGTTAAGTTTAGAATATTTATGAATAATATGGTACGATGGTCAAACAGGACCACCATTCTGTGCCATTAGAAAAATTATCTCCGTTATGTCCCCACAAAACAAACTGTCCGCTCTGTTACCATGAAATGTATAGGATTTCCGGTACATAATGGACCACAGGAAAAACTTTTCTTCTTTTTTCATTACCTGAATGATGTTTCAGACCAAATGTGAATACTTATCGTTTTTTTCCTGAAATATAAAGAAAAGGTAGTAATGTATATAATACAAAAAGAACTCACCAAAAATTAAGTGCAAAAATATCGCAGTATTGCAACATAACATAAGTGTACATTCTATTCAGATATTGCAACATTTGCAACTAATGTATTTAATTTTGTAGTATTTTAAATAATGTCAACATCACTTCAGATAGTTTTAATTTTACCCCTAAAATAAGCCATTTTTGAGTGACATTTAAATATAAATGAAAAAATTTACTACTACGATTTATTTACTCGGTGACTTTTATGTTTTTTTGCATATTATTTTAGAATCTCATACAAATTATGTTCTTGCAACAAACTTTTCAAATAATATTTGCACTAGCGCTTAATAAATATCCGTGAGAGGCGCAAGCGCAAAGGGGGCGGACTGAGAGAGGGGGGGGCAGTCCGGGCGTCCGGCCGCATTCCTCTGGAGCCTCCCCGCGCGGCCGCTTCTGCCGCTTTCCCTCAAGGATGGAATGCTATCTAAACACGCTATTCATTACCCACTCACTTTACTTCCTTATGACGAAGTAAGTCTTCTAGGTTAGAGCTTTAGGTCAATAGAAATAAATCCTCTTCATAGTTAAAACTTAGATACCTTCAGCTTTGGCTTTGTTGGTAAGCAGTTTAAAGGATTGATTGTATTTCTTAACAACGAAAATATACGCGGATCGAATGATAAGCCGTTCAAAATGTATTGTAAATGTACTGTTGTTCACTTCACTTGAGAAAAAATGAAGCTTTCTACCTATGAACGACTTTGACAATTGGATGGAGCAATAGTTCCGGAGGTTTGCACGCACAAAATTTACCTTTCTATTAATGTACATTGTTTGTATGACTTTACCATTATGTTCTCTTAAACATGTAGTTTCTAAGTAAGGCATTGGCGCAAGGGGTTAAAGAATTCAGGCCGCCACAGAGGCTGTAGAACATTGCACTTGTTCCACGCGCGCGTGTGGTGCATGACCCCGTTGGAATGTGCCACGTGCATAGGCGAATGGAATGCGCAACTGTTTGCTTTTTCATTTTTTTCCTCAACCACAAACAATATATACCTTTGCGCCATTTCACAACGAATTCTTTACTAGGGCAATGCGTGCTGAAGTCGGAATTATCAAATTTTTGGTTGTTTGTGCAAAGTTTACTTAATGATGGCGATCGTTCTAAATGTATTTTAGATTTCCTTAACGAAACGTTTTTTGTTTAATTAGTTTGATTACTATATCTACATTATCTAATTTAAACCTAAATTTATCTCCTTTGATGTATCAATTGACCTGAATCGCTAAGCATTGCGTCTTATAGAAATCCCTGAATGATTAGATAGAAGCACATTGCGTCTTGTAGACAGCCCGAAATAGCGGCGTTTGGCCCGCGGCGCTCATAAAGCGAAGGATATTAGGCGGAAGTGGCCACACCGGAAAGCGCGTTTCCGGAAGACGCATCAATAACGCTCTCGATGCGCTTTTACGATTTCCTGCGCTCTGCCGGCCGGCGCCGGACGCTCGTGAGCTAAAACCAGCCGCAATCACGAGTCCGTTGATGCTTGCGTATTCTTAAGTCCTGCGATGGTTTCTTTTATGTAAGAAGCGGGCAAACAGTAGGCCCAGCCAAGATGCAAACGCCGCTAACCTTTCTGTTTTTTATCGACTCGAAATACATGGAGTTGACATAAGCGATTAACGCTTATGTTTATTAACCTTACGTCAGTCCTATACATTTTGTAAATTTTAGAAAATCTCTAACTTAGCTTTATGCATCGTGAATGCAGCTATGTCAAGCGATCAATGAACACCTTTACCAGAAGACCCGCAAGGTGCTTAACACCGGCTTCACAGAGATGAGTTCGAAAATTGAGAATTTAGTTGAAAAGGGAAAATCTCCAAGAGGAAAATTCAAATTCAAATTCAAATCATTTATTCTGTAAGTAGGCCCTGTAGGCACTTTTACAAGTCTGAGTCTACCAGCGCTTCCAAAGAGACCACTGTTGAGAAGAAGCGCCGCAAGAAACTCAACAGTAAGCCATTTTTTAAAAATAAATCACTTATTACAATACTAAACTTAAGCTACATAATTTAAATGTCACAATGTACAGGTCCCAGTAGTAATAATAATTAAATAAATCAAAATGTCGGTTTAAAATAAATAATACAATTTCGGAGATGTAAACAGGCTCCAAATGTCAAATTAAAATTAAGAATTAAATATAATTTAAAAAAAAACACACAAAACAAGGGAGATGTAGAAAGTCTCCACGGTCAATTTTGGAGATGTAAAGAGTCTCCAGATGTCAAATTAAAATTAAATACAATTATATAAAAAAAAAAACACGAAAGTATCGAGATAGGCATTCTTACTGGCCGAATGTAACATAATCGTACGCTGGCCTATTGTGAAATGATAGGTACATTCCATGAAAAAAATGCTGGTAAAACAATGTCCATACCACTATTAAACGCTCGATGCACGATGGTATGTACGATGTGATTGATCACCCTCTGCCCTGCATTCCGACGACCAAAGTTATAAAGCAATCGATTTCTGTAATTATTTATTAAGAGTATCGCTAGCGCCACGTCAGGCGTACATATTTGCGTCAGTGCCGCACCCGCGTCACCGATCTAATTGCCTATTAAACGTTCCGTTAACTGCTACCATTACTCAACTAAAGATTTGACGCTAGTTTCATCTTGTGTAAAGGTAGGTACAGTGGGCCAAATATGTGGTCTGCCTCTAGCAGCATCCTAAAGTTGCATTCCCTTTACTCGTCACAAAACAATTAGGTCGACTAGATGCGTCGGTCAATTTGAAGAGTCGACTTTTAGCGACATTTTCATTGCGTAGGATTAAGTTGTGTCAAAAATAAAAGGTTACTTATTTGCCCGACTGTACAAACGTTTGTTTTGAAGTTTACCGTAATCACCACAGAAATCCAATCAACCTGTTAGCGCATTTGCATGATTTGAATGCTGCAGGTATACATCGATTGTTAGTTAGTGGATAATTTCACCACAAGTCTGCGTACCGTAATATAGATTATAATTGAAGATGCTTTTCTTGAGTTTGTTTAAGCAAAGATCACTTGATCGACAAACGACTTGAACGATTGAATGTAAGTAGGAGGAGAAGTGGGCACTTATTATAATTGTCCCCGGTGCCGCTTCGGCCACGGTACGAGTTCCGACGTGGGCGTCATGACGTGTCCCATTCATAATTCACCTGTTTACCATCGGCACGATTGCCAGTACGCGAATGCTGAGTAACCTCAAAGGCTTGTGAGGAATGCTGCATTAGTCGAAGGAAATCCGCATGCACGGCGCCTTATGCACGCTCATACATATTGCTCAGCAATGACATCATGTATTTTGCATAAACGATGTTTGTAACAAAGGGACCGTATTAGGCATTGAGCTTACCTGTGCTTCTAGGAACGAAGCTGTTGGCATTTAGCCGATATCCAAGGTTATGCAGCGTTCTTATTTAGAGCTAAATACATAACGTGCCTTCGGTAGAACATGGCCACAATTTACTATTATGATTATAGGGGAAATTGTGCCCTTGTCCTACCGAAGGTGCGATAAGTACTTTTTCGCTTCATTCTGTGATACGAACATTTATGGGAATTCCGAAAATCTTTAACAAAGCCTTGTAAACCCTAGCATATTCCCTAGACACGCAAGACAATTCACCACTCAGTAACAAGTTAGCTCCTAGCTGATACTAGCCAACCAATACCTCTCAAATGGGCTTCAATTTGCTTCTAATACAGACGTACCTATAAGTAAAATTGCATACATACACAGACATCTTTCTTTAGAAAAGGATTTAGTAAGCAGTTAAAACCGGTGAGTAGCAGGGTGTAAACTGTTTTGAACAGTCTGCTTGGTGGTCCAAGATAAATAAGAGCTCCATTTTAACAATAGTAGCACAATTTATCGTTTTAGAGTTATATTAGGATGTAGTGAGAAGAAGTCCAAGGCCTCTATTCTACTGGGTAAAACAAAATTGCTTTTGAAGTGTTATCGTATTGTCTTTAACGCTGCCGTCATTACTGTCCAATAAATAAGAGCTATCGTAACGTTGACAATGTGATAGCATGACAAAGACAATATCGTTTTACCTTAAAGAAGACCAGCCGGCCTAGTATTATGGTTGCCTGTATCGCGTGACAAAATGTGGATAAAGCGTCCTGTTGTGTTTATATAAGTACCTACGAGAGGACGGATGCTTTATCCACATTTTGTCACGCGATAAACGCATCCATACTAGCCACTGATGACATGCTTTTACCATCCTGCCGAAAGTATGTGGGTAAGTATGTATGGTTCTTTGTTTCCTCGTAGAGGCTGAACGGATGACCCAAATTGTGACAAACCAGTGGCTATATTCTAATCGGTAAAACCATAAGTATTACTTTTGACATGTAATCGTATTGTCAATGCTACGATAGTTCTTATTTACTTGACAGTAATAGCGGCCGAGTTAAAATATGATAACATGTCAAAAGAAATATGGTTTTACCGAGTAGAATAGAGACACCTGCGACGTTAGATACATCTTTGGTACTGGGTATACTTTTCAAAACATGCAGACGTGGTTTAAAATTTACTTTGTAATTACACTTGCTAAACAATAAAGCTTGTCCAGTTCCGTATGGTTATAGGTACAGTCAGCATCAAAAGTAGCTAAGCAGAATAACATGCTCAAAAAATGATCTAGACCCGACGTATTCTCTTGACAATAGAGTCGAGTGCAGATCATTTTGATCTCTTCGGTTGCGTAGCTCCTTCTGCTGCTGACTATATGAAGACCATTTCGTAGTCGATATTTGGGTGAGGACCAAAAAGTTGAACCACCGCTAAGCGCAGTTAACCATACAAGCAACGTTGACGAAAAAAAGTTCTGTTGTGGGACGAAAAGTATCCCTACAATTGTATGGCTAATTTTCGTGTCACAACAGAAAAGTTTCATACAAAATTGAATTGATTGAGTTAGCGTGGCCAACTTTTTGGTCCTTACCCATTTGCATTGCTCTTACTACTCGATAAAGTTACGGATTGGCAATTGCTATTGATTCGTATAAGCTGCAATGACATATTATCTGGGTCTGTGGTCACGGCTATTGTTCACGTTCGACACTTAATTACTTTACTTTATTAAGTTGTTCAAAAGCAATTAAGTGGTACTCGTAAGCTTAAATGTTTTTTCTGTTTATATATAATATTTTATTTTAATTTGCTTGTTTAAAGCTAAAGAAGTTTTTTTTATGGCAAGGGAAGGTATCTGAGACCCATAGGCATTTGAATTTACAAGATATTTACAAGACTGCAATCAAATTAGGCGTCGCCAACCCTGAGGACCAAGATGGAATGCCTCATACTAGTAGGTAATTTCACCGATAGTATTATCCTCACGTCTCGGAACACAAGGGATGTTCTTGCTGTGCCTATTGTGAAAGTAACTATTCCATTCGCATTTTCTATTTCAAAAAGCTTCCAAAATATTGGGTGGTGCTCTATATTTAGGTTTCTCGCTATTGTATGTGTATAGGCGGACGTGACTAAGCGTTACAGAATCGGGGCGACAATGCTCTATTCTTGTATTGCTCGAGAAACGTTCCGTGTTCAGCGGCGCTACCAATCAGATTTTGACTCTTGGATGGAGACAATTATTTCTAAACGTTATTTGAGCACCGCTCGGTTGATGTAATTTGACGTTGTACTTAAGAGTGAGGTTGAATAATATTAACCTGGTTAGCTACCCATGGGTCATGCATCGTGCCCTAACCACATTCCACTTAGGTAGTTCGTACACACAATAAAGGTACCGCGCGTATTAGTTAAGCGCATATGTTTTATAAGAATGCTGTCGTCATGTTTGACTTGACTGCACCTTTGGTACTTCGTTTGTTTACTAAATGGTTTTCAAAAGTTTTCGGTATCGGTGTTTAATTATGTGAGTTAAATATACAAGACAATAAAGAACGAGCATTGCGTGCGGTCCGGACACACACAAAGAATTAACGGTAACGCACCTCGCCACCTGACTCGACAAACAACCTGTATTTCTCACAGGAAACTGGCGATCGATCAAATCACACCGCCATCGCCAGTATGCAAACAGAGGCATCGGTAGATATGCTCGCTAAAGAACCGTCTCCTCGGGCGCGAACGAGACGCCAATAAAGCTCCAGAACGCTTCAAGTGAGACACAGCAAGTCCGGCATCAAATCCGTGCGCGTGCGCTTACGAATTGCATTCCCATACAGGGTAACGGCGCTCGCTTGCCTATCCCGTTCCCACTAAAGGTCTTTGGTGACCTCTCGCTCACGCCTCATGAATGGAGGCGCCATGGAATGCGGTCGCGTGACGTGCCCGGCGCCGACGCCAATCTCGATGCACTTCACCATAGGGCTAGTTCTACCATTGTACTATCGACTCCGAATTATTCCCTGCGTAATAAAATAATGCTAACATACCAAAGAGCGCAATATCCCTACAAATTAATTTGCGAATCCATTTTCTGTTAGATAGTGCTTATCTTATCTTATCTTATCTTATCAAACACTTAGGTATACTTATAAAGAGAACACGTATGGAGGTAGTGGAACGTGGAACGCTGAAGGCCGCGGAGGAGCAAGAGGGATGGCAGTGCAGGGATCTCGGCAGGGTTCCAGGCCGGCGGGAGCGCCTGGCGAGGGCCGCGCACTCGAGGTTGACGGACCACATACCGCAACCGGTCCATGGAAGCCTTCCACTGCTCCATACTCGACCAGAGCCAACCTTCTAGTTAATATCACTTCAAGAATTAATTTATTTCGCATAATTTCAATAAATTCCAACATATAATTAACATTTACTGGATTCTTGAATGTTGATCGTTTGATTAGTCATTTTAATGATGCCTTTTTACAGTTAGTGATCTGAATGCGGTGTAAATTTTGTTTGGCAATCGGACAGTTTGTCGTTATTGATGCCTCTCACCTGCCGCCGCCGCCCAGCTCTGGCCGAGGAATTCGGCGGCCTGCTCTCATCTCGCTAATCTTTTACGCTTTCGATTGTTGATTTATTAATTGCTCGATCATCCAATGCCTACATTTTACATTCCAATCATCCGGATCATATTTCAAGTCTGATTTTAGAGATTCACCGAGGTGCTGTGTTAATTATGAGTGTCGAACCGGCGGTATTTGCTTGGCATGTCGCTGTTTGTTCAATCAATCAAACTTGCAATATTATCATTATCCGCCGCTCCAACTACATTTGGGGCTTTTCGTATTTTTGTTTGTATTTTATATGGCTGCAGCAATTTTAAATTTCGTTTTTAATCTCAAGCTTTATGGGTTTTTCTGAGATTTAACTAGCCGTGTCATTACGAATCACTCTTGACTATGTACATTGTTTCACTAGTGCAGTGTAGTTTATAAAACTAAAGACATTCAGCTACTCATTCTAGTGCGTTCCAAAGCTATTGAAAACGGACATCAGATCCCCGCAGCGATTAAAACCATCTTTATCATGAGAATAACGCGCAGGTCCGTGCTTGTGATAATGCGCATATAATTTAGAGCAAGTACGGCAGACTGGCCGGAGCGGACTGGGCGTAAGTTTTTGCACATCGCCCCCGCCTCGCGGCGTTTATATTAAATGTTAGTATTAATTATTTATGCCGTGATCGAGCTGCGCCAGCCGTGGCTGCGCGACTCTCAAACATAATTTTCACAAGTAACGGTCGCCAACGGCCCCAAGACTGCGGGCGTCGTATTGTATGCTCTACTTTAAGAAGTTGTAAGTGGTCTAAGAAATTATATAAAGCTATGTTTAGTTTAATTATCCTTGCTTATTTAGTAGAATAAGTATACTTCATTCATAACCTATTTTTTCAAGTCGATTGGTCAATGGTGGAAAGGAAATAATCAATCACATAAGCTCAGAAGGGAAATTCAACTAAGTTTGTGTTATACTTAACTTTGTGTTTTACTATTTGGCTGTCATCTTAAAATTCTACCCAGCTGTTATGTGCCTGCTCCTCATACCTTCGCGCAAAATAGGGGATCATCTAATGCGAAAAAGCATAATCTGGATAAGCGTGCTTAAGGCACTACCACCAACCTCAACAGTCAAAGACAAAATTCTGTGGTCCAATATAAAAGCATGCTTTAGATTTTTGACTTTAAACGACAATTGTTTACCCCTAACAAATCTGCTGCGAAATGCAACGGTTTTAAAGTAGAGCATACGCTCAGCGCGTATCCGTCTCGTCGGTGAGCAGTGAGCGATGCAAGAGGTTGCTGTTAGCCTCCCATGCGGAGCCCCGCTGTCTGGCAGCCGCCGCCCCCCCGCCCCGCGCCCGCGCCGGCCCCGTCTGCACCCGCGCCTGCGACACCTAGCTCAACCACCTCGTATATACCACCAATTCATACGATAATGCCAATTGAGCCAACGTAATCGAACGCTTCGGCCCTAACCGGCAACTACATACCAAGACACTGCGCACTTCTCTATTGAAATTGAATGAGAATATAAATGGGAATGCTCACAGATTGACACATCAATCCACATAATTAACATGCGGATGTATCGATAACCTGATGAAATTACATCAAAACATTGGCTGTATGTTTTAAGTAAACTAGCGGCTATTAATTAAAACGCGAATGTTTATTCAGATAACAACGTTTATAGCAGATCACGAAGATATAACTCAATCATCTTATGAACCAAGTTATTTTATCTGGGTAATCAGTTTCTAAATTATCTATGCCTGAAACTTTTACTTTGTCGGGTTTCCAAAACTATCACCTCTACAGAAATAAAATACGAATCAAACAATTAATACGTTTAGCTAATTTGTTTGATAGCAATTAGCAGGTTTTCGAATAGTCATTTTATGAATGATCGTTAACATAAAACGTTCTAAATTGCGCGAACGTTATGTGAAGACGTTAAATGGGAACGTGTGAGTGAACATGTGTTTCTCACGTTTAATCCTCTGCTAATCTGCGGACGCGCGTCCTAGATGCTGGCTCCGATGACATCACTTGCTGTAACTTCCTCGATGTTCCAGCTTCGAAAAGCTCGTCAATCATTCGTGTAGTTCATTAAGGCCACGGATTCGCCTGTATATTAGAGCGAGCGCTTCGCATTGTTGTTTGTCTGAGTTTCAGTAGTCATTGTGGGGAAAGAAAGATGTCTCAGTTGATTGCGCATGTGAGGAGTTTGATTGAACAAGTGCGGTGGTAGAGCGGCCTCGGCGCGGGTCCCATTGCGACAGCGGCGGCGGCGGCCGCGAGGTTGTGCAAGTGGTCGATGGAAATTCCGGCGCCGCCGTGGTCGCGCGGCGGCGCCCGGGTCCTGCGCGCGCGAGGCCGCGGCATGAATGGGGCGTCGGTATGTGGGTCACGGTGTCGTCAATGGCCCGGCGGCAGGGCCTCGCGCCACCGCCGTCTCTTGCTCCCCCATCGGGCCGTGAAAGTTGCCAGTACTTTCGCGACTGTCGCTCGAATGATCAAAACAATTTACACTCTAACTCACTAAAACTAAGCCACATTTCGAATGACGGTTTTGGACGTTCACATCCGCTTCGGCGTTTCGTGCGTGCCTTCGACACATTCTACTGCTGATGAGCGAGAGCTCTATCAGTTCGGACACTCGGTCGGGTTTCGCTTGTTCGGTTGAAATTTCGGCCGCGCCGTATGCTCGTGCTTAGGAATTCACTTCCGGGTAGGTCGGAAAGTGAAATGGACTCGTCTGTGATGTAATTGGAATTCGGATATGTCCGGAGTCAGCGCCATTCAGTTCACCGAAATGTCTGCATCGGTTGACATAATGGGCCGCGGGCGCAGTCGTTTCCGTGACACAGAAAACTGTTAAAGCGGCGATGGTGCGTAAGATATTCTTTTGTCACTGCTGTGGGATAACTTTATTGCCACACGACTGAATATCTTAAAGAATTCGCGATGCAATACAGCTAATTTGAAATTACAATTCGTAAAGTTTATGTTAATAGTGTCGAATGAGTTTCTTAATAAGTAAAAGCAATGAATTAAAATGAATTGTCTGTTTAACAAATAACTCTTAATTTAATACTTACGAGTACATGCTCAACATAATATCAGCTCAAACCTTTCAATTTGTAAAGAACATCTTTTACAAAATGTTATTTGAAACGCAACTCACTGAAACTGATACCGGTACAGTAGTTCCAAACACCTAGCTGTTAAACTGTTTTCGCAAAATCTGTATTAAAATCTTATTTTACGTGATAACTGAAAATTCGGAACGTCCGGAAAAATGGGGAAATTTCAATGATCATTTAACCTCCTTACCTCCATTCAGACATGTTACATAAGTATGAAAAACAATGTACATAACTAATAACTTGTTAAGCAATAAATACGAGTATTCTCTTAAGATCATAAATTAGGCTAATTCAGAAAATTATGTCATAATAACGCTTGTCTTATTTTAATCATTTCAAACCAATTGATGATAATTAGTTCATTTGCTTATACATCGTCCCTCACAAATGACGATCATCATCGCACAGAGTAAATGATAGCAAAAAGCCCACTTGATGAGGAGATATTAATAGTACGTTCAACAAACTTGAATATGCTACCACTACCCAGTACAGTTATCTCGTGTATTTTTTTTTACACAAGGTAAGCTTTCGGGTCATTACAATTAAAGCTAGTGGCGTCCGGATCGCTACTACCACCCTATTCTTGATTGGACCTATCGCCAAGCAGTAGTGTTCGCATTGTTGTGTTCCGTCGTGGGAAAAGGAGTAAGGTACGGTGAACTAAGAAGTGTAGAGGCATACCATCTTAGTCCTCAGGGTTGGCAACGCATTTCTCGTCTTACGATTGCAGTCTTGAGATTGTAATCTAGAAAATGCTAATGTCTACGAGTCAGATACCACTTACCATTATGTCTGTATGCTCGATTTTCTACTTCTTGTCATAAAAAACAATTAAAAACAAACAAAAAACAACAACATCCAGAGCAACGAATAGAAAGAAACGTTTTGTTGCACGAAGTGCATTCGTAGCTCGTACTGCAAATGGGGCTCTATTCTACTCGATGAAACAATATTATTTGCGTCATTTTTTACATATTTATTTATTTATTTTATTTTATTTATTTTAACTCGGCCGCCATGCCATTACAGTCTAGTAGATAAAAGTTATACGATAACATTTTAAAAGCAATATTGTTTTACAGAGTATAATAAAACATCTGCGCCAACTTAAGCCAGGTTATAATTACATTTATCCAAAATGAGCACTTTACGTTCGAAGAACAGTCACGGCCTCGTTCAATTTAGTTTAATTCAGCCGTTAGAACAAAACATTGTTTGATGATAAGATGATATCACGATAACATGATACTACATCCAATAGTGACCGATCAAAGAAAGCCCGATTTTTTAAAATCAGATTTGGTTTATAATGTTTTGGACTGTGATAAGTTAATTGAAAAACGACATAAAGTAATACAGTAACTATAACACAATAACTGAACCCTAACCTAACTTATAAACGTGGAATAAGCTTGGAATAGTTTATGCCATTCTTTGTCACTTTCTGTCAGATGCAAATGTCACAATTACAGATAAGGACAAAGCATGGCATAAACAATTCCACGCTTATTCCACGTATAAGTCAGGTGATAAATATATAAATTAACTAAAACATTAAGGGCCTGTTTCACAATCGACAAGTAAATTTGTCTGTCACATAAAGTTGTCTCTCTCCTCGTCTATTTTCAAGTGTACGACAAAGAAAGGGCTAAACTTATCCGTCAAATATCCTTTACTTGTCGATTGTGAAACAGGCGGTAAATCTAAAAATGGCCCTGCGGCATTGTACCAAAGATGCTGGCAGGTGTTATACTTATTCTCGCAAAACATTATTTATTTATTATTTACTAGGTGCCCTCCAGCGACTTCGCCTCGCTACAAATTTCTGACCTTCCCGTTGGTTTTTTTTTCTTACATATAAACCTTGTCCTGACAATAACGAACACAACACAATGGAAATCAGCCAAATCAGTTTAGCCGTTCTCGAGTTTTGCGCTAAGCAACACATTTAGTTATTCATTTTTATTTATATATATACGGAACCCTATGGTACCCTATGGTACGGAACCCTTCATGCGCGAGCTCGACTCGCACTTGGCCGGTTTTTTGTTTGTTAATAAATCCGCCGTAATAATAATAGTACCGCATATTCTGAAAAAAATATACCATTCGCTATCTATTACGGTTCAAAAAATACAGCAGTTTAAAGTTAGGACGGACGGACAGAGCAGGCATATTAATAGGGTACCGTTAGGCTACCCTTCGGGTACGGAACCCTAAAAGCCATTTAAAGTTATTTGGTGCTGCCTTAGATGAAGTTTAGTAGATATAAATTCTTTCGTCGCCTGTATCTCAAGGACGTGGTATTTTTCCTTTTAATATTTTTTTGCATTTTTCTCAGAGGAAGAATTATTTTTGTGTAAATAAGTACTACATATTTTTGTCTTGGGCGACATTGCTTTAATAACGTAGCTGTAGATCTACTATAGAATTCCTTGCATACTCTGGATTAATTAAACCGCGCTCGCCGTAAATATACAGGGGTCCCAAAACTCAACCATAATCCGCCAAGGGCTGATAGAGCAGCTAAAAAGCTATCGATTTAACAAGTTTTTAAACCTATTTGCCCGTTTATTTTATTAGTATTTTTTTTAAGTAATCACATAAAGTTGGTTTCTCCATACTAGGTGTCCCAGTGGTTGCTTTTCACTTTGTATGAAAAAAACAACTTTAGGTGATTACTTAAAAAAAATACTGATAAAATAAACGGGCAAATAGGTTTAAAAACTTCGCCAATTCGTAATGATTATAATTATGTAAGATACCACTGAAAAACTTATGAAATACATAACGAAATTAATGATTTTTCGTGACATGGGCATAAGGGAAAATTACAAAATTTCAGATTAAAATGATCAATATCTCCGAAACTAGCAAAAATCGCTGAACATACATAGGTGTTAAATCGATAGCTTTTTAGCTGCTCTATCAGCCCTTAATTGGCGGATTATCGTTGAGTTTTGGGACACCCTGTATAATTATGATCCCTTGTAAGAAAATTGGCTATTGGCAATTGTATCCAAATACATGCACTTACGTTGATATTTCTTATCTGCTTTATCAATACAACAGTGTCCAGAGTACATTCCTCAATTCGGCAGCCGAGCATGCGCGCCGGCAGCTTTCACTGGCTCAAAGGCTTTGCCGCCGCCGTGCATGTTCATTGAGTGAATTACTTAGCGGTCATTCCTACGTTTTTCACTCGGAATAAGTACATTTGAACATCGAAACGAACGCGTTGGAATTTGGTTAAGGTATCGTTAGATCGTTGCAATATCTTAGCCAAAGAAATAACTCAATTGAACGCATTAAGAAGTAAGGACTCATATCAGATCAATTTTGAGTGGAAATCAAGTTGCTTTAAATGATCGTGCATAGATTTTTGCGAAAAAAATCGTTACGTCAAAATATATACTATGGAAAATCTTACCGTTGATACCGTCCAGGGTAAGAGGGGAATCAAAAAGTAGCTAAATTATTAATATACTGACGACCGGCAACAAAGTAATGTCACACCAAGCAATATAATATAACTGAGAGTCGTATTTTATGAAGACGGCGTTACTTTGAAATTTTAGTGCCCCATTTAAAGTCTGCCTATGAATTGCTTATCAGATTCATAGTATAATAGCTTATAAACTGGACTACCTGCCAGCTTTTCCGAGTAGAGGTTAAGACTGCGCCGAGCAAACGCCGAGCGTCCAGTGGCGCCCTCATTACTTTTATTGGGTTTTCTAATTAACTAAAGAATTTCCTTGGAACCAAACAAAATGTGTTTGTAGCGCAAGTATAAACACAATTTATGGGATACGTAACAAACTTTAATAACAATTACCCTTTGAGTAGTCAGCTTAACGGAAAAAGCTGGCCACTTTTTTTCGTTAAGTTAATAACTCGAAGGTGAATTGTTATTAAAGTTTGTTACGTATCCCATAAATTGTGTTTATACTTGCGTTACAAACACATTTTGTTTGGTTCCAAGGAAATTCTTTAGTTAATTAGAAAACCCAATAAAAGTAATGAGGGCGCCACTGTACATCCGGCGTACACTCGGCGTAGTCTTAATCAGTATCAGTCTAAGCTGGAAGAAGTTTTTGGATTGAATTTGGTTAAAAGAGGCATTGGTATAATGAGAATATTAACTGGTTGGTATAAATTACCACTTGAACTTATGTCAAAATTAACGCAGGTTTCTGTTTCTTTTAATTGTACTAAGTACATTTTATTTTGCATACAAACTTTGTACAATATCTAAAGAATAACATTAACCAAAAATGAACACTTGCTCATATACTGTAGCCCTTCAGCAGGAAGAGTAGCGCAACCGTCGGAGGCTGTATATACAGTTATCGCGTTTCTAGAGCGGCGCGGCGCGGGGGACGTCCTCGCTTGGAATGCACACATCTCCCGGTCGCGATGTTAGTGCATTCACTTGTTACAACTGCGTTAGTTGAACTGTACTTTCATATTTCATCGATCTTGTAAATAGTGATTTACCTTGATATTTCGGAATACTCTTCGACTATAATGACCCCATATTTCAGAGGCATGTTTTACTGTTTCTAAGGACTGATTACCACGTGAGGTTCAATTTCAATTAATCTTGTTTGTATAGGTATTCTGATCCTGTGGTTTATGTAGGTAGTTGTTCTTACACCAAGCGAATAAGTGATTATGAATCATATCTGTATCCTGCTTTTAACCAAATCATCATTTGACAAACTATGTCATTTTACACACTTTCATTTCGTAAAAACGTGCTTGTGCTTAAACCAGGTGACATACTCGTATTATGGGCTTATTTAATAAGTTAGGTTAGACCACATGAAATTGTAAATTAATGTGACGGGAAGTATCTCTTTGCGAAATGAAAGTTTGTAAAATGATATAGTTTGTCAAATGATGATTTGACTAGTGATTTGATTTGTGAACCTTCATTATGATATCATAAGTTATGATATGTAAGCAAGATAGGGTTGAACAAAAAGAAATAGTCTCTGACCTCCGCATCCCTTAAGAAAGGGTTGTAGATCTTTGTTAAGGGTTAGGAATCCTGAACGTGCAAGTTTCTCACGGACTTTTTCTTCTGTCATAACGAATACCGACGTAGCTGGGATATATTCAAGTAAATAAAAAAACATTGGTTGGTATATACCTACATCTATCTACAGCCAGTGTTCGAAATCGGTAGAAAACGACATCGCAAGGCTTATCTACGTATTCAATACGGGTAAGCTTTTCATATGCAAAATAAGTTATCACAAACACGACTTAACACCTTGTTTTGTTCCCAGGACACTAGCCCTTGGCATCGGTATCCAGAACTTCCCCGAGGGCCTGGCCGTCAGTTTGCCGCTCCAAGCCGCGGGATTCTCCACTTGGAGGGCGTTCTGGTAAGCGGTTTCAGATGCTTCACTTCTTAATGGCACGCACAACATAAATAATATGTATTTACATTTTTGGCATTCTTCACGGAAACGTGATTAACTGATAACATAGATAGGTAGTATTTTTTATTTTATTTACGTTTTAGGGGCATTGATCATAATATGCTTATTTCAGCCCTGTCAGGCAGCTCTACAAGCAAGCGAGTACATTTGCGGAATGAAAAGGTTGACCACCTTAAGATCTGTTTTTGCTTGCTCAGTATCAGTTATCTTATCTTATCAGTATCTGCTTATCGACCGAGTATGACACGTTCCGTCATAATGAATGTCATTTCACTACATGGCCACGTACCATGGTCACGTATAAACAACAGCCACTATTGGTTCAAACTGAACTCAAGTCTTTATTGGTCGTTGCAAAAGTGTTGCTATGGTCACGTATAAACAACAGCCACTATTGGTTCAATATTATTTCTCTCGTCTGTTACACAGTTTAAAAAGGTAACATGGACTTGCAACGCGTAAATAAATTTATTTGAAAACTGGTCAAACATTTCGTTCCGCGACTGTACATAGATAGAAATAAGTTTATCAGATTACCATTGGCATGATTGCCTCTATATATTTTGAGTTTTGTGATATAGAGTGGTGTAATATTTCTCGAAATGGTTCGCGTGAAAAAGGCTCTGCGTGTGTTCCGGACGGTTTTTGAACTTGCCCTGCGCTGCGCACAGCCGCGCGCGTCGATGTTTTCGGTTTATTGTAAACAATCCGCTGAAAGCATCCGCGACTTTGCCACTTGCTCAACTAACCTGAAATATATTTCCCAATGTCATTAATTCCCAAGCCAGACCAGTTTATGTTAGTGAACTGCGCATTTTTATGTTTTTGACCGCCTCTAACTCACTAGTGTATCATTTGTGTCAACAATTTGTCGTTAAACTATAAAATAAATTTAGTTGGCAGTGGAGCATTGATAGCCGCTGCCGGCGCGGACGCCGACACGGCCAGACGCTTTAAATTATTTTATATTGACTACCCACTGTTAACACGCGATCTCGCTAAACCCGCTGTTCGTTTTCTGTTTCCTAAAAACAACGAAGTATTTTTATTCAGCTGCTCTGTAACAGTTTCTGTCAATTTATATAATTTGAAATAGTTTTTTTTTATGTTAATAACAAAATCAAAATGGAAACAACTCCTACGGTCAAATTTTATGAAAGATTCCTTTATAAAACAAAAATCAAAGGGTAGTTTAGTAGTTTTGCATGCTTGTATTGAATTGGCTTAGAAGGTATGCGTACTTAAATGCAGCTAAATAGGTACATATTTACTACCTATAATGTGAAACTCAGACTGGCGCCCTAACGGATACTATTTCATTTCTTAAGAGCTTGAGACTATAACGCTGATTCATCCCTGCTATTTTAAGTAGATAACTTCTAATTATTAGGTCAGGTCCTATCATTCGCGGTTGTGTTCTTACCCCAAAGTATGTTTGTCTAATTTCTTGCAAAATTGGAAAACAAATAACATGAGCTGTCTTCTTCTTTCTTCTATGTTGGTTCACCTCTTACCCAATTCACTGATGAGGACAGAAAATTTCCAAGCACGATTTGCAATTCTGCTTACTAACTTCCCCATGGGTAACTACATACACGTAGCATCAATACTTCAATACGCGCGTGTCAGAGTGGTGTTAGATGCTGTAGCTCGGATCTCGCTATAGATTCATTTGAGGGTTTCGGTCTTCAAATGTAGTGGTAAAGCCAACACATCTAGGATTTAGAACAAAATAGACGAACACACGTCACGACACTTGTGTACGATTGTATGTAAGTTGTGATTGTCGTCTATTTGTAAATGCACACACACACGTATGCAAACGCAAGGCTGGCGTGATTTAGCTGTAGCTGGTGTTGGCGAGCGGCTAGAGAATGCGCCCGCGCCGTTAGGCCGGATGCCAACGCAGCCAGACTGCCCGACCCCATTCCTGTTCTGGCTAATTCATTTAGCAACTGCAGCCGGCCTCAGCTACCCGACTCGCCTTGTGCTGTGCTCCCTCTTAAACCGAGTTATAATTAGAAATAACACGCAAGGTATTGGGCTGAATTAAGCATCCGTTTGTGTGCTTGTTTATTGTTTAAGTTACAACTAAAAAATCTGATCTTTGATATGGCTCTAGAGTACGTACGCATGCTTGCGTATTGTAATTTTACTGTTTAAAGTAGATGTTACCTACTTACTGGACCCACTTGTCAATTTTAATACTTATCAAATCGCCAAGTTTACAAATTTTAGAGTACCGAAGTTAGTTTTTAAATTTGATTCGCTTGTTGATTCAACAAACGGATTCTTCTGTTTTTCTATAAAACAGTTAACAAAACCGAAAAGTTTTAATCCAAGTTAGTTGCAAGAACGCTTGCGTCATTTACAGAGAGCGTAGTCTCGCTGCGTCGCATTGTAATACGTGCACGTATTGTAAACGTTACCAAATGGGTAAAAGTTGTAAATAGTCGCATTCCGGCGAGTTCCGGGAACCGTTGGCGCCGCCCGCCGGTGCAGCGCGCGCCTGCACTACGAAGCTCACCCTCTACAGATATGACATCGCAATTGACATATTTATATAATATAATTTACGAGTCTGCCAAAAAGTATTTTCATGACTAATTTTGTGACCAGCTTTTTTTGCATAGTCATTATCTGCTTATTAAGATCATCATATTCGCATTGTCATCGGGTTTACATACCTTTATATTCCAAATTTCAGGCCATTCCATTAACAGGAACAGCAACTCATTTATTCAAAAAAAATACAAACATATTGCAAAAAAAAACTTTACGGGTTTGAAATTTACTAACAAAATGCATATGGTCTACTTTGTTTTTCATTCTGAAAATTAATTCTTTGTCTTAACTTTCTCACGTATGTTGAATTGTTGTTGATGTTAAAATTGTATATGTAACTGCAGTACCAATAAATTAAACAAGGATAAATCCTGTTGAACATGTCAAGCTCAAAATGTATCGATGTATCATGAGTTCATGACCATCATTTAAGGTATCATTATAATATTCTATTGATTCATTATGTTCCTAATTATTGTCTATTTGCATTTTTATCTACCTATATAATGTCCTTACATTTTGAGTTTCATTAGTGCCCATTTAGCACATAACCGGTAGATTTCCGCCTCCAAAGCAATTCCCTTCGTAGCGCTGTGGCCTGGTAGCGGGAATGCGCGCGAGTGAGAATCCTGGCCGGCGGGAGCCGAGCGACGACCTCCTCCACCCCGTAATGTCCGAGCATTCCTACAAGTCACCCCTTCTACGTCCTTGGGAAATAAGGCGTCTTGGAGCTGTAGGTCGGAATAATAAGCGTACTAATAATAACTATAAATTAAAAAAATACCCCAATGTAGTACCTCTAGAATTCAAAAGCCCATACATTACAAGTCCGTTTCAGAGCTGACATCTTTTAATCTCTCAACCGAATTTCATGTAACTTAGCTAAGCTAAACCAGATAGAAAACACTATATATACGTCTACCCTTAGTGTTTATGATTATATAATACTTGCAGCCATTAGAAAGAAAAGGGGCGCTATAGAAGAGCCGATCCATGTGTAATTTTATTCTAAATAAACCTGAGTTCAATCGCCCTTGCTTTGGCTATTGTTCTGCACTGGAAAACTATCACGACACAAAATTTACCACATTTTGCAAATTTCCCCTTATTTATCAAATTTAAGGAAATGGGAAAATGTTCTGGTATTATGATTGGTATAAATAACTTTCGTCTTTGAGAAATATGCTTGTTTATGGCATGGTAGTTGTAAGTAATGCGCGGGAATGGGAATCCTGGCCGGCAGGAGCTGAACGACGACCGCGTCCCGGGTCATTCCCATCTGTTACCACCCGCACACTTTTTCCTGGCTTATTACAGTGGAATAAAGTCCGGTGGTAAAAAATGGGAATAACCTGTCTACCTTGTGCTCTCCGAGCGTGTTACCCTGCACATGCTTCTAATATACCGGAATTTCCATTATTCATCTTCGTTGTCCTTGCGAAGGCTACCCAGGTGTGATAGAATTGTGTAGCTACAAGAGCTTTGGATAATTACAGCAGATATTGACATAAGGTTCTCTTCGAAATATAGGTTCTTACTCTCGGGTCAATGAAGTAATTGGCATTTTGTAAACGTTAACGGCCACGAAAATCAAATAATTTATATAGGATTCATGTGAGTTGTCAGGCGTGCTTGAGTCATGACATGAATTAACATCTTGAGGAGTCGGTCGCTATCTTTCGTAAAATCCGACTTGGCTAAAAGCTAACCCCCTTACTTATAAACGTGGATTAAGCTTGGAATAGTTTATGCCATGCTTTGTCCTTATCTGTAATTGTGACATTTGCATCTGACAGAAAGTGAGAAAGCATGGCGTAAACTATTCCAAGCTTATTCCACGTTTATAAGTAAGAGGGTAAGACTCCAAGTCAGACTCGTTTAAAACAACTCTTGGTTATATGGTTTTGCTTCCTCATCGCCTGACAACGGCTTTATGGGCGGATCCAGAACGACTTTCCCAGCAATTAACCAGCCAGCTGTTTAGATATTTTGTCGTGGATATTTAAGGCAGATATACTTTATCTCCCTTCATAACCCTAAATTCTGGTCCAGCATCCCGTCCACACAGTCCACAAAAGTTGCTTCCTTTCTGGCAATACTTAGCTGACGAAAATGACTCGAAGTCAACGTCGTGGCTCAATAGGTGGCGTTAAAAGCGTTCTTATTAATCTTAACTCCTTATTGTTTTAAAAAATTTCAAGACTATTTTCTAAACCCGTACGTTTATAATAATAAAATCTTCATGAAATAAAAAACAAACTAGTCATATGAAATAGACGTCGTTGGCGGACTCGCGTTATGATAGTTATTTTTTTTCCTTAGAGAGTACCTAACCCAATTTTGAAAACTTACTTAATATTATATTATAAATGACAAAATTTGAAGTTTGGATGTTTGAATGTTGGTTACTCAATAACATTTCTACCACTAAATGGATCTGGATGAAATTTGGCACACATAATATACCTAGGTTAGGTCGTGGAATAGGCTACTTTTTATCCCGGAAAATGAATAGTTCGCGAGGGAATAGCGATAACCGACAACTACGGGCTTGGAGTTGCGGGCAATAGCTAGTTAACTATATCAATTCGATGCACCAAATTAAATAAATATGCAAAAAACGTACTCGCTTCAGCTTTTGTCTTTTGAGTTTTGATACACAGACGTGTATACATTAAACCACGCCTGTTTTCCAGAGGGGTAGGCAGAAACCACTTGTTTCCACCTGCTACGATCCTGACATATTAATCTCTTTCGCTTCTTCCACATTCATACATCGAGCCATGCACGCACGTGTCGGTTTCGGGTACTTAAGACGTTCGTAATGCAATTTCAATATTTTTCATACTCTTATAGAGTTGCAAATATTGTATCTATTACCTTTAAACGAGCAATTATTGTTTATATTTATATCGGCAACGGCTCCAACGATTTTCATGAAATTTAGTAGGTACGAGTATGCATGGGGTTTCGGGGGTGATATATCGATCTAGCTAGGTTTCATTTTTAGAAAAACTTACTAAAAAATATATCGAGCAAAGTTCGCGGTCATCCAGGTACTGTTCGTTAAAATGCCAAATGGGTTAGCCAAGCTGGATACTATGACCGTAAAAATATTTATTATACGTCCGCGAGGTAAAAAATCCTTACTGTCTCTTGGTTAAAAACTATATACCGCATTTCAAATCCATCGTTTGAGGTGTGATGAACCGTGAATATATGACTCGCGTCCTGCCCCGGCTCCGCACAGGTAGCACTAATAAAAAATAGTTGATCCGATCGCTATCAGACTTTACAGGATCACCCGCAGGTCTTTTCTGAAGATTGTCTGAAAGTCAATTTGGAGTCTATAGGGAACATACACATATTGATTTTTATATAGATAAATCAGTAAGGATGAGGATTGACATAAGGTATCGTGCATTCGCATATATCAATTCTTGACATTTAGACAGATTCCTAATGTCGACAACTTTCTTGTCTAACCCTGTAGGTCGGCCTTTGTCCGCAAAAAGGGTTCCATTAATTTACAAGCTGAGTTTATAATCTTCAGAAATCCTATTAAGGAAAGTGGTCCTAAATCACACGGCAGCTAGAGGTCATAAACGGCTGTTAGTGAGTGCGCGGCAAGGAATGCGGGGGGCGCGGAATGTGGCCCGGGCAAGAAGTGCCCTCGCCGGCCTGCGCCGGCGCAGAGGGAAATATTCGCAACCTGGCTAGGCTGCGCGAGAGACGATTGTTTCAGTCGATTTGACTTATTTATTCGATTTTCTCTTTTTTTGCATACATGGGAGTATTTTTCACTTAAACAGAGGGCGCCCGTGACTTCGTAGAATCCGATTTTTGCTACTTCCCTTATTTGTTTCCGTTGAGGTTTAATTTTTGAAGAATCCTTTCTCAGTGCTCTCCTAAGGTAGGTACCCAAATTCGCATTCGGCGTTCGTTATCGTTATCCAAAATGTATAGGATTGACGTAAGCTGTCAGATGGATGCGTCGAGTGCCTACGTCAATTCCATACATTTTGGCAGTTTTCGAATTTAGTTTACGTTAGCTTTAAGCAACTTGTCTATCCTCACAGGTCGTATAAAATTCAATCAATTGTTTTTAAAGCATACCTACTGTACAGATGGACTGACAGATGCCATCAATTTTATGGGTACTTAATAATCTTATTCAAAAATTTACATATCGCTATAAAAACGCCTTAACCTTAATAATGTTGAAGTTTTGCTATTGCTCAATCGGCGGCAGTGAGTAACGAACAGGCACATCCTGGCCAGTGGCTAATAAGATTCATGATAAGTATTTCGTTTGGGCGTAGAGTCCACATACGTTTTTTGTTTCATTATATGACATAATGAGATCAAGAAGTGTGGTGATCCATTGTTGTAGACAATACGTCTAGCAAACGATTCTCACCGCATGCGCACATGACTCATTTAGAATGTAGCGTACCGCAACTATCAATACGAAGCCGGTTCGCTCGATAATAATGATGAAAATATTTAAAGTGACTTTTTTTGCGAAATTCGAACGACAGTTGCGAAGTTATTAAATATATCAAAGCGGTCGCCTTGTTTCCATTTTGTGTCGCAACGCATCTCACAAGACTGAGCGGCGTCCGAGGCGGCGGCTTCCGTCGCGGCCGGGCGCGCGGTCTGGCGCCCCCGCGAGGGGCCGCGCCCGCCACTGTTAACTCTGTGTGGTCAAGTAGGCATGCAGTGCTAACTGGACCCGAGAAAGTCGTCTATTTCGAAATTGTGTGTTGCGTGAGCTCGATATGCAGTGTCGCTGCGGTGCCGTGGAGTCTGTGCGAGCGCGGCCGCTCGGCGGCGCGCTGTCTGCGCGTTCTTCCGGGCGCAGCACCCGTCCGACCAGTCGCAGCGCACCGCCCGCTGCTTGCCGCGGGCGATCGGCCTTCGGAGCCGAATAATTAAATCGAGAGAGCAACGCCGCACGCGCAGCACTACCGCGGCCGCCTCTCGGACCCCGAAGAAGCGGTCGCGGAAGGCGCTGCCAGCCTTGATGGCGCTGATCTGCGCAATCGAGGCCGGTTTGCGGTGCGCGAATTGCGTCGTAGCCCCGCTTAATTCTCGCTACCGCCTTCTTCGACAATTTGATCGTCTTGTAATTTTGGCCGATGACGACTTACAACTGAGAATTTCTTAAAACCGAGCATACCTCAGAACCCAGGTCTTTGTCTTTGTTTTACGATGCCAGAACCACACATTGATAATGTCACTAAAATCATCACCCTCATGTTCCCTGTTCGAATATGTTTGCTAGTCAAAAGTTGATTAGTATTCCGCAGATAAAGGTCAAATCGGTCCGCCCCATCGATCCTGTACTCAAGCATCACCATTTCTCACGGATCGTCATTATGTCTAATAAAATGCAGCCTCGATGGTTACATGTACATTTTTCTAATAACGAAATTCTATTCTTCTTCAAGTTGATGTAAACGAGTGAAGTGATAGAGACGTCAACTGAGTCGAAGGCGAGATCGCGTGTAAATGGGTAAGGCCACGGAGCGTTCGAACCGCCCCCGCGAGAGTGTTACCAAAACAATACATGTAACATTACAAAAAGCATTTATTTTCCAGGTATTATGTAAGAACCTAATCATAACTACCTATTGTAATTAAAAATAAATGCCACAGACATAAATCTTTGTCTATTTTGGTAACACACAAGACAGGGCGGTTCGAACGCCCCGTGGCCTTACCCAAATACAGATAAAAGCCATGGCGGAGCTAATGTCTCTATTCATTGACTCATCATAATTATTAGGGTTTCTGCTCCGAAAGATGTAAATGCCTGGTAATTTTAGGGTTAGTCATCGGTCAGTTAAACATATTTACCTATTCAATCATACTTTGATAAATTAATCATGCGGTTCAGTCTAATAACGGTCTTAATGTTTTTGTGTATCTAGATGTTTTAAATGCAACAGGTAGTTTATTGGCTAAACCAAATTAAAAATATGTAATTAAATTACCACATTTATATCCGTTAACTATGCAAAACAGTGTTTGATAAAAGGTAAAGCGACAAGCGTAATACGGACTTGGCGACGCGTCTTATACTTGCGCTCAAAAGTACCTACTAGATCCAAGTCGTTTTGTTTTAGTTCCGATTTGTAAATACCTACTACTAGTTACATAAAACGAAGGCATCATTGAGTCATGTTTCATTTAGTTATGTAAATATAAAATGTCCTAATCATTTCAACACATTAACATCGCATTTGAATGTTTGAGCTTTTATACTCGTATATCCATCGCGTATGTTATGAGACGGGCCTACTTTATGGCTTGTCGGCGGCTCAACAGTCGAGCGATTCTGCGAATCGGTGGATATTGTCGCAAATTGCTGCTTTCGCCACCAACTGAATAATGCATGCGATAACATAAGAGCATAGCATCACGTCTGCGCCGCTCCGCCGCCAAGCCGCGTGCCGCCCGCCCCGCGAGTGCTATAACGAGCTTCAACTCTTTTACTTTAACAAACACAACGCAAGTCAACCCTTGATTTGCCCTTAATTTGCCCTCAATCTCTCAACTCTGTAGCGCATTCATATTTTTATTGTTTAATTCTGACCTAATTCTAAATTAAGCGCTTATAAGAGCAAGGAAAATCATAAAGTTAAATGCTGACGACTCGTGAAAAGCGTGGGCATCACTCCGCTCAACCGCATCCCAGTTATTTATAACCCCTTTTTCCCCGACTCACCGCCGCCACTTTACAAGATAAACACTAACTGAAACTTACCTAACGCTTATTAAATTTGTCCATACGCTTGTTATCATATCCTTACACAACGACTTTCCAAACTTTCACATGGGCATTCTCTCCTTTTGTATCGGCTTGTCGCCGCGGTTGCGGGCTTATACTCAATGGTTATTTCCTTTGAAGTTATTGGAGCAGCGGCGTTAAATTTCGATTGATAATCTTAACGATTCTACTCGTAAAAATATTTCTTATCGCTAACAACATCTGAAAAGTTTATCTACTTCCTGTAATAAGCTAGCAGTCAACTAACTTACAAAATTCAACAAAATGTATTGGAGCTCCTGAAACACATTATGAAGGTTTGCGAACGGTTTATCATTTGTGGAGTTCACGAGGCGCTGCAGCGGCGTTCTGCCGGTAAATACTCGGGGCTCTTGTGTTCTTGAGAGGAGATCAGGTATGGGATGCATGGCGTCGTGTGGGGTGGCCCTGGCGGCGTTTCCCACAGAGGCGGCTCCACGACCAGTCCGTCGGAATGTGGTCGCGGCACCGGCCCGCACTTTCACCAAAACAATTCGTTAGCGGCCTCTTTCGGCATCGCACCGCAAGCCCCCACCCCGCCACCCCGCACACGTGAAAATTAACAACACACTGATACTTGACTCCGCGATCAGTATTTTGGATAAGAGGCCCTTTTAATGTACCTCGCCGACAAGACGACACCGCCTGGCTAGGCAAACAACGTGCTCGTGTACGGCTCAGTACAACGATCTCTCGATCGATCGCTTTATTACATGTCATCGACTCCAACACTTTCAGAAGCATACATTCCATTGAAATTTCGCTTCCAATCACTAATCCATTATCCTACTCACCCTTACCAGGCATACTCTGGATTTTTTCTTTTGCAATATATATAGAGACCGAAGTCTTAAGTATTTCTTTCAGAACTGTAGTAGAACTATTACGAAGTGTTTACTCGTATTTGTTCTTATGGCTATCTCTTGGCAAGCAGTGGACATTTTTTGGCTTGCACGATATCGACATCTTCTACTTACACATAAATTTAACTGTCAGTAGCTTAATACATGTCTAGTTATCGACTATGAATAAGTAGCAACGTAAACTGCCGCGCGTTCTAAATTTCTCTTGATGATTCGTAAATGCAACTAGTAATGATCTTTAATTAACGTGATCATCGGTACCAAAAACGCTACCATTTCCCAGGGTTTAAAATAAAGCGAGGGATTATTATTATGCTAGCAACTTTTCACAAACACGAGCCCCATTTTACGCACATTGACGCAATCGTACAGCGTAATGATTAGTTAGATTGAAGACAAAGATGGAAGATACTGTATCCATTCTTGATAAATCGAATTATTACTGCATCCAGTTGTTTAAATAGTATTATTAAATGGTTCTTATTTTACATTAAATGGGTATTCTTTAAATAGTGATGTAGTTTTACAGTAATCAAAAGCTTGTTTGAGATATCTAGAATCGTATACTATACCCTTATAACAATAACTCGACCGGCCCTCCATTTCGAAAGAGTAACGCAAATCGCAGAGACTACAATTCCCTACTCCCTATCAAAAGCGTTTCCCCAAAGTGGTAAAAATAAGTTCAATGAGCAATGACCGCGTCTGAACCGCTCATTTAGGTACTACAAAAATGTTTGATGACGCATGCATTTTTCTATATAATTGCCCACAAATCTGACTTTTAAGTTTTCACTACCAATCAAAAAGTTCTTAAACGATTTTTTTACATTTATTGTTTACTTATAAACTATAGTTTCAAGTAACGTATTTATCTCTGTTGAAAACGATGCTTTGGCGTTCATACAAAGTTGTAAATTTCTGTATATGAAGAAGCATCAGACCTCAGTTTTTGAATCCCTATAAAATGTAAGGTCTATTTTCATCAGAGGTTCATTCTACATCAGTTTTTAAACCTTAGGTAATGATCAACAGTAAATTGTAACTAGTAATAACATTGGTCCCGTATTTTTCATTGGTGGTCAAATTCAAAAAGTGATATTTGTAGTCAGTTTAATGGAAAAAACGCATATGTTTCTAATTATGTAGCCGCCTGACCATTTATGTACGTGTACGAATTCAGCATAGCGTTTTCTGTTTAATGTAAATAAGAACATTACAGATGTTACCGCCTACGCGTCATGCTCGTGTGTTACCGCTTTCAGTGCGTTTGTCGCTTTAGTGATAACAGAGTTTGAACTTCTAGCAGGACGACGCTCTGCAATGAAACCGATATGGTAACGAATGTTATGTCACCTGTGACTGCGTGAGGGTCGTTCTTTTAAACGTAGCTCCAATTTTCAAACCCTTGTAGCTCTTGTGAAATGACTTTTAACAGTGCCATGCCCGACGCAGTTCACAGTTTTGTACAAACCAATGTACTATAAGTAAATTGACTTGCATATCTAGGGTGACTTTTGTAACGGTTACGTTCGGTAGAAAAGGAAGCTTAGAGTGGGCACGTTCGATATGCCTAAACACTGCTTTGTTCGACACCTTCTGTACATCTACCAACCAACATAACAATGTTGTAATATTTACATTTTTGTGCAATAAAGAGTTACATACATTTTATGTTCTGTGACAGTGCTTGAATTCCCAGCAGGTATTGTATTGGTGCTGGTAATGATGTTCATGATGATGATGTTTTATGTATAGGTACGGGCAGTTGTCGGGCATGGTGGAGCCCGTGTTCGGCGTATTAGGCGCCGTGGCGGTCGCGGCCGCCGAGCCGGCACTGCCCTATGCGCTCGCCTTTGCCGCCGGCGCAATGATCTATGTCGTCGCCGACGACATCATCCCTGAAGCCAACGCCTCGTGAGTACCCATTTAAGGGCTCTTTTATGTACCCGTAATCAATCCAAACATACTCGTATGGCGATGTGTAAGTGTGGTCATGTAAGATTGAAAGCGTTCCATTAGACGCAATAGGCGGCGTGCGACGCACATAAAAGAGCACTACTTAAGGCTTGCTTCCACAGAGATTTTCACCTTAAATTGAGACTTACTTTTCAGCAGATATTTCTAACCTGGAACTTAAAACCAGGGATTGAAAACCGGTTTATTTTCCGTAGCGGTTAAAGCCACACTATTAGAGCCTAACCCATAATAAAGGTTACGCTCACAGGGAGCGAAATGCATTTACCGGTTAGAGAGCGCTCCTTCCGTGTGAGCCGAGACAAGGGTGAATGACGGAAGCGCTCTCTAACCGGTTATAACCGGTAAATGCATTTCGCTCCCTGTGAGCGTAACCAATTCGTTGGAACGTAACCCAAATAATTAACCGGTTTATTTGTAACCGGTTACAATCCCTGCTTAAAACTTACAGTATGTACGCAAATATTTATGTAAACATTGAGCTGATTGATCCTATAAATAAAGTGCAACGCTGTAGACTATATAAAACACTTAATTTTCTATTTAAAATGTCAAAAAAGGTTTTATATATCACTTTAACCGAAAGTTATTTTCTTCTCTAGTTGTATTATTCTTAACTGCATATTTTTAGCACTACTTACTTAAATCTTCTTATCTTTCATAGATAAGGATAGACTTGGTGGCTGCAGAATATGAATAAGTGATTATGATTACTGTAAAATACATCTATCGATAATTCAAGGGTAAATCCTCTTTATATAGAAACAAAGTAATTTTCCAATACGTATAAGTAGAATAGGCTTAAATACCTAACTAGGTAGACGAAGGTGGACGAATAGCCGTGTCCTTGGGATTGACCCAAAATATTTGTATGAGAACGAGCGGGCCCTTTGTGTGACCCTCACGAGACGGCCTCGGCCCTTAATCTGCCGGCAGGACGTGATAACGTTACCCTTTATTGCGTATCTAATGCGATGTATTTGCCCATTATCGTCGCGAGACGCTCACCTTCGATTCACCTAATGAATGAGCGTGTTTGAGATACGTATCTACTTATATTCAATCAGATGAATAATCATATACCTCTAGTACCTCCTGCTTACGTCCTTGTTATTGCTTGGGAATTGATCTTTAATACCCAACCATTGAATACACTTCTTTGTTTGTATTTGTAACAATACGGTGGCGTGCTAGTTTCATGTGCTCCAATTTGCAAACAGTTTCGGCTCCTGTCATAATTGGATTGACGAGGGTTGCGAACAACCAGGAAAACAATTGTTCCGATCCTAGTGACTGTTCGACGTTAGGACTCGACGCGAGCTTCGTAACCGCCAGAGGCTTGTTAGCGTGAGAGAGCGTAGCAACATCGTGGGTATATCGGCGCTTCGCGAGCACTTCCCCTTGGAGACAGCGGTTATTGTCCATCTTGCGCTTTGTGCACAACCGGTCGCTCCCTTCAGCTCCGCATACCAGTATTCCGGGCGCCTGATTGACTAATTGTTGACATATCCTCTCATTCATGGCGAAGCCGCCCCGGATTTGCATTGTCATATCCGCTCGCAGCCTAACGTACAAACTGAATTGTTAGCACGTTATCTTGACGTATCAGAACGGACAGATGTTAGCGACCGCTGGCTAAACCCAAGCTCTGTTAATTACCATATAAATATAGCAATGTGCAAGGAACACCTTGTTTATCTTTATCAATTACGGATAGTGGTCGAAGGTGTACCGCGTGTAAACTAAAATTAATTAGAGAGAGTGTAGATATGGCGTGCGCGCTCACCTGACACGCCTACGCGAAGCGCGCGCGCGCATCACTTAGCCCGATTAACATTGTTATAAAACATGATGATTGTTTATCATAAACAAACACTAGCTGCTGCTGGTGCCACCGCAAGGCCTATTAAACGGTGGCAGCTAGACCCGCCGGGCTTCCGCGCTTCGCGCTCATTAAGCCCTATTGTGCGCCCTAACAATAATAACATTTATTGAGATTGCTGAAACGTATGTGTTTAACTGTAAAACATTAGGATTCAATTTGTTAAATTAACTAAAATCTTAATAAAATAAAAGTTTCTTACAAGTGGTAAAACAAAGACTGAACTCAGAAGTCTAATATTTATTCGAAAAGTTCATTTGAAACATAGTAAATTTCAAATAATACCATGCCAAAGGTAAAAAACGCTTTATTACCAAAAACATACTTATGGGAGGACGTTTTACATCACTTTCCCTGCAAACGTTTTGCCCTGTCCTGCGGGGTGAGGGTTACCCGCTTCGAAAGAGTAATGGGTATTTTTTCCTAATTAACGGTATCCTATTGCATCAGTACGGTAGTAAAGGAATGGCACGAGGACGCGCCAAAAATAACGGCGCACCGTCTGACACCCTGGTCTGGGCGCGACACCAGCCATTAAGGACGCGCTCCTGAAGGATTCCTAGTTTATTTTGCTCCCTTTGTAAATGAAGAATCGATTCAAGATTATAATCAGGTGAAGCGTATTTAATGACAATAATACCTATTATCAATAAGTTTTAAGAGTTGTTGATAATTCTGTAGCTCCGTCTACCCCACTCGGGAATGAAGGCGTGAGTTTATGCATGTATGAATACCTTTTATGTGACTGGTTGAAATTGAAATGCGTAAAAAGTCAATTTGGGCACAATCTGTATTTTTTTTGTTAAATTGTAATAAATAAATTGTAGTTAAGTACTTATTATATTGGCTAGCAAGGAAAGGTACCCAACTGTCCGGCTCCTATTTGATTTGTTTTTAGTATGTTAGAGAAAAAAAGTTTCATACTTCTCATGGTGTTTTTTTTTTTGTAAAATTTAAGTTTGAGCCGAAATAACAAAACACGGGTCCATTCTTTTTTCATGTTCTCTAAGATATAATTAACTATCAATTTGCTTTAAAAAAACTCTACAGAACTTAAAGGTTTTGGTCACTTTTTGGTACTTAGGAGGACAATTTCTCAAAATAGGTTGAGTTTGGGCAGCTATAAAAATACATGTGCGTTATGTTAGATTACTCTCTAACATATATAAAAATAAATCAAACCGGAGCCGGACAGTTGGGTACCTTTCCTTGTAAGTCGTGCTTAATGTGGTTAAAGTATTTTTTTGTTAGTAATCATTGAAAAAAATTACATATACACATTATTGTTATTTCTTTTTAGACATTTTTAGTAAAAACATTTACTCAATCACGTTTACAGCACATCATGCTATTTACCCTAACTGCATAACTCCGATTGATAAAACTTGAAATGTTTGAAAACAAAACCATTATCTCTTAGTGTTATCGGCTTGGAATGTGTTGGAGCTTAACACTCGCAGTGCATTTCAAAACACGCGGCCATCTCGTGCCTGATCCTACTTCAGCCAAGATCGAGGCTTAAATAATAATAAAAACCCTGTAGGTACTTAAAGGCCTATTGATGATGATGGTGATTATGATCATTATAATGATTTTACTGATCCTCCCCGTTAGGGTGGTCCAAAAATTTTTTTTTTATTATTTTCTTTCTCCACAAGGGTATTTTTATTCGATTAGACTTTAAATACCTCTGTGCAAAAGAGTGAAATCGATCAATATTTAGGGGTCGCTATGATTTGGCGATTATTTATTAGAAAGAAAATAAATGTAATTTTTTGTACGTACTTCTTTAATACGAATGGTTTATGTGAAATAAACATAAACGATGCTAGTCATTTTTATCAAAAATTACTGTTGTGGATACTTTTTAATTTGCAAATCATAGCGACCCCTAAATATTGTCCAGTTTCACTCAAATTTTGTACAGGGGTATTTAAAGTCTAATCGAATAAAAAGACCCTTGTGGAGAAGGAAAATAAAAAAAACTTTTTGGACCACCGTAGGTACTCCCCGTTCTCTCAGACGTTTCCAATGTTTCCATCGACGACGATCAAGGTATCTGTAAGCTATAAATCTAAAGTAAAGGCGCGGGTATGAATTGCAAATCTAAGGGAAGGGAAGTAGGTCTGATAGTCTGTTGTCATTTTTTCAGGCATTAGGTTAACTAAAATATTAAAATAGTAAGTCAAGAGTGGCTTCTTATTGTTTAAGGTTAGTATATTTTATCTTTAACCTCTGTCACTAAACATCAAAATGTTGTTCGATAGAATGCTTTCCTATTTTACGAAGATTCCATAGAAACTCGTAACTTCATTCATGATGAATCAAACATTGTCAATGCCTAACTAATTCCGTTAATATAAATTATTATTCCAAAACTACTGGCTTTTTGCTACCTATAAAATGTTAAATTAGTAGACACATTCGAAGCAACGATGCGGCAGTGCCGTCTGCGCGCGCGGCGCCGCCGCAGCGGTCAGCTTAGCTTTGCGTCGCGTCTATTTGCAGTCGCAAGCGCAGGGCGGGCGGCGCTCGCGCCGTTACGAACCGAATTCGCCGCGTGGGCATGTCACCGTCTCGCCACTGTCAATAATAAATATGAAATTACGTGTTTGTCGGCGGGATGCCGGTGACGCCGCTCTAGTTTGTCTATGCGCTGACGTCACCGTCTGGGAATCCGGCGCGCCGGCTGCGCACCCTGACCTACGTCCAGGGCGTCGCGGCCGTCACTCTCCACCACCCCTTACTACCTCCCACCACCCCTGGTCTAGCGGCAACCAAAACTTCATATAAATCTAACTCTAATGGAAAAACAATTCTTAGAAACCCTGCTTGTAATTTACAATTTGATTAATACCCCAAAACTATGTCAGGCTGTCCCGTGAAGGCTAGGGGACATGTTGAATTAGCAGAATATTAATAATACGAAATTACGAAGCCGTTACACTGCAGCGCGACAGCCGTATGACGACTGTGCTGGGCTTGTATTCTACTCGGTAAAACCATATTCCTTTTGACAGGTTATCGTTTTGTCAACGTTATGATAGCTCTTATTTACTTCTACAGTACTGTCAAGGACTTTAATTGTTAAGCCACTATGGAACACTGTCGCATAACGTTGATCATTAATTTTAGCATAATTTCTTTCATATGGTTTGACGCTGCGCTGTCATTATGACAGGATTCCATAGTGGCTTGACAATTAAAGTCCTTGACTGTACCTAATGGCGGCCGAGTTAGGAACAATACGATACCACAAACTTATAGTAATGAACCATAAACATAGTAAGACTACATTATTAAACATGATTTACAAATTGCAAAACTTAAATTACTGAGATTATTCTTAATCTAGATAATTCTTATGTCAATGTAAATATTTAAATAAATTCATACTGTTCAAATTAAGAAGAAACTTGTTAGTTAACAAGAAAACATTATGAAGAACAAAAATAAACACCATAGTACTTGGAACGTTTTATCAAAACTTAAAAGTACCTACGAGTATAATTAAAGATTTTTTATTATTATTTAATTTCACCGTTTATCCATAAAATTATATTAATATACCAACATACACATATACACATGGTAAACATCTTAGCCTGTTGTGCAAAATATGTTTATAGGGGTTAATAACAAGTTTTTAGAGTGGTTTATAGGGGTAAATAACAAGTTCTGTACTCTGTCTACCCCACTCTGATATGAAGGCGTGACGGTATGTATGTAAGTGTATGATTTTAATATTTTTAAGTGTCCAAATGAAAACTCAACAACGTTAATACACTTACTTGAACCCTAATCCTGTTTGTAATTTCTCTGTCTTAGTTAAACGCAGAATACGCATCTAATTGTTTTCATGTCGACCATTAGTTTTATTTCAACGTGGAATAAATACATAGTTAAGCTTACGCCATCGTCTTAAAGTAAGCTAGGCTAAGCTAATTTAGCTAATTTATTTTCTCGTCAGCTTCGATTGTGCGCCGTCCGAATTCCCCGGTGCGTTTTCTTAATGTTGGATTATATTTAGGTGCGAAACATGTCTCCGGGCGGGGTTTCCCGCAGGACGTGCTTGGAATCTCATACTCGTGCTGTCATACTCGCGCCTGCCCAATGCGGATGTCGCAAAAACTAAACTTGTCAAGCACAAGCTACTGCGAAACAATTTCTGAAAGCATTATACGCAATTTATTGTACCTTAGAGTCGTTTGCGTTCTGCTAACGTACGCGCTTATATTTTTATTTATCCCATACCAGTTTGACTTTAGGACACTTGCGTTCTTGTGACACTAGTTTATTCGACTACGGTACCTGTAATTTAGAAACGTATCATCATATCTTAATGTTGGTCAGGTTTAATCTCAAGGAGTTTCTTAAATTGTTGTTGTATGGGGACGAGGCAATACTGGTTACATGAACCGGTACCGGACCTTTTATACTTCTTTACCGATAAATGAATTTTGTTTTATTCTTTACCCCTCTTAAAAAAAATCTATGCCGTCCAGCATATTCCAAAACTTATACTTTTTGCTTTGGCAACTTAACTTGTATCGACAAGTTTAAAAAGATTTCAGTACATTTAAAGTAGCAAGTCATTTATAAAATGTGGTGTAGTTTGTATGAATGACCGTTACTCGTCGTCCGCCGTCCGTCGTCTGACATCAACGCCATACTGTGACTCCATGACTACGAGGAATTATTTTAATGGGCCATAATTCCACTTATCGGATTCCGGGCGGCTATCAATGAGCATTGTTTCTGTAAATCCGAGTGCGTGAGCGGCAAGCGCCATCGCTCGGCCTTTCCGTATCGTAATTTTGCTACTCGTTGATATTCAAATATCGTTTGCTCGTTTATTTCTCAATGGCTCGTATTGTATGACGATAGCACTTTATAACGGACCTCATTGTTTATTTTGCGTACACACTATAAGCTTTTAACCATAAATCTATATTAATTCTAGGTGTGTACCTGACTTCGCTTGAAATGTGGATTCGGTGGTTCGTTTAGTAATCCAACTTCGTTGATTTGTGTTGAACAATGTTTTCTATGAACAGTGGCAACGGGAAGTTGGCGACGTGGGGGTGCATCGCTGGCTTCATGGTGATGATGTGCCTGGACGTGGGGCTAGGGTAAGCGCTCCCGCCGCCCTCTCACTACGTGCCTTCTAACCGGCGACCACGGCTGAGTCTACCCTCGAAGGCTACTGCCACTCGAAAATCGCTTGATGTTGATGTATAACAGTCGATATGGCTCATTCACTACACGTACCGTGTGCCTTGGTTGGAGAGGCTGCATTAAGCGATTTCCGATTGTCTGGTAACCCCTCATGACCACAATATTGAATTAGATTATGGCAACACATTGTTACCTATATGTGCAGCTAAGGTTTGTTAATATTGTAGTTTTTTTTGTTAAAAAGTTGATGAAATTGTTAGGCGTTTTTTTACACTATTGGTTTATTCTGTGTTAAACTTGTAATAAAAAAAACACTTATTTATTCTCTCGTGGGGGTGTGTCCCTCCAGTGATATTATGACGGTTGGTTTTTGGACGACGGTCACTTCTGGTCACAGGTTATTTAATCGTAGCTAAAACTGCAATTGACTGGTATTAAATGAATACATTATGTATGGAAAGACTTTACAATTATTAAGAACGATTACTTATAGTATTTCTAATAAGTAAGAAGATTCTAAAAAACTTGCATATCTTTAAGTGGATACATCTGCTGCGTTAATATCAAAAATGTTACTTTTTTCCCGTGTTGACTAATATGGGTTCTATTTTCGTGTCAATTTTTATAAACGAGAGAATTGGTTTAAACATAGCAATCGACTTTTATTAGATCATAAATGTATTCCAATAATTTTTCAGTTGATAATAAATTGAATTCCCAAAGATAAAATATGCAACTTTGAGGTCTTAGTACTGTTATGTACATATGTATAGTAAATAATGTTAGTTTATTAAGGGACTGCCAACAATCAAATCAATTAATACTAGTGTAAATAGGACTTACAGTATCGCTAACGTTGGTGATCTCTGAAACTTGATGCATTCTGCTACTTCTTATCTATTTCTAGGTTCTAAGTACTCCAAATAGGGTATTCTGGCAGTAATAGTTCCCCGGTACGTCAAGATGAGTAAATTGATATTAGTAGTAATGCTAAAAATGCCAATCATTTTCAGTTTTTTCAGACCTTGGTTGCGTTGCCTTCAAATTAGGGAAAACTTGGCAGACGACATAAACATGCTGCCCTAGTTTTAAGAATTTTAAAGGCAAAACAACACACGAATCCTGTCTATGGTTGCTGTAACCAATTCTGTTTATAGTTGCTGTAAGTTACCTCGTATCAAACACTTCTCTCGTCAATTCTGTACAACTTTTATACAGTCGTTGCCATTGTAATAATGAACATGCTTAGGCCTACCATGATATAGTTCTGTCCTGGACAATTTTTTCAATATAATAATTATGCAAGTATTTAAATTATTTCATAAGCATTAAGTTAATAAATGAAAAGTGTACATAATCGGCTTTCTGGTACTGATACTTTGTTATTTTTTCCTTTAAATATTACTTATAGGAAATTGTGTTTTCCCGGTAAATTTTCATCTAAAGGTGTCGTTGACATCAAACTTTCTTTTTACAAGCTGGTTTATAGATTGATTCATCACTTTATTGTTAGTCCTTATTTCGGAACGGTACGAAAATGTTATTGCGAACAACAATTTAATTGAAAGCGAGATCCGTTTAGTAAGACGAAAATTTGTAAGAAAATATTCTTAACTATTTTATATTGTTTACGGTAGTTAATAGTTAAAAGTAAGTATGAAAACATGTACACAAGGCCGACGATCCTGAGATATTGAGTTATGATATTGCATTTGATTTGCATTGAGCGTGAGGCTTAATAGGTGCTCATTTAAGTTAAGAATAAGTTTAAGCACATCGTTATCGTTATGATATCATGTAATAGAATAAATATTTATCATTTTCCACCATTCCAACTGTATTCAGACAGAAGCGTTTAGTTTAGTTTTAGCCATTTTATTCCTATAATGATTAATTTTTTTTTTGGATAAGCTCTTCTGATGTACAGTTGGCATGGTACACATCCAATGTGCTAAGCTCGTCTGCGTGTATGACTCGTAATTTTCTACTTGGATCTTCAGTCTAGATTATAGTTTAGGAGTTCTATGTGTAACCAAAAAAGTAGCCAGAAGGAAGATGGACTTTTTATGGTGGTCGATACAAAAAGCTTAATATTTATTCTCATACAATCGCGCGGTAATTGTGCTTACTGAACACTAATCAAAATAATCCTTTCAGATTTTATAAAATATTTAATTTGCAATAAATAATCCATTTATATTTTCGCCTCTGTGATCGCTAAAATCTAATGTAGCTTTCAAGTAAATCATCAGTGGTAAAATAGGATTTGGTGTAATAGGAGTTGTTGGAAAAAAAATATGGGAACGGACTGTCTGACGATTTTTCAGGACCTGAGACAAATTTATTTAAAGATAATTAATAATCCAAATGACCAATGTATCAATTAGTTAAAACGCAAATAATGCACAAAAAGAGAAATACTTACACAGCTTTTATATGAAACGTTTTTTGGAGTCGATCATCTTAAGTCTTAACTTAACAGAGGGCATTTCAGTCAAGGGCATGCATCTTACCTATATAGGGCCTGTCCGCATCACCACAGCGTGGAGCCGTCGAGAGGCACGTTTCCGTGTACGTACAGATGCACGGTCCGGTGCCGTGTCGTACCACGGTACGGCGCAGCATCGTGGGGATGTGGACAGCCCCTTATTTCAATGGAATAAGGTAAAAAAGTGTTTTATGTACGGAAACCTTACACGAAAACATATCCTTGGCTGTATAAGTTTAGACAGTCATCCTTGGCTGTATAAGTTTAGACAGTCCAATCTTTTACTTTGGCTCATTACATCTTCGAGGATATTGTAATTCCGCGTAACTTGCTTGATTTGGCAGTTAGCGGTATTTTGCACATCCCTGACGATGTCGCATTTAACTTGTTGCCAATATCTGTAACACGTGTATTCCATTTTGAACAAGAATAAATTGAGAGGCTTTTGATTTGTCATTGGTATAGTTTTACGACGGGCGCCTAGTGTTGACAAGGCGCAGTTTTCTAGCTATAATAAACCTTACTTTTATGCATTAAAAATGTAATTACAATGGCTAGGGCAAGGCTGCAATGCTGAGCTATGTGAAGTCATTGACAGAAATAGGTACGCTGTACACACCGCTCTCCTGCAAAACTTTAAAACTGTAACATAGCAGTACAGTCACGAGCAGGCAGCGAAACTTTGGTGCCGGTGACAGCCGTATGACGTCAAGATTCATACAGAGTGTTTTTATCTACATTATAGATAACCACTAACAACATATTGGCCTCTTTAGTTTACGGATATTTTATTGACACTTGAGACGCCCAGTATTTATAAAAAGTGACACCTTACTGTCTTTGTCATATACCTAAATCAGAAAATTTTCGAAGACAATAATAATGTAAGTATATCAGATTAAATAGTATTTTTTATTCGTGAATTTAAGAATATTCTCATTAAGGACGGATAAAAGGCATTCGGTTCCAAATTTATTACGAGACATTGCAATGGAGATGCCAACATATTGAATCGAAAACTTCTTCAGTACTTAGATGAGAAGGATGAACACGATCTTACCGAGAAAGTAAGTTAGGTGTTATTAAAATATAGACGTATCGTAATAATATGAATCATCTATGTCACTATTTTAATATGTTGTGTATATTTTATAAAAACACCCTATATTTAAATTTGCGTCATAATGACGTCACCGGCACCAAAGTTTCGCTCCCTGGTCACGAGATTTAATTTGGTACCCACCTTAGGTCCAAAGTCAATCTGATTATAGTGATTATACAACAATAAGGTTGACTTTCCTAAGTTACAGATGACTTGACATCTCTAATAAAGACATTGACGACTTCAAGGATATTTTTCTTGAAATGGGTCCCAAATTAACGCTCGTGACCGTACATTTCGTCAAATTATACCTACATCAAATAGTAAAGTTTTGTGGGATAGGCCGCTGGCTTTTAACTTTTAGTGTAACATAGCGTAATTTATGTGCGGATCCTAGTTTACTCTAGATAATTTTAGCACAATTCATGGAGAATACGAATTTAATGATTGTTTTGCCGAAAAATATTTTGTTTATATTGTAATTTTTAAATATAATTATGAAATGCAAGTTTGTCAAGTGATTTTATTTAATATCAATTGTACTCTTCTTTTTCCTTATTTGAACAATAAAAGTACTATCAGCCCAATGGAACCCTGACCCACCATAGAACGGTGTCACAGTGACATTATAAAACAATTTGTTTGACACTTCTTATGACTTGAATCATAACGTCTCTGTGACACAGTTCTATGGTGGGTCAAGGTTCCAATGGTCTGATAGTACACTTCCACCAGTGAAGCGAGACCAGAATTTATATCTCGCTGGCCCATTTCCACCAAAAGTGGCCATCCCGAGCCCGCGATTAATATCTATAGAAGCGGCTAGAGGTGTTATTTAACCCCGCCGCAATATTATAAGGTTAACATGAGTATCTGTGTTTGTCCTTGGTATCGTGGCTCCTAAACTATCAGCTCTGAGGCGAATTTAAAGCTGCCTAGCTGAAAACGTACGCCCTAAAAGCTGTTTGCTGTCGCCATCCCCACCAATCAACTATTAATAAAAAAGATAAGATAAAGATAAAATACATTTATTAAGAAGGCCGCACGGGCAATATAGTCCAATCCAACCCTCTCCTCGCCGGAATTTTGGACAACAAAACTGAGTTACTAACGACAAGAACGGAACAATTTTCTGTTGGCTGGTGATTTTTTTACAGGCGTTTTTTACCGCGCTTCCCCGCTTGCAGATGCAGAAGGTGGCAGGCAGGGGTTACATGAAAAACGCCTGTAAAAAGGTCGTCGTGCCTCATTTTCACGTTTTTATTTAGAAATCTGTCGCCCATGTTGGTTCTCTTTGGAACTCAAGATGGCGGTCATGGTGGGAGTCGTCAAGGGACTCATTGTATGGCATGTCACATTTTCGCGGATGGGAAATTCGAATGTCACATTCGGCATACAATGTGGCGGCCATGATGTTTTCGGAAATAGACGCCATGGATATCGTGGGTATCGTGTTTCATATTTTCGGGGATGGGAATATGGGAATATCAAATTTGGAATTCGAGTTTCGAAAAAGTCGTCATGGGTATCGATTGTTTTCGAAAAAGTCATCAGCGTCAAAGTTGCGGGTGGTAGGACCTTGTGCAGGGCCCGTCCGGATCGCTACCACCATCTTATCCATTAACCTACCGCCAAACAGCAGTGTTCGCATTGTTGTGTTCCGGTTTGGGGATAAGACAGCCGGTGAAATGACTAGCATAGAGGCATTCCATCTTAGTCCTCAGGGTTGGCAACGCATTTGCAGTCTTAGGATTGCATCGCAGTCCTGTGAATGCGAATGTCTATGGGTCACAGTTTCCACTTACCATCAGGTGGCCTGTGTGCTCGTTTGTCTTCTATATGACATAAAAAATAAAAATAAAAAATGGGCAGTGCATCTCATGTTTACGCGGATGGTGAATTCGAAAATGATGTCAGATTTGGAATTCAAGGTGGTGGACATGTTGTTTTTCGTCAACATACTAAGGACATAATATAATGCACGTCGAGCAATTCATCAGTTAATTTATTGAAATATAAGAACATAATAATATAATAATAATTTAGGTAACAATTTGCAACAGTCTGCTACCGATTATAATTTGCAGTACATACCCCCCAGATGTATCTATTCTAATCCTACTTGTACTGTCTCATACCGAATCATCACGTGAGTGTTGTCGGGTCGCGTGGCATATCAGTAGGTACCTTAGGTGTTTCGGTACTAACTTTGGGCCATTAATATTGAATAGGAAGAGCCGCAACTTTCTTGCAACTTTATTGCGGTATGTACCTACTATGTACGTAAACACTATTGTACGACTATTGTATTGTACGACTACTTACTGGTGAAACGACTTGCATAGAGGCAATCCGTTTGCAGTCTTGAGATTGTCATTGTAAGAGCCGTATTAATAATGTTCATCTCGAGATGCATCAAAAATTACAGTGTTCTATGGTTTGACGTTTACTTTGACGTTTTGTGACGAGCATCTCAGCCAAGATGAGTTTATTAATTTACGGCCCTAAGATTGCAATTGTTTCACAGTTAACTTACTATGTTCTCGATGCCCTGTGTGCTCGTTTGCCATATCCATGCCATAAAAAATCAATGCTTACAACATGGATGTATACAGCAGAACTCAAACCTATGTTCCTAGATTATCTTTTCTAGTTATCTAGACAGATTAAAAATGTTTAAATCACAGTGGTAAAGACGTTCATTAGCACTAATGTCCTATTAGGACACCTTTTGTCCGTTATAATTCGCCATGGTGACTGTAGACCAGTGATCCTCAAAGTGGTCTATATCGACCCCCAGGGGTCGACGATGACCTGCGAGTCCATGTGAGCGGAAAAAATAAATGGGCCAATCCCATTTAAAGAGGTCGGGACTTTAATTTTGGCTTTCCATTAATGAAAAAATCCATAATCATACACAGTTAGAAGTTACCTACTTAATTACGTAATACTTTCTTATAAGTATGTACCTAAATAAACAACTATTATCTAATTATAAATTATGTTGAAATTTTTTCAGTGTGTAGTTTTTAAATTTGTAAAAGAAATAATTCCGCGCTCAGTTATTTTAATGTAGTCTGTGTAAATTTTCAGCCGGCTAGACGTCCAAAGTTATCCGTGCAAAAAAACCTAAACATTTTTGCTTAGTTTTTACGTAATAACCAGAGATCGGAATAGGTAGAGCTAATTTGCCTAAACTTGAATTCATTCATGCGTGAGTGAAATGGGAATACATTATTGAATGAAGGTGCATCAAGTTTAGGCAAATTAGCTCTACCTATTCCGATCTTTGGTAATAACTTAATATTCGGTAAGCAATTTAGGGGTCCACCCAAAACCGAAACAAATGCGAAGTGGTCTATGAGACAAAAAAGTTTGGGGACCTCTGCTGCAGACTAAAGGAGACAATTAATTTAATGAAATGTGTGCAACTAGGGGCGAATAAGGCGATAGATATCAGAGTGAAATTTGCAACACGTTCAAATTTTCTACCTCTCTAATAATATCTCTCGTCTATTCTAATATTACAAAAAAACTATCCTAACCGTTTTGATAAAGCCTGTACCCAGAAAATTCGGCAAGAAAATTAAATAGACTTCATTATATTTTGCTTAACAACAGACGGTAACATAACGCGGATGGGATAATAATAATTGATTACGTTCTAATATTAGCGCCTAACAAGTATTATTTGCGTCAAAGCACAGCCAATGGTCTTATCGGTTCCTTTTCCATGAATCGGAATGTACAACAGGAAACATGAGTACTTCTAATAATAATCCTTCAGCTATGGGAAACACCGCGATTATTGCTTACCGCTAAGATTATTTATAAAGTTGGTTGTTTTTAATTTACATAAAAGCCAGTATTCTCGAGCAATATTCGTGTAGAAAGAAATTTGGAAAGTATTTATTTTATCAGCAACGATCCCTTGGAACTATCAACACCGACGAAGTCGTGTGAGTGTATCACCCTATATCCATCTATATTAAAAATGAAATTATGTGCTTCACTTGACTGACTGACCTTTTTTCCATGTTCGTGAAAATTACAATGTTGTTTGGAAATTTGGACGGCTGTCCGATCAGCTAGTATGTAGGTAATTAAAAATCAATGACCACGGGTTAGTTTTTTATTTACATTTCTACTTGAAAATATTCGAGTACAAAAAGATCAAAATCTGTAGAAAGTTCTATTTCTACAGCAAACATAACTTAACCACCAGTTCCAGTACCAGTTATATTTGTATAACTTAACTCGCACGCTCGTAGGCATTGTTAAGTTGGGTCGAAATTTCATTAAAGGCGACAAGTGACTCCACTTGTGACGAGTAAGAGGGAAAGGGCATTCGAAGTTTCGATTTAGTGCTTCGTAGTAATCATATAGAAAACAATAATTTTTGATTACGATCTTGATTGTTGCTTATTCGCAGTAGTTCCTTTAGCCGTACCTTTTAGTATGAAAACAGAAGTCATACCTATTTCCTCCAAAAGTTACTGCAAAAATGAACTACTGCGAATAGTTCACCACTAATTTATCATTGAAACCGACTCTACTAACTATTTAGAGCTTCCAGAAGCCGAAGATGTAGATATTATCTCGCTACACCATCGAGGAAGGCAGCTGCCAGAGAGGAGGAGCGGCGAGTTGTGAAGCTTGCCACCAACGCCTAATATGATGACCACGACCACTCTGTTAAGACTGAAAACGAAGAAGTAAAAGAGGAGTAAAAAAAATATTACCTTCTAAGAGTCAGCAGGCTCGCGATGTGCGGCAAATTGAAATTAAAATGCTACGGGTACAATCAGGCCACACACACATTGCATGCATTGCGCGCATTGCATGTGTGTATGACCGTTAAATTTTAGAAGATACTTATTTACACCTTTAAGCGTAAGCTTAAAGGCTATTTTTTGACGCTTCAAAAATCCTAATTTCCCAACCAGCTCCCTATTTCACCATCTTGACAATGACACGTGTGACGTGACAGGTGACAATTTGTTATACATTGCAAAGTTAACACGCTGATACATCACTGAGTATCATATAAACTGCGCCATGTACACTGAAATGTCACCTGTCTCCTGTCATTGTCGGGATGGTGAAATATGGGGCAGCACTTTGTCCTTAAATTACAGTTTAGTTTTCTGTCTTTCTTTTGATTTTTGTTAAATAAATTGTGTCAAATTGTCGATGCTGTAGGTATACTGGCTAAGTAGGTATTTCTATTTTAAATATGTTTCGGTAAGTTATTTAAATGTAGTTTTTTTATTTATTCTATCACTAACTATAAGTATCTGTTTAATAGTAGGTATATATTTTTGTATTACACTATTTATTCGTTTAGCGTACCGCCCGTCTGTCACAAACGGAGCTGGATTAATAATATGCTAATTTATTTATGTGCAATAATTAGGTTACGTTTGGTTTACGTACATATCTGTTGTGGGGAATATCGGGATGCTAATAAATAGCTACCTAATTGTTTATTTCCACTTGCAGCGATAATTTTATTGCTTCGTAGAACGTAACGCTGGGGAAAGTCCTCGAGCGTAAAAGTCCCGATAGTCATAAATGTTATTGTCTTAAATTCGAGTCTCAGCAACTCGGGTGTCCAATATCTGGCTTATGCTACAGACGTGTAAACAAGGTAGCACGTATGTCAATCTCATATCTAGGTTGGATGTTTTGGAGTTCGAAACTTTAACAGTATGCGTGTATGGTCGGTCTTATAAGTAGCTGCACACTTTAGTGCTTTGTCAATTTTACGTCATGTTTGAACTGCTGCACTAATCTGTCAAAGGCGTTAAAGCGACAAGATAAAAAAGTGTGCAGCTACCCATAGGGCCAACTGTAGTACACTTAACTATTTATATTGATAATAATATCAGGGGACTATGTCACACCAATTGACCTAGTCCCAAACTAAGCTCTAGGCTTGTACTATGGGTACTAGACAACGATATAAATACTTATATAGAGAAATATATACTTAAATACATAGAAAACATCCATGACTCAGGAACAAATATTTGCGCTCATCACACAAATATCTGCCCTTACCGGGATTTGAACCCAGGACCTCTTAGGCTTCGTAGGCAGGGTCACTACCAACTAGGCTATCGCGTCGTCGAGGTTATTGGTTAGTCTTCTACCGAGAACTATTTCTTAAGGCGCATTTTTCTTTCTTATTACCTAAGCTGAATGACAGTTATACTTTTCTCCTAATTTACAGTATTAAATCTCCATAGCTTAAGTAGTTAAGTAGTTAACATCCGATAACAACCCTAGCTCTCTCAACAATAACACGCTACCACAGAAGTTATACAGCCTTCCTGACAGTAAGTATGTAGTCATCGATAGACATCGACAATACGAACGATCCGGCGCATAATACCGGCGCGGGCGGCCTCATTTCCATTCAGACTGGGCACTTACAAGCTGTAGAAAGAAACTAACTTTAGCTGTAGTACATTGATGCGCAATAAACGCAATACCACTCGAGCTGAAACGCCAAAGCTTCAATGCATTACAAACGCCCGTTCCGTGTACATAGCTCTCATACCCAATCACGTATGTCGCTGATACGTTTGGTCAAAAACTAAACTTTCTTTTCAGCTTGTCAAGGTTGTTTTTAGAAGTTCACGTTGTTGAGATATTTCAGTTTGAGAAAGGAAACTAATTGGAATGCGCGGGCGCACTCGTTCGTTGATAATGCAGGCGGTGGCGGTCAGAGGGCGCAGCAGGGTGGGGGTTACCAAGTTGAACAATATCCATAAATTAGACCGATAAATAAGTAGCTAACTGTTTTGGGTTAAGTATGACCGCAATAAAAAAAACTGTTTATTTACAGTTAAAAAAACTTGAAACTACAAAAAAAAATCAATTTATTTAAGTATATTAATTATGTCAATATTTCTAATTATTTGATACGATTAACTTTCACACATCAATTGGAGATGAGGGGATATTATTGAAACTCGACAACCACCTTCGCCAAACATTTAAGACCATAGGTAGTAGGTACCATCTTTTCGATAAGATATATTGCAGTTCACACCATATGCCATACCATAACATAACATAACTGTCCAACGAGCTGCCCATAAAAGTAAAAATATATAGCCCTCCTCTCGTCTCTAATCTTGGAAATATCTGTTCTGCCTGGTTGTAGGTATTTGCCCTTGTCCTCCTACCATGGCATACCTATCAACTCTTTGCCAAGTCCCATCGGCCATCATCATAATAATAGGTATAAGTTTCATGGCGTACCACCAACTTGTAAGTATGTACCTAGGTACCTACCATTTTTTCCTGAGTAGGTAATAATATGTCCTCGATCTGATGTGCGTATTACCTACTTATCCAATTGCATGGAATGTTTATCATCGCCGGAAATAGCCCACGAATGGAGAGGGTAGCGAGTTATGCAAGTAAGTAACGAAATAAATAGTTCTCGGTAGAAGACTAACCAATAACCTCGACGACGCGCTGGCCTAGTGGGTAGTGACCCTGCCTACGAAGCTAGTGGTCCTGGGTTCGAATCCCGGTAAGGGCAGATGTTTGTGTGATGAGCGCGAATATTTGTTCCTGAGTCATGGATGTTTTCTATGTATTTAAGTATATATTTCTCAATATAAGTATTTATATCGTTGTCTAGTACCCATAGTACAAGCCTAGAGCTTAGTTTGGGACTAGTTCAATTGGTGTGAGATTGTCCCCTTATATTTATTTATTTATTTATTTAAAACTAATTTTTTTACAAAGCAATTACGATTTACAATATAACATTCACACTAATCACACTTGTAATTCACAGTTCTATTTACATTTTTAGCCATCAAACTCAAAATCAACCCCCGTGTATTTCTTTTTTGAGAAACAAACCCCCGCTTCCTATTGTCTCTGTCTGGCATTTCATCAAAAAAATGTAGCCCGGGAGCGCGGGGTGCGGCCCCCCGGTGCAGTCTGCGGCCGGCGCCCGCGCCCCGCGCACGCTGCACCGCGCATGCGCTTCGAACACCCGCGAAATACCCGCGTACAACTGTCAAAAGATGTTTTCAACGTCGGAAAATACGCGCGAGTTGGTGGCGTTATTACCTACGCGCCCGTTTACGACGTTACGCTAGTACAGTGCTCGGACTGCTTCAGTATTGTTTACGCGCGCAAACATGTAAGTTATGCATGTCCTGTGTGCATTTCAGGCCGGTCAATCGGATTGTTTATTTACTAATACTCCTACCTATACCTTCATACACATACTTTTCTTTCGTACATACTGTATTAATAAGCAAGTGTAATTACCTTCAGTAAGTGCATAATTGCAGTATTTAGTCTTTTTATAATAGTAATTATAACTCAAAATTGTATGTAACGGATTGTTTTTGATGCAACCGATACAATTTACTACGTTACAAAATCTTAAATCATTAATGCAAGAATGCACATGGCGGGTCGGGGCAGATTACATTGCGCTGTAGATGGTGCAGTTAAGGTGTGTTTTGCATCGGCGCGCGCAGGATTGAGTCGCAATTCCTCGCGGCGCCCGCGCACCTGCCAGTCACGCTGGATTTGCGCCCCCACTTGCTTATTTAAACTGAAATTAACATTCATCATCATCATTAGAAAATAGATTTTCTAGGGTCATTGAATATGACAGGTACATTGTTTAGGCACATACTGAATAAAATAGAAATTACGTATACATACCTGTTATACCGCCGTGTGTCTAAAAGTACCTGTCTACGAGATTTGAGGGCATTAAAGAATGGCACGCGAAAAAACGCGACAGCACAAAAACATCAACAACGCGCAAATTGCAAGTAGCTTTTAGGTAGTTTAGCATGTGGTGCCTACTCAAGAGCTTTATACGAGTACATGTATTTATTTTCCATTTCAATTCAATTTTCAATTTATGTTATATATGTTATATTTATATAATTTTTTTATTTAAGTAATAAGTATAATTTTAATTGAAACTAACAATTAAGCATTGCCCCACAAAACTGGAGTAACAGATTGACTGTGGGAACGGCAGTCTCCTAAGATAGAAATAAAATTAAATAACAGTATTATGCTGTCCAAAAAATAACTAGCGACTCGCCCTCGCTTCGATTCGGTTTATGTGAGTATGATATATAGCCTATAGCCTTCCTCGATAAATGGGCTATCTAACACTGAATGAATTTTTCAAATCGGACCAGAGATTCTGATCCTGAGATTAGCGCGTTCAAGCAAACCAAAACAAACAAACTCTTCAAATTTATAATATTAGTACCTACCTATAGATGAAATAAGTAATAAATAATAATATTTAACTATAGTTTTTGTATCAGTGTGTTGTAACAGTGTAATATAATTTCACATATTAATTAATAAGTGAATAGGTAACGTCATCGTGTAGTTTACACATACAATTTAATTAAGGGTCGTATTAATTAACTTATCTCGGCATTAATGCTCATCTCAAGGTGCTTCAAAAATGTTAGTTTTCTATGGATTGACGTTCACTTGACGTGTCTTGTGACGGACATCTCAGCCAAGATGAGTTTATTAGTACGCCTCCTAGACCATTATCATTGTGACGATAGGATGGTACGTCCCGTTTATGCCCACTTTGGAAAAAAAAAGAATAGTCAAAAGTTAACACATTCGCCAAATCTCTGCGGTTTGAATATTGCAAACGAAGATGAGTAGATCAGATATAACTTATGATCCTAGAGCTCCAGGAAACCCAAGCTGTTGGCGCAAAAACATTAGTAGTACCTACGCGATTTACAATTTTCGGAGTGTTATTAACTTATTACCTTTATCAGCGAGCTAGAAGTACCTCGCGTAGCCACGAAAGAGACAGTTAAGTATAAACTATTCACATTGGCCGAGATGCTTCCTCACAAAATCTGCGACAAGGACCAAAATACATTACCGATGCGCTCTAACCCTATATTTGTGTGTTGTAACTTGTTGCCACGTCATTACGGCATATTCCAGCGAGCGGCGCGGCCAGCATATAAATCGTTCGTCCAGCGGTCAGCAAAGAAGTCGAATATTATTAGTTATTGTAGCCCTAGCACATAGCTAGCACATAAGTGTTAGATGTATATTTATACATAGGTACATACATTGCTTCACGCCTGTTATCCCAGTGTGCGGTAGGCAGAGCTACAGAATTACATTCAACTTTAAAAACTTGTTGATAATTCAGTAACCACATCTTGCACAGAAATAGGCTAAGATGTTTCCCAGTGTATTAGTGACAGGTTGTAAGCCCATCGCCTAACAGTACCTACTACAAGCCTATATTCCCTTAGTCGCCTCTTACGACATCCATGGGAAGACATGGAGTAGCACTATTCTAACCCGGCAACCACACGCGGTATATATATGTCCTTGTAATATAATAACTCATTTTACTAACGCCCCGATTATCAATTTAAAATAATCAACCTACGTGTATACCCTCTTAATATCATCCAAGTATGTAAATATATGTACCCAAGAAACTAGGGACTCGCCAGACTTAAACGTAGTCCGTGTCCGACTTAATTAGCTGAGAGTCTAGGGCGGAGATGTCGAGCCATACGATTCTTCGCTTAATTCAGCTGGTATAACGTACATAATATACATATATGTGAGGGAAGCGAGCACGTTAACCTCGCTTAATCGGTCCCTTACCCGCATGCAGCACCCCTGCCTACGGGAATTGCTCAATATTAACACTCTATTGGTGTTAGGGTCCTGTAGATGCCCATCGTATTACCATGCATTGTGCAATGAAAATCCACGGGCCTTTTTTCCCGTCTGCCGATTGGCCTAGATTGTCCAAATGTTCATTCATCCTAAACCCTGGTGTTTGCGTAAATGTAGCTTAGACCACGACTTTTTAAGGACTTTTAGGGGCCTAATATGGCTGCGGTTATCGCGTGACAAAATGTGGATAAAGCATCCGTCACTTTCTGACACTTATATAAGTACGAGAGTGACGGATGCTTTACTCATATTTTGTCACGCAATAAACGCAGTCATACTAGGGCCGCTGCTGATACTCGGGTCTCTTAAACGACCTAGCTGATAACCATCCCGATTACGCTGGCTTTCTTTAAAAACCTCGTCCAATCCAACCGTTTGGGAGCGACGATGGTTCAGGCAGGTACACAGACACACACATACCTACACAAACAGATACACACACCTATTACATAACTCATATTTTGTAGGGGGTTTACGAGTAATTACCAATGTTCAAGTATTATGGTCCCTTTTCCCTATTGGTGTGTGAAACACTAAAGTGTACAGTTATTCTTTGATTGGATGATTTCACTCGCAACGAATTGATTGATGCTTTTAAGATATTGTGGTAGTTTTATCAATAAATATTAATTACGTAAAGTCCAGTCTTAACCGGTTCACATACATTTAAAATATGAAATGCGTGTGAACACTGTGAACATTAAATACCTGAATCCGTTTTTTTTTAATTTGGTAGTAAGTATAATGCAAAGTCGTTTTCCGCGTCTGTCTGTATATCTACTCACTCCTCCTAAACCACGCATCGGATTGTATGCGGTTTTCACCATCATTTAGATAACTGCTCATGAAAATGGTTAAGCATAATAACATAAAAAAAAATTGATTTATTTACGTGTGGTACAAAAAATTCACATAAACCGAAAAGTAGATAGGGCGGGTCGCTAGTATATTGTAAAAATGCAAAGTTGTGTTTGTTTGTTTGTCTTGTCATCACGGTTCAACGCCTGAACCGATGAATGATGTGAAATTTGGTATAATTTTAAGGTACTTTTTTTCTGGAAAATAAACAACTTCTGCATAGACAGTTGCGGGGTAGAGCTACTATAAATATTTTGAAGGTAATTTGCTTTTAATCTGTTTTTCTAAGACACTTCTCAGCGCGCTAATACTATTATTTGTATTCTCTTATTTTTCTCTAGCAACCCGCCCTCGCTCGGGTTTACCCTATACATTAGCCAGGGCCAATGTAGCATCCTATTCGTTATTTTTTTAAATTGGTTTCTGTTTTAGAGATTACTCTCAAAATACACACACAATTCTACATAATTATTATATTATATAATAATTATGTAGAAATTAATTATTATATAGACCAGGCAGGGGTGTTATTCTCTCAAAAACAACAGCCGGTCGGACGGACGAGCGAAATCGCAGCGGCGACTTTAAGTAGTCCCGTCAGAGCGAACAAAACACATCTTAGCGCGTGCATTTTCAATTAAGCAGCCTTATACTTTCGATCCATCGGCAGAAACCATGCTGCTAAATTGAAAATGCACGCGCCAAAATATGTTTTGTTCGCACTGACGAGACTACTGAAACTCGCCGCTTGGACATCCACTCGTTCGTCCGTTCGATCGTCTTTGTTGAGAGAATCACTACCCAGTACCCAGGATATAAAAACACGGTCCTAAATGTCTGGAGTGGGCGGGATGTCGAACAGACACCCAGACTAGACAAAGAGCATCCTGTAAACATCAATGAGCACCGTTTTTTTTCACATCATTGATGTAAAAGACGCCGTTAGACGGGGTTCATTATTATTTTAACCTTAATACTCTTGATCCGACATGGGGCTGAGATAGTCACGGTAAAACCTTATTGCTTTTGACGGGTTAAATCGTATGGGCAACTGTTATATACTGAATTAAACACTGGTAATTAATTAAATACCTTTTTATTGGTTAAGGGAACAGCGGAGTCAGAGAGAGATAGATGGTGTTGGAGCGAGAGGCAGTAATACAGCTGCGTTCAGAGATAAAGTTTATAAGGGCGCAATCTCACACTCTCCGCCACCATAATTTTACCTTACATACTATATTATTCACTAAGACTATCACTACAAACAATCATTTTAACTTGACGTTTCCAGTGCGATCCATTGACATCAACAATGAATGTCACACTTGGAATTGATTCACCAATCACCACCCCCTAAATCCATGGTCTTTTGTCCAACAGTGAAGTTGACACGTTGGTTTGATAGGTCTTCCCAAGCAGCAAAGTAGTCCTATAATTTTATGCTTATATGATTTGAGATCTTTTAAGAGTTCGATAACCGCAAATTACATGATTCAAGATTTTTTAAAACGCGAATAACCGCAACTTATATAATGCTATAGTATAACAATCGTATAAAAGCGATTGTATTCCAATTAATCACATTATAGTGTTTTATCCGATCTTTAAACGACAGAACCATTAAGGCATGTAGAGAAGTCGAGTAGACGTTTACACGGTTGTTGTACATAACGATCTAGTCGTATAAGGGATAGTGACATAACTGCATTTCTAATGCTTTTAAATGACACATGGGGCATGTAAAATCCTTTAATATGGCCTTTATTCGACCATTTAAAACAAATCATATAAAAGTGTTATAGGTTGCTATTACAGGACTATGAGGTTATAAAAGCAGAACTTATACAAATACAGCAATATTATATATATAAGCATTTAACTAAGCAATAAATGGCAATATTTTTGGTCATTTAAAATCATGAGTAAACGGCAACTCAAATCCTTATAATATATAACGTCTAATCGATTTAACTTCGCCTATATAAGAAACTCGTATACAAATCTTAGTCGATTCATTGGTAGTGTAAAATTCTTTTACTAAACTTTTATATGGCAGGTCGAGTAACGGTGTTGTAGTTGTTCTTAATCGAGTATTAATATATATTAATCGCAATTATATGACTGAAATTTCATATTACTGTCGCCATCATTACTTTTAGTCAACTTTTTTCCTTAACTGCATGAAGCAAATCATTAAATTTATTAATAAAAATGGAATGGGAAAAGTGGTTAAAGTTTAAAAGAAGCGGTGGTTACAGGAGGAAAGTGACAAAAAAGCATAGAAGTACAATATCTCAGGTCGAGACCATCGAATCTTCTCGCTTTGGTCCGGAAAGTCAAGTGATTTGTCATTTTTTTTATCATTTGTGATATTGTGACAGAAAGGGGTTCAGTAGAAAATATTTTTTTAAATGAATTTCAATATACAAGTGAAGAACATAACGCTACGTCAAATTCTGTTACCACATCAATAGATACTAATTCAGAGCATAGTGTTGATTTTAATGAACATCTCAGCAACGTTGAATGCCGCACTGAAATAACAAAATGGGCTTTGGATAACAATATTACACAGAGCGCGCTAAAAGAACTTTGCGACATATTAAATAAAAGAATTCCACATTATAATAAGTTACTTTTTGATATTTTATTCATGTAAATAGCAAACGCTGCATTCTTCGTTCACGTAATGGTCGTTTATGGCAAAATCAGAGTAGTTCTGACACTAAAAAAAATTAAACTGTCGTAGCAATATTATTTCTTCATTGTCTCTTATCACAAAATGAATTGGCTTCAATATGGTTGACGCAGCAGAGATGGAGTAACCACAACCGATACAATTCCGAGCCCGGATGAAGTGCGTATTAACCCAAGGCCACTTCATTTCATTCAACAACAGAAGGTTTTCTTTTCTTAAGAAACAATCGGCGTCAAAAAAAGCCACCATGCTGCTATTGCTGCTGTTCAATAACGACGATTCTAAAATAAATAATAAAAATATATATATCCTTATAATTTTATTTACTTAACTCACCAAAAAAACGTACATATACAGGTTTACGTACCTATCGGCATAAATAGATACCTACTACCTACTAGATAAATACGCACGCGAACGCGAAAAGAATACTACGTAATTTATTAATTTTACAGTTAGGTTCTTACACACTCTTAATTCAAAATAAGTTTATTGTTCTTAGATAGTAAAAATGAGTTTTGAGCTAACCTTAGAGAACCCTAAAACGAACTATAATGGCGTCAGGTTAGCTGAATAAGTAACTATTACACAACCATTTAGATGAATAGTTGTAATGAACGAAACTTATGTGTCGAATAACAAACAATTAATTGATACCACATATTATTTTTAAATAAATAATATTTAAATTGAGAAAATAAAAGGGGGGCATTAAAATTAAACATAACACTAGTAAAACTTAGTCGATAAACTGGTAACCGTTTATGAATAATGACTATGCTTCACGTTTATATGCTCTTGACATTAATTACCAAAATAATAGTAGAAAACATGAAACTTAAATACTTACTAGCAATTATTTCCTCCGAAGAACACAAGTAAATATATATTTCCCCACGCGTATACTCATTTGGTTGTTCTGGCTTAAAGACACATAATCCGCTCTAATATGATCCATAGATCATGTAATTGTCATGAAAATTGCGTCTAAGGGACTAACTAGTCATATTAAAAGCTTCCATAGTGATATAAATCACTATTATGCGGCAATATGGTCATATTATTTGCGGTTATTCGATTCAGTAGACATGTAACAATCATATAACATGCATTCATTGAACAATTGAGTGTTATAGAAGTCAACGTTACCCCTTCTATATGACATACTGGATAGTTATATGATAACTATGCGATGTGTATACGACCAGTAAGTCGAGTAAAGTGCGCCCAAATCGCGTTATATAAACGTGTATATGATGTTTATATGACAATATTTAATCCGATAAGACTGAATAAGAAACGTTGTCTCGATCATTAAAGAACATATTTTTGCTGCTTGGGTTGTTTCCTGGCCAGTAATGACGGCTGAGTTAAAAACAATGCGATAACAGCGGGCCTAGTATGGCTGCGTCTATATCGCGTGTCAAATGTGGATAAAGCATCCGTCACTCTCGTATTTATTTACGTGTCAAAAGTCAAAAGGTGACAGATACCTTATCCAAACTTTATCACGCGATAAACGCAGCCATATTAGGGCCTCTGCGGGCCTAGTATGGCTGCGTCTATATCGCGTGTCAACTATGGATAAAGCATCCGTCACTTTTTGACACGTGTACTTATTTACGTGTCAGAAAGTGACGGATGCCTTATCCAAAATTTATCACGCAATAAACGCAGCCATATTAGGCCCCCTGGTCATACGTAGTATGGTTCTACCCTAGACTAAAGGCCCTGCCTGGTAATATTGAACGATAAATCCAAAAATGGACAAAATGTACTGTAAAGTCTAAATCTGATGCATTGACTTAAGCTAAGATCTATTGCGTCGGCCGCTTATCTCAATTAGTCTATTTTATCTATTTTCCAAAATCTTTTACATCGTTGGGCATTTTGTCTGGGTACCTATTATTTTATCGAGACACCTTTCGACGCTCGTATCATTCATTACGCACAATTTTCATTTTGTCTACGAAAGGCGTTTCTCGCCGCATGAGTTATTTTTTTGGTAGTCACAAGTGTAACCTAACCTAACCTAATAATGTTTAAGATAACCTGAAAACATCATGGTTTCAGCAGAAATAGCGTTCGATGAAATGAAATAGTCGTATGTGACAGCCTTTACAGCGCCAAAGCGTAGATACGCCGCGAAGCCTCGGCCGGTAACCGTAATCATTTATTTAGATAACCGCGATGCGAGTAATTATCACTCATCCTTTTCACGTGCTCAAGCTACTGATCTATTTCTCCTTTTACACTAAAACATTAAAAAAATATTGGTATAATACAATGAGTAAAAAGAAAGGTAATATTACGATGCGGTAGATCCATGCTAATACTAACGACGCGTTTAGCCTAATTGGTAGTGACCCTACGAAGCTAGCGGTCCCGGGTTTTGATTCCTGGTTTGGGCAAATATTTTTGTCATGAGCGCGAGGTTCGGATCCTGAGTCTGGGGCATTTTCTATGAATTTCTCTGTATAGGTATATGTTTATCGTTTACTGGTGCCCATAGTTCCCACAGTCGGCCTTTGCCGTTGTAACGCCTTCGACAGATTAGTGCAGCCGTTCAAACATAACTAGCTACAACAGGATAATAGGCAATAGGAGCTACAAATAAGGCCTATGCCTGGAGCTTAGTTTGGGAATAGGACAATTTGTGTAAAAATCAGCGCTGAGGCTCTGCAACAAACTGAGCTGGTTGGCCTTTTCGGCATTAGTAGGTATTAGCACATTTGTTTTGTTTTTGTTTTAGAAATAGTTTCCCTTTTATCTTCGCACCGAACTTTGTTTTTTTTTCTGTTTAGCCTACTGGTTGACTGGTAGAGAATGCTATTGGGCATTAAGTCCGCCATTTGTACTTTATTGTATTTTGTGCAAAGAAGTTTAAATAAATAGTAAATAAAAATAATTCAAATCAGAGCCGGAGAGTTGGGTATCTTTCCTTGTGATTATAAACATCTTTCTTTTTTAACGCTTTTCCCTCGGGAACTATTTGATTTTCCAGACAAATACTCTGTCCGTCTCCGGACGATAAACAATCTCGTCTATCGTTGCTCGATGAGGCGTTGAACTGTTGACACGGATCATACAAACAAGAACATTTTCGCATTCTTACATTTTAAGGAGAATTAAGACAAGCCAATACACAGGCTGCATCTTGCAATTCTTGCATCTTGAACATCTAGTTGTCTAGTTCTAGTATTGAACATATGCCTCCCCAAATTTGCTCATTTATTCCTAGATAAAGTCTCTCGTCTCTACTTTCTTCCGGCTATTACCTCAGTGAGGCCTGTAGATATTTGCGATCCCAAAATTTCAACGTCTGCAACCTTAGGACCGCAAATAATTTAGCAATCCTGAGGACAAGCGCCGTACTCCGAGACATTTTGGAGTAAATAAACTCGTCATTTTTCAAACTTGTTTATAAAAACGTCATTATAAGGAACGACTTAAGGCGACGCGTAGGAAAACTTGATGCAAGTTTTTCGTATTATGTAGTGGTAAAAGAACATATTTCTTTCGCAGATATTTATTTTTGGTTAACATCAACATACTTAATCTATTTTTTGTAGTGCAATTAGATGGAAATTAAAATAACATATTAAAATCAAACAATTAGGTCAACGTGCTAATAAAACGGATAAGATAATATATACCTAGATCCGTGTAGGTTTTTTTTTACCAATACAAAAAAAACTTGCACAAAAATAATATGGAAAGATGATTGGCCTACCCATCACCTTAATTGTGATAACTGTCTCGTGTGCGACCGTAAGATACGCTTAGGCCGCTTCCTGACTTGTCGGTAGACAGTAGGTAAGGGTTGCTAGGCAACTAGTGGCATCTACCAATCATCGCGAAGCGTTGATGCCGACAGTACGCTTTACTGCAAGCATATCGCCAAGCCTTGAAGCGCCCTTATATTCATTTCATCGCTGCTGCTTGCAAGCAAGTCCTACCGCCACTGTCAGTAAGGAAAGATAGATAATAAAACTATAGATGGCATCCAAAGGAATATTCAATACAACAAACGAATGCTTCCCAAAGATTTACATTTAATTATTAACATTATTTTATAAACAAGTAATAGGCTGATATCTACGTAGTTCCGATGTGCGTCATTCGTAACCTTACTGTTTACATGATAAGGTAGATTTTAGTATCGATTATGTGACTATTTTTAAAAAATATTAAAATACACATTTATTTAATATTATTAGCAATGGACTTTTAAACGACTAAGTACATACAATTTCATAAAAATCTAGGAAAAATCTAATTCGATGCTCAATACATATAGTGTTATTTATCTTATTATACAGTACGTTTTTTAAATGGGACTATATGGGGAAATCCAAGGCCAAAGGAGATAGAGCCCTCTATCTCCTTTGGCCAAAGGAGATAGAGAGCTTATTTTGTGAAAACAATTTTAGCATAATAATTTTTTTGGTCCAGTTTGATTTGTTAAAAAAAAAACATATATTATGGTTGATTCAGTTTCATGAAAGAATTATTTCAATGTATGAGAGCTAAAAATCGGGTCGGCAGAAGTGGGCAATCATTTCTTTATGAATTTAAAAATTGTCCTTTTTTCGTATAGACCGCGCTAGTTTATTGTTAAGATCATTTAATTGTGTGTAAAAAATATCTGGACAACATCAGATAACCGGACCTAACTTTTGCGAAAATAAAATCGGTTACTATCTTATACGAACAGTCACGAGATTAAATTTGGTACCCACCTTAGGTCCAAAGTCAACCTGACATTCTACAACAATAAGGTTAAGTTTCCTAAATGTAACAAACTTCTTGACATCTCTAATGACTATAATGACATTGACGACTTCAAGCATATTTTTCTTGAAATGGGTCCCAAATGAATGCTCGTGACCGTACTTGTAGAGTATATGGGTATCTATTTACTTAAGACTGCGCCGAGCTTACGCCGGATGTACAGTGGCGCCCTCATTACTTTAATTGTGTTTTCTAATAAACTAAAGTATTTTCATGAAATTGGACGAAATGTTTTTGTACTACAAATAAAAACACAACTTATAGGGTTATATCATATTATGGTTTAATAACAATTCACCTTCGAGTTATTAACTTAACGGAAAAAAGAGGCCACCTTTTCCTGTTAAACTGACTACTCAAAGGGTAATTGTTATTAAAGTTTGTTACATTAATTGTGTTTTTACTTGCGCTACAAAAACGTATCATCTGATTGCAAGGTTTTTTTTAGTTAATTAGAAAATGAGGGCGCCACTCGACGCTCGGCGTTTGCTTGGGCAGTCTTAAGCCTGAGTAAGGGATCTACTTGAATACTTACCGTAAAACGGGGTTAGTTGGGATTAAGGGGTGAGTAGGGACACAACCTAAAACAAGTCCTAACTTGTTACAAATAAGAACAAGTATTAAGTGGAGTATTTTACGTCTATTGAAAATAATTTCACTTATAATTAGTAACATAATTGACAACATTTCATTTTGGTGACACCTGCAAATTACTATACGAATCGAAAGGGTTTTACCTCCTGAACACGGCAAAATATTTATTTATATTTATTTTTCTTTATTTACAAAATTACAAGTAAGTTAATAAAAATATCGAGTTTTACCAATACTATGCCTGAATAGATATAATACCATTGCCTTTTTCACGAGAAAAAAAGCTGTCATACTTCAAATTTTACATTGACACTATTGACAGATGCATAGATACTTAGGGCCACTTGCACGCAGAATTTAACCCTGGGTTAAGGCACTAACTCGAGTTAGTAGACGTTAGATTCATACGAAAACTGTCATTTTAACTCGAGTTAGTTGTACCCAGGGTTAAACTTTTCGTGCAAGTGGCCCTTAGAGAAGATACTTTTTTATATACAGATTGGACTAACGTAATAATATGTCCATTGTGTCGTAGAAATCAAGTTACGCCCTTTTAGAATAAGTACATCTTAATAAATTAATAATAAAATAATTATTCATTCTAGAGAAAATTTAAAACTATTAGTGTCGTCCTCCTTCCAAACAGTATCTATAAAACGAATGAAATTAAAGTCTTGAAAATATGAAATCTTGTCAATTGCTTAATTTTAGGTTGCGTCCCTGTTCACCCCTTAATCCCTACTCACACTATTTTACGGTACCCTTTTCAAGTCATACCACTCAATTAGCTAATTATACAATTATATTGAATATAATTTAGTTTAAATATTGATCAATTATGCATCTAAAATGTGTATAATTTTACAATAATATGTTGTACACCTACTCGATGATAAGTTACTTGTTTTTATATATAGTATGTAATTTTGTATGGACAGTAAAATATATTCATCGCTTATAATGTATTCTGATTTCGTTTTTGTAAGCGCCGCATAGCGTGCATGGTTTTAGGAAACAATTTAAACTATAATAAAGATGAAAATCTCATATGAGTTAACCATTTTGCTTATATTTAAGTGCAATGAGCGGGTAAACTGTTAGTGGCGCCGGCGCAGGTGTGACGCAGCGTGACGCGCCCGTGGCGTCACGACCGTTTATTTTATACATTTATTCGCACGTCTAGTTCTGGCCAACTCGCTTTAAGCGGACGAGTGTTGCAATATTAAGTAAAGAAACTTATAACAAAAATGATCATTTAACCAAAACTGAATAAAACTAATGTTAACATTCTTTCTAATTACACCATGGAAAGGCGTGGTGGGAAAAGATGTTTAAAAAATTTAGCAAGTGACAAGAACTAGAAAGAGTTTTTAGAATAATTAAATAAACATCTAGTTATTGTTCACATTATATTCCGGAATATGTGCAAATAGTTTCCATTGTTAAAACCGGTCGGCGATCACGAAACCATAGTCATAGTCGTAGCTGAAAAAAGGACCATTTGAATACTAAATCAAGTACCTACTTACAACATTGTTGACAAATTAAGAAATCGACTTTACCAAATGTTTCTCCGTTGTTGTAAGTTGTAATATAATTAAGTCTTTCGGGAATATAGGGAAGTGGTATTTTTTAGTTACCTATTTGCATATTGTTCGCATCGCATGTATGCGCGTGCGACGTCACCGCGCGTCATCGATGACGGCGCGTGCGTCCGTCCATCTCTCCGTGAACACGCAATTTCTCTCAGCTGATAACTGCTCCATCTGTCCCCTTTATCACCATTCAACAGTTACGACGACACCTTAACTGTATAACAATTTATATAAATATAAAACGCGAATACATTAAGAAAAAATACACTACTTTACTTATATTAAACGCACAACACCTCTGTGAAACCAAGTTAAGTACATTGTATATATCGTGTTTGTGCTGTGTACCTACCTATATAATGCGTCAGATAGGATTCTAGTTTAGAGCATAGTCTAGTAAGAACTTGGGGAGACCTGGGAAAGAGTGCAACCGTGACGTCATTCGGTGCGAGGGGGGAGGGGGGAGGACGGAGCCGCGCGCCCGTTCATTGTAGTTTTTCGATTATTGTTTAATTAGGGCGAAGCGGCGGCGGAGCGGCGGCCAGGGGATACGCACGCGCCGGTCGCTCGCGCCAGTCAGCTGGCGGTAAGTACGTGATATTTAAACTCTTCCCTAAACGAAGTATTTTACATATAATTTTTATATCGGTTTGTAGTCAAGAAGATCTGTGTAGGTAAATAAGAAATCAAAATTATTTAGTATTTTATTTAAGTTAACAACATAAAAAGCTTTATATTCATGACGTTACGATGCTGCTATAGTTTCTTCGACTATGTTCTACCTAGGGAAACTAGCTCACATAATGGTAGTAGGTAGTGAATTATTCGCAAGAGTAAATAAATGCGAGCGACGCAGACGGCGGCGCGGTTGGCCGCGGCTGGCCGGCGGTATCTGGCGGGCGGCGACCGCGCCGGGGGCCCGCGGGGTTGGCGGCGCCGCGCGGCGGGAAAGAGCGCGTAAAAAGGCGAGCGGCCGGCGCGCGCGCAACACGCTGATTCCAACGACCAAACCGCAATGAAAATTCCACGCGAACACAACACCACAATTTTCGCTAACACAATGCGCCAAAAATAAAGTTCTCTTGCAGTTCTGTTCGAGCCCTCCTATCTTTGTCTGGTCGCCGACGACTTTACGTTTTGTACCTTATTCTAATTCAATAGCTTCGCTCATAAATTACGTTCCGCTTGTATCGTTTCAGTTAAAGCATTTTAGTATCGAATTCGCTTCGATTTGCGCTGTCATGAATCTAGGCGTTTCCTATTGCGGTGCGTTTACAGTGTTGCAGTTTGCTATCAGTTTCGTTAGCAGAATCGGTGTTCAGATCTGCGCGCCTTTCACGAGGTCGTCGCCCTCCGGGGCCCCGCCGAAACGACCCCGGCCCCCGCCGACTCGCCATACCCCTGACCCCCTAGGAAATATTGCCGACTAGTTCAGTCCTTCGTACGTCACTTGCGTTGCTATTTTTTTTGCAAAAGATTGCCCTTGAAATATAAACATTAGATATACCTAGGTATTATTCGTTATGACACATCGCGTATGATTATGATCCAAACTTACAATCGATTTCTCAGAAACACTGTAACGATACGAGGTAGATCGATGGCTCACGAAAATGATTCATATGCGTTTTATGCAAGATAACCGACCGATGTAGGTACCTATTAGCAGACGAGGTGTGTATCATTCGGTGGTCTTCATTTGTGGCATGTTGGTGTCACTGAAGCCGTTTGAACGAACGCAATATTGCCCAATTACTGTAAAAAAGTATTGCTTTGTCTTGTAAATGTTTTTTTTTATTAAGGTATAAAGAAGCGCTGAATATCGAATAGAGCGCATTGTAAGTCATATCGCAATGTCGCGTCGAGTACGTAATCCAATGCTATATTTAGGAGATGTCGATGTCTCAAGGTGAGCCGAAAAAAGTGATGTGAACTGCAAATGCAGCGGACGACGGGCCGCAGACGAGGCCGGCAGCGTCACTGAGCATCCCTATAAACGATTGGTTATTATATAATACTACTTAATTATAATTGGAACGGTTCCGCTCCGTTCAGCCGTCAATACATAGGCGCTACAGTTCGGTTCCTCGACCTCTAACCGCCCTACTCCGATTGCCAAGTTAGACAACCTGTCAACCGAAAGTGAGGCCAGTGTAACCTTTCCCAGTGTTTCTCAGAACGTTGAGTTCACCGCAAAAATTAGATCGGCTTCACTAGAACCGGCCTAAAGAAAATAGTTTACGACACGCCCACCGGCGACTGCGCGGGCGCATGCACGGGGCCCGATAATAAAAGGACCATTAACCGTCGTAAGAATTTTTAACGTCAGTGTGGCAACGCAACGCAATCACGTGAATCGGTAATGTGAAACTTGCGGTAGATCAGGCATCGCGCAGATATGGTCATAGGCGACTATTTGGCTTTGATGGAAAATATTAAATTATCTCATAAAGAGGGACGATATTGTTAGTGTGACGAGTTATTTGAATATTATTTATCTCTTCCTAAGTGCTCATTATTGTCTGTATCTATTTACTCAACTGAACCATTTGGTCTGAGGATTAACAGGACATCGGAATTTTAGAAATGGGTTTTTATATACAGTCATCTTTTATACCGAAACCTAAAAGGTCCCTTGTAAATCTGTAAGTTTGTATCAAAATTAGATGCGTTTCGTCGGGTATTGGTAATTTTAGCAATACAAGTACAAGATGTAGTGGTGAGTGGACGCGCGCTCATCGGCGGTATCCGGGCCAATGCCAGGCATAAACTAGAAAAGTATTGTCCTCGATGTTCCGAGCGATAACCACATTTTGACCGGTGCCTAATTGCGGCTCTAACACGTGTCATGAGAGTTGGTATTCGCGCGGCGCGCCGGTAGAGGTTGCGCGTGAGATATGTGAAGTCGCGGCATGCGGGTCGCGCGTTCTCACGCTTTGAATATTCCTGCTCCCGGCGCCCGCGCGCCCCTCGCGTCCCGCCGTAGGGCTGGCCAAATATCTACACGCGAAAATGCCTTTGGTATAGATTGATTCTCCTTACGGCCAAATATCTACACGCGAAAACTTGCCTTTGGTACAGATTGAACCTCCTTATAGGTACATGATTTAAATAGTAATACTGGGTCAAATATAAATCTTTACTATAGTAAATGCGTAGTTTGATAGAGCTAGAACAACCAAGCCAAGTATCCAATAAACCCAAAACCCAATACTCAAACTTCACGGAAAAATACATATTGCATATGTTTTGCGCATTAAGTATGTAATATTCGAATTATTAAGCGGATCATTCTTCGTTTTATTACATAACATATATGTAAATTCAGTTCGTGCTCTATGGATAGGTACTTAGACTAGCATGTACATATAAATATCGCTCAACGTATTTTCCAAAGGTAATGTTAATATACGTATTAAATAAACGAACTTCACATAGTAAACCCTCAATACCAAATTTACGGAGTGATGACCCTACAGCCGGCCCTTCGGTGACGTCCCCTGGCTCCCACTCAAGATCGGAATTAAATTCAATGAACCTCCAAGTTAACGTACAAACCGGTACCTAATTTATCTATTACTTACCTATTTATATAATTTTCCGAGTTTATATTAATCAACCACCAACAGCACCTTAACGTCTTCGTTAAACTCGGCAATAATCTTAACTTGTCTCCCCTTGGCCCAGTAGTTGACTGGTAGACAATCACTGAATGTATTAAGTCCGTGATTTGTGTCTACTTACTTTGTGTAGGTACGCGTAGGTATTAAATTTTCAACAAAGTTTAAATAAAAGAATTCGTAATAATTCCATAACTACAAAGTAAAATAACAATGTTGTTGTGGTGGCATAACCACGTACTAAATACCAGGATCAACTTAAAACTGTTTTCTTTGGCAATTTACACAAAGTACCTTCACTTATATCAACGTCCTCTAACTTAGTAAGAGGCAAACAAACCGACTCCTTAGGATATAAACGTCGGTAGTAATAAACACTGCAATGTCTGGTGTTGTTCGCCTTTATTGCCTGCCCATATCACCTCTCCTATCTTAATGCTAAAAACCTGAATGAGAATATATTCGTAGTAGTACGCAGACATTTAAGATTAAATGTATAAAAGTTTAATGATCATAACGCACACTGACAAAGCCGCGCCGAATATAATTATTATGGAAACGAGATGAATGAATTTTATTATTGTATCCTGTTGCAAGTGTAGATGGTGGTAACGATCTGAGTTGTACGATTAGCCTATTGTATGGGTAAAAGATTTAAAAACAAACATTATTTTACGTAAGGTTTTTAATAAGTTAAAATACCTTAACTATTAACATTACGTTTATTAATTGTAATGTTGCAAAGTGCTAAAACCGCATGTATTTATTCTACAAAAGGTACGTTCAACTTATTTTCGCCTGCCACTTTAACCCCGCCCGATTGCCAGTTGCACAAAAAAACAATGTTTTAAAAGCAATTGTTTTGTTAATTATCTGCCATTATTGTAAGTTTTCAGCGATGTATTAGTCACGAGCAGCGCTCCCACGCCGCCTCGCATAACCACTCAATACTCATCCTTGGCTTACTTTCCGAAACTGTTTCCTTTTGTTAAGGAGTTCGTTTCCGTGAGAACGGAATATTTGTAGTTGAAATTTCACGTGTTAAGAGGGAGCGATTAATATTACGTCAAGAACAAAAGGTAAACGCGTCCGAGCCGTTTGTCGGCGCCGGCGCCGGCGCCTCTTGATCCACTCTTCGTTGACTACTTTATTTAAAACCGGTCAAGCATGAAAATGTTTGTCGGCTTTTGAACTCGAATTATGGGATTCCGATTTATTAACCCTGCCTAATCCTTCAATGAAAATACTAAACTCTGGAACGTTACCTGTTCTGTCTTCAACGTTCAACCTAAAAACAGCTCTAGCCTGTATTATTAACTGGATTAAGAATATAATCAAAGTCAAAACAAGTAGGGTAGATCTGGCAGTCTATAAGCTTCCAGATTAGGTAACTTGGAACTATTAAATTTTTATAGTGAAAAACAAAGACGGAGGCATTATTTTGTTATTTAGTCGACAATAAGCACTTATCTAGGGAATCATAGACATCAGCTCTGACCACTTACCATCACTATTTTCGATTATTGAGTTATCAATTATTATGCCGCGTAATAAATATTGGCAAGTTACATTTTTTATACACATACACAAAACAGTATCAACTGTCATCCTCATATAAAGAACTCCAGACGCAGCAGACACAGTCTGGCAGTAAATATTTCAGGTCCTTAGTCATTGACTGTACGTATTTCCTACAGTTTTATAATAAGCTTTAACTATCTCTGATTATTGTCTGTTCTGAATCCAAAAAATATGCTTGACTCTGTCAACCTGCTGATAAATATTAACCAATTAACCTAAACTCGTGATCTAATGGAGTAAAACGCTTATTAAAATCGCGACAAGGAAGTTGACACCACTTGTTCTGCGAAGCGCCCGGGCCCGCCGGGGACACCCGACACTGTCTCGGAGGCTATTAGCGCCCGCGTCCGGTTACAGCATCTAACTTCGAACTGCAGTCGGAGGAGTCGGACAGAGCAAGTAAACAATAGCCAGTCATCAAGCGACACATGCTATAAACATTCATCGCTGCATACTATTTAGCGGCAGGCCTCGGCGGAGATGGAACGATGAATTTAACGTGTTTCAGAAAGATCGGTCAGTAGCAAGTATACTATGGCAAGAGCAGCATGAAAGATATACAGGGAAGCCTTTTCCCAAAAGTGGGGCAGCACAGGCTAGTAATACAATTAAAAAACAATAAGAATGTTATGTAAGGATGGAAAGGCGGCTACCTTAATCTTTGAATAACCTTCATACCTTCGGTATGACAAAAATATTTGGACATCCTGTATAGATCGACGTGATTGTACATCTTTCAAAATTAAAAATTAATCAATATTTGTAGCGATTCCTAAACTAACGTGCGTTTTACCTTTAAGGCATGATTTCGGTTGTTGACGACTGCGACTGGTGAGCGCGACCGGCGACGGCGACCAGCAAACCTATTGCCTAAGGGTCTCCCCAGACCTATCGACGCGGAATCGGCTTGAGCCGGCAAGAATAAGTTTTATGTCCACGCAATAAGATCGAAAACGACGTCGTTCCGTTCGCAACGCCGAGCCGTGCCGAGCCGAGCCGAGCGATACCATTTTCACTCTTACTGCACGGACATAATTTTTTTTCTTACCGGCTCAAGCCGATTCCGCGTCGATAGGTCTGGGGAGACCCTAACGCACTCGCAATCGCAATCGACTTTAAATCGGAACAATTGTTTTCAATTTTGTATGCAGATAATCCTTCGAATTTCACAATGAAAACGATTGCGATTGCGAGTGCGGTAGGCAATAAGCCCTCAAGTCGCGCGACTCACTGTTTAAATGTCCTCAGACAGGGGGTTTTCTCATCCTCCCTCGTTTATTGCTCGGCGCTAAACCCTAATTCAACGACGACGTGTTTCTTAAAACAACTCTCTAGAAACTAGTGATTTTCCTCTTTTAGTATGTTTAGTATAGAAGTACGAGTATTAAATATGTTATCAAACAAATATTTTCAATAAAATAAATTAGTGGAGCGTGGAGTTATAAGCAAGAAGCTTATGCTCAACAGCAGCGAGTGCATGCAGGCTTAGTGGATAGATTATGGATTAATTTTAACTTTCCGTCTTTCCAAATTACAGCTCTTCACTGATGCTATGTTCGCTGATTTGCATGAATAATAAATCTTATATCCAGCTAAAAAAAAAAAAAAAAACAAATGTAAGGTAGTATCTTACTTAGATTAATAGGGCTTTGAGGTTCCTTCACATGCCTGAGTCTATCAGCTATTCCCAATAGGAGACCATTGTTGAGAAGAAGAGCCGCAAGAAGCTCATCAGTCAATTTATTTTTTTAAATAATCTCTTACTACAAGATAAATTGAGTACGGGTAACAGAAAGATGAAATAAAAAGTACAAAAAATAGCAACTGGAAATATAATAAAATTAAGAAAATAAATAGAACATCAGAGGTTATGGAACTACCGTCTAATTTAAATGTCATGAAACAATCATAAAATGGATTAATTTTTAAGTCTTCGAGATATACAAAAACTGTTTAAGCGTCAAAGTATAGTTAAAACTGAATATGTTGTCTCCTTCGCTCCCATAATCGTTGTTCATTTCATGAGGTGGGCTCAATTAATTTTACGTATTTATATAAAACCTGTCACAACGTCCGTATCACTTGTATTTTGCTACTTCTAACCACAATGTCGTTAAAGTTTAATGCTGAACATTAAAGTTGTTAATTACTATTTGCCTAGTATATTTTAGTGTTGACATTTTGATGCCGTCACAGATTCTTTATGGCAATGCAATCTTATTTGTAATAAATACCTAATAACAAAGTTAAAGACCAGTAACTAAGGGCACCCTTTATGTCCGTGCGGTGAGAGCGAAAATTATGCTTTTAGTAGTTATATTTTACGACTTTATAGATCGGTATTCTTGTTTTGCTATTAAAATGTGTCGACCGTAAAAAGATATAACAAGGCCTATTTATGTAAATTTTCTTCAGTTTCTGTTGGACCACCAAGGATTCATAAGCATGCAGAATAAGTTCGAGAACCCTCCATATTTTGTTCTGCAATACTTTATTTAATGTTTGCACAACTAGCTATTTCGCTTGAATATTTCGTTTTGTCCTTCTCGACGATTTGGCGTCTCGCATTTATCTTCTTCTATATTCGTATTTCGTATTTGATCATGGTTACGATCTGTAGGGAAACGAACCGCTTACATTATCATTTAGAGAATGTTAAATGGTGTATTTCACGAGAATTGGTACGTACTTTTCGACACGTACAGGGAGTTAAATTTGATTCAATTCAGCTGTCTAACAAAACTAGCTAATATAGATAACTAGCGACCCGCCCTCGCTTCGCTTCGGTTTATGTGAGTTTTCTGTAACACCCGTACATAAACCAGAATCTATTATACATATAAACCTTCCTCTTGAATCACTCTATCTATTAAAAAAACTCGCATCAAAATCTGTTGCGTTGTTTTAAAGATCTAAGCATACATAGGGACAGACAGCGAGAAGCGACTTTGTTTTATACTATGTAGTGATAATACTCATAACATTTTGTCCTGCTCGTTGATTTCATACAAATTAATTTTTAATCGAAACATTATACCGCGAATACTTTAAAATACAGTTATTGTTTACCTGTCTAACGCGTTCTGGGTACCTAGTGATTCTCTCAACAACGACGGTCGAACTGACGAACGAGTGAATGTCCAAGCGGCGAGTTCAACTAGTCCCGTCAGTGAGAACAAAACATATTTTAGCGCGTGCATTTTCAATTTAGCTGCATGGTTTCTGCCGATGGCGATGGATCGAACGTATAAGGCTGCTTAATTGAAAATGCACGCGCTAAGATGTGTTTTGTTCGCTCTGACGGGACTACTTAAAGTCCCCGCTGCGATTTCGCTCGTCCGTCCGCCCGTCCGTTGTTTTTGAGAGAATAACACCCCTGGAGTCCATTGAACAATACATTTGGAGTTTAAGTCAACTGACCCAGATATGACAAGAATCAGCTCAGTATAAAGTATGTTGCTGGAACATCTCAAAATTAGTTTATTTTATTCCGAATATTAATTTGTCCGAATTTAACTTTTTCCGAAAGCTATGTTGTGCTGGGGCTATTTAAGATTAAATGCATAATTTAATTGCTGTAGGTAGGTTAGGTTCGCATTCATTTATAAACATGATGTTTCGTATTACTCTTCGGAACTATGTATCGTACCCGTTTGAGGCATATTTGAGGTTATATTTTGTACTGTTATAGCTGATAGTTGATAGCTGTTAAATTGGTCCTCTTTAAACGGCGCGACTATAATTAAATAAAAAGTTTAGTTTCGATTTTGAATTAATTTCTGTTTGACAATTTATTTGCGTTTTTGTCTGATATCTGCCCTTAATGTTTTGGAACCAAAAGACTTCAACGGGCACAACGTTGCAAAATATTTACCTACTATTAGAAAAACAATTGAAAGTCGTCGCAATACAAAATGAACAAAATTAGCATTCTAATATTGCGTGTATATTTAGGTGTATCGCAATTAGTTTTTTTTTTGTTCAATTTGAACTCGTATCTTAGAATTATTTTATATATAGGTAGAGCTAATTTGTCTTGCATTGTTAACGACATTGAGCGTTTAATGCCAGTTACGCGTGAATGAAATAAAAATACTTACATTCATATTTAAATTTATTCATATCCATTTTTAGGGCTCGGCAGTCAATCTAGGAATTCTTATAGTTCCGCCATGTCCGTCAGTCCCTCCGTCCGTCCGCAGCTTAGCTCAGACTATTCGTTCTAGGAAGCTGTTATCTATACTAATATTATACAGAGGTAAAGTTTGTGACGTTGTAAGGGCTGATCTCTGGATCTACTTAACCGATTTTGAAAATTGTTTTACCAATAGAAAGCCACGTTATTTGTGAGTGTCATTAGCTATAGTATTTTTGCGTACCTCTCCTACACGTAATCTGGGGACGTTTTTTGTTTCTTGTCTACTCCATGGTGTGGAGTGTGGAGTGTCGTTGGATTGGTCTTTCAAAAATATTGAGAGCTTGTAAAAAAAAAGGCGATTAAGGGGTCCGTTTGTTTATTAGAATTTATTAGGATTTAGTTGAAAATGACTTCAAAAGCCCAATGACGTATCGTTGCTTAGCTAACAATACCGCACACGTCCAAATTAATGCATTCAATTTTGAATTTTCTATTACATTAAATTTACGCTTAATTCATGTTTATTCTGGTGGTTGCCGGGTTAGAATAGTGCCACTCCATGTCCTCCCGTGGATGTCGTAAGAAGAGTACTGTTAGGCAATGCTTGCAACCTGTCACTAATACACTGGCATCTTAGCCTAAATGTGCAAAATGTGGTTACAGAATTATTAACAAGTTTTTAGAGTTGTTAGTAATTCTGTAGCTCTGCCTACCCCACTCTGGGAATAAAGGCGTGAGTTTATGTATGTATGTATGTGTCATGTTCAATCGTGGATTTACGCGGTTTTGTTAGCTAGTCATAGTCATAGTCATATACTTTATTGCCTTATGTTGTATTTACAAAGATGTTATAATTAATTAAATGTGCTAACATAAACCCTGGGAGGGCACTGCAATGTTAATACAATTACACAATATTTAATGTCAAGGATTATGATGACCAGTATCATTACATTACATTACGTGCGAAAAAGAGGCTTTTGCCCAGCAGTGGGATACAAAAACAGCCTAGAAAAAAAAAACTACTATAAACTAGGTGTGTATGTATACTAACTATCAAAAAAATGTTTCAAGTCATAATACTCATAATAACATTATTTCGGTTTCACTCACGCTTGAAGGGTATTAAGCGCTGTTTAAACTTGCCTACACTTGCATCACGTTACTGTTGTTCATTGGTATTTAGTTTGTTGTGTTAGGGCCGTCACCACGGTCCAACGCCTCAGCCGATCGATATGAAAGGTACAACGATAGTTTATACATATCCGAAAATAAACATAAGGTATAACAATAGATAAACAACTATCCGAACATGATCATAATAATACAAACGCCAGATCAGATCAGGGGCTCTATTCTAATCAGTAAAACAATGTTGCTTTTGACATGTTACCGGTATCAATATTGCTTTTGACATCCCAACCGCCATTGTTGTCAAGTAAATAAGAGCAAAAATGCGATAACGCCGATAGCATGTCAAATCAAAAGCAATATGGTTTTACTGACTAGAACCACTAACGCTTCTTATTCCATTTCCGAATGTTGCAATAGAGAAAATAGTTCATATCTTTTACTGCAAGATGGTAAGTTTTTTTATATCCTTGGTACGCCAAAAATACTGTGACTGCTAGCGAGAGGCACTTCTATAAGAAGGCTATTATGTCCACTTACCGCGATACTATTTACAGATACATTCGTTTCGTTCCGCCAAATAATTTTCTATAAAGCTGCTTCGTTTTTGTGATTGCTTAAGCGCTTATTACCTACATAGGTTAAGTTTGGTAAATCTTCGAGTCTATCAAAGTTACAATAATTACGGCCACATAAACGAGCTAATCAAGAGAATGACTATTAAATTACATAAGGATTGCTCTTTACACTCGCTGGTAATGTCGATAAAACTAGGAAAAAATATTATAGTCGGCAAGATTTCGTTTAACTTGTAACACTTGATTTTCGCCCGCGGCATGAGATTGGGGTCGTGTGGTCACTTGGCTCGAGGACCAATCGCTAAAGGGTTGGGCGCCGTAGATTGAGAGAGAGAGCGACTGGCCACAAACAGGATCGATGGTGGTGGTTTCATAAATTAGACAAATTGTTTAAATTAAGTGTATTTTAATTTATCACTTCGTAAAAAAAAGAAAGTACAAACTCAGATTATTTTCATCAGACTATGTTCTGAAGGAACAACACAGAGTAATAAAGTTAGAGAGCGTCCCCTCTTTTTGTTCTTAAATTCTAATTAACCACGCCTTTCGACACACATAAGGAATAGTTGCAATTATTTATTATACCAAAGGGTAAGTAAGGAAAGGTCCGGGTTACCTACGAGATTAGCATCAGTAAACCCGTAACGTAATTTTCCATTACTAGTAATTGCAAATATTTATTATACTAAAAAGTAAGTAAGGAAAGGTCCGGGTTACCTACGAGATTAGCATCAGTAAACCCGTAACGTAATTTTCCATTACTAGTAATTGGTATCAACTACAAAAGAGTAAGTAAGGAAAGATCCGGGTTACCTACGAGATTAGCATCAGTAAACCCGTACAGTTCTTTTCCATTACTAGAATTGATAAACATTACAAAAGAGTAAGTAAGGAAAGATCCGGGTTACCTACGAGATTAGCATCAGTAAACCCGTACAGTTCTTTTCCATTACTAGAATTGATAAACATTACAAAAGAGTAAGTAAGGAAAGATCCGGGTTACCTACGAGATTAGCATCAGTAAACCCGTACAGTTCTTTTCCATTACTAGAATTGATAAACATTGCAAAAGAGTAAGTAAGGAAAGATCCGGGTTACCTACGAGATTAGCATCAGTAAACCCGTACAGTTCTTTTCCATTACTAGAATTGATAAACATTACAAAAGAGTAAGTAAGGAAAGATCCGGGTTACCTACGAGATTAGCATCAGTAAACCCGTACAGTTCTTTTCCATTACTAGAATTGATAAACATTACAAAAGAGGCGCTTGCTACCAACGCGGTCTAAGGATGGACGACGTATAATAGGTTAGAGTAAACGCGGAATAAAATAAAGAAAATAAAAGAAAAGAAAGTCAACGTCACGCGACATCAGTGAACGCAGGCGTCAGGATCCCACGCGAAGTGTACTCGTCATCGCACGGCTACTTCCTCGTGCACAAACCCGTCGAAGCCGACTCAGCACACCGCATGCACGAAGATAACCTCCGCCTTGAGGTTATAGGTTAACCCGAACATCTCCGGAGCAGACTTGAAATTTCCGGGGTAGCCTTGAAATTTCCGGGGTAGCCTTGAAATTTCCGGGGTAGCCTTGAAACCCTAAAACGTACAATATAACGTCTCAGTAAAGGAACAAACAAGAACATATCCTCAGACAACACATCACACTTAACGAATAAAGTTTACCTTTCGGGCAGTAAATTAGAGGCAATTGGCTTTTATACTCGGAGACCGCGGAGTTGGTGTTATCAAAACACCGTAAAGAACATCTGAAATAGACCGATACACTTTTAGAAATAGAACATGGCGATTACGTAACACAATTGCGACGCGCCCCTTCCAAATGAAATACTCACCCCTCAGACGCGTGACAACGCACGTTAAGACTTGATTATTATCAAGTTATGCTTGGTGAAAATAAGACATCTTGATTGTAAGACACAGCGTCAAGAACAAGGAAACCACCTAGGCCTGTTCTAAATTAAATCTCATCCTTGATCGGCAAACACCAAGTGACGCTCTCTGGCGTTACCGGTGTTGCCACCTACCATACTTACATTGGAGTTAAAACTTCAATACCTCTGATTCCTCTCAATAAAGAAAGACTTTTTGCTTAGCTGAAATTAAGTGAAAAAAAATATCTAGAACGAGTAAATACGAATTCAAAAATAAAAAGATGCTACACCCAAAACAGAGTAATAAAGCCGATGTGCGAACGCCTTAACCTCCTGTCAAAAGTCAAAGTGACATTTCATACTATGACAACAACGGCTAACAAACGATAACAATGTCTGGGTTTTCAATTAAAAATAATAAGGAATAGATAGTGTAAACCGGTTAAATACGACTTCTAAATAAGGCACAGGAACCTAGCTCTAGGATACCAAAGCTCCGTGTTGAACTATGTGAGACAAAACGAGTATCCAAGTGTAAAAACGGCCGTGTTTATGTCGACCGTTTGTGATCAACGTTGATATACTAAAACACCGGTCACCAGGTGTATGTGGCTTGAAACTCGTTCGCTCGTCAAACAGTAGACGCTAAACTCAGCCAGGAATCAGCGCGGAAAGCTTTCAGACAAAAGAAAGGATAACTGTAAGTATGTCAGAGAAAAAGTGACAACCCGATTTTGGGGTGTTACAGTAGGGTTCCAGTTGGGAAAAATAATTTTATTTCAGAATTGCTAAGATTCTGAAATAAAATTATTATACACATTCTCATGTGTAAGAACAGACAGCCATAACGGCAAAGAACGGAGAGTCCATTCAGTGTTCCGGCTTAAGACACGAAGGCACTGCAGCACCTTAGCATCATTCCCCCAGGGATGCATCGCGGCCTACGGCCCTGCAGGTCTCGGCGCCTCATTTACCAAAAAAAAAAAAAAAAAACTAGTCAGGTTGGAAAACATAACATCGTGTTAAATCATAGGCCCGATCCGGGCCCACTAACGGCAAACGTGGTTGCCCGTCTCAGACCTACTACGCATAAACACACCCTCTTCTACCGAAAAGAAAATAAAATAACAAGTCTTATCTCTAATGGTCTTCGCCATAAAGGGGAAGCCAGATAAATCATAGGCCCGATCCGGGTCCACTAACGGCAAACGTGGTTGCCCGTCTCAGACCTACTACGCATAAACACACCCTCTTCTACCGAAAAGAAGATAAAAGAACAAGTCTTATCTCTAATGGTCTTCGCCATAAAGGGGAAGCCAGTTAAATCATAGGCCCGATCCGGGTCCACTAACGGCAAACGTGGTTGCCCATCTCAGACCTACTACGCATACGCTACACTAATTGCTAAAGTAAACTTATAAACTACTTTCCTAGTGTTTGTTGGCTCTGCCTCCAACCAAACGCTCTAAACCTATATCAGAGTTTGTTGGTTCAATTTCCAAACAAACGCTCTAGATCCTAAACTAAATCAAGTATGTACTAAAGTTAGGGTCTCTTTAAGTACACATCAACCTCAACTAAGAGAAACATCCGCGAGAATACAGCTCTACACAAAGAACTGAAACACAATGAGGGGTGTGACACACTACCAACCTCTTAAGCGGCTTAATAGTATTGATTAAACTACCACTTATAAGAACTGTGGAAGAAATCCTATTATCAAGTAAACACATAAGTGATACTAATTAGAACAAGGTGTTGAAACTATAACACACGAATTTCAACCTAAACTTGTAAAAGAAAATCTCAACTGAGACCAGTATAAAGAGATTCGAACAATGGAAAAGAGGACACACTCTGTACCACACCAGAATGTCCTTTTCACAACAACTCTACTAAGAAAAGATAAAACCTTTAAAATAGTTTTATCTCGAACAGATTGCGCCTATGACGTAATCGAAAGAAATCCTAAAACTAATCAAATATTATGGTAAGAGAGAAATTACCAATATCTACACGCTTTACCCTACTACGGACAAAACATGACAGCACAACTAAAATTAAATGGATGCGCATCCTTGCTTACTTAAAATTAAAACTTAGCCTACCTCACTCTACTTCAATATGCTTTCATTCCAGTAATCCAATCCTTTAAAAGAGCCAACAGTCAGGACAAATCTTTTCCCTTCAATAAAACACCTGCAGTCCGGACGAAATATACCAAACAAACCAGTAAATCATACCTTTAAAGAGCCAACGGTCGGGACAAATATTCTACCAACGCCAAAAAATCTCAGCAAGTCCAGACATGGAAGTCTGCTTTAAGAGCAGTTAAAAGGTCCGCGTAACACGAAGAGTCACCCTTACACGAACGGAACCAAGAGAGAGCTGGTCCGTCCAGAATATCCGGAAAACCGGTGAAAGTCGCAGCCGTAGGATGTCGCATGTGTCTGATGTTGAGAAAGGTATTTGTAATTTACTCAGTTCGTGCGCAAGCTCCTCTTTTGTCAGCCATTCTATTTTAATTGACAAGTCCATTTTAACAGAGTGTATAAGTTAGACACTTAGCATAACAGTTTAAACACCAAGAGTGGTAGATAATAGTAATTGCTTAATAAAGTAAACAGTAGTAAATTAAAATGGCGAAGAAAGTTACTTAAACCACACGGACAAGTCGTCTTATATATATTTTTCCTAATGTGCTAGTTAAAGTTAGAGATACCTAACCTATGTGCCAATCCTTAGACCTGCCTCACTATGAACCTGATAACTAAAACCACACCAACGATCCTTCAAGCCATACGTTGGGTACGCCACTGTAACACTTGATTTTCGCCCGCGGCATGAGATTGGGGTCGTGTGGTCACTTGGCTCGAGGACCAATCGCTAAAGGGTTGGGCGCCGTAGATTGAGAGAGAGAGCGACTGGCCACAAACAGGATCGATGGTGGTGGTTTCATAAATTAGACAAATTGTTTAAATTAAGTGTATTTTAATTTATCACTTCGTAAAAAAAAGAAAGTACAAACTCAGATTATTTTCATCAGACTATGTTCTGAAGGAACAACACAGAGTAATAAAGTTAGAGAGCGTCCCCTCTTTTTGTTCTTAAATTCTAATTAACCACGCCTTTCGACACACATAAGGAATAGTTGCAATTATTTATTATACCAAAGGGTAAGTAAGGAAAGGTCCGGGTTACCTACGAGATTAGCATCAGTAAACCCGTAACGTAATTTTCCATTACTAGTAATTGCAAATATTTATTATACTAAAAAGTAAGTAAGGAAAGGTCCGGGTTACCTACGAGATTAGCATCAGTAAACCCGTAACGTAATTTTCCATTACTAGTAATTGGTATCAACTACAAAAGAGTAAGTAAGGAAAGATCCGGGTTACCTACGAGATTAGCATCAGTAAACCCGTACAGTTCTTTTCCATTACTAGAATTGATAAACATTACAAAAGAGTAAGTAAGGAAAGATCCGGGTTACCTACGAGATTAGCATCAGTAAACCCGTACAGTTCTTTTCCATTACTAGAATTGATAAACATTACAAAAGAGTAAGTAAGGAAAGATCCGGGTTACCTACGAGATTAGCATCAGTAAACCCGTACAGTTCTTTTCCATTACTAGAATTGATAAACATTGCAAAAGAGTAAGTAAGGAAAGATCCGGGTTACCTACGAGATTAGCATCAGTAAACCCGTACAGTTCTTTTCCATTACTAGAATTGATAAACATTACAAAAGAGTAAGTAAGGAAAGATCCGGGTTACCTACGAGATTAGCATCAGTAAACCCGTACAGTTCTTTTCCATTACTAGAATTGATAAACATTACAAAAGAGGCGCTTGCTACCAACGCGGTCTAAGGATGGACGACGTATAATAGGTTAGAGTAAACGCGGAATAAAATAAAGAAAATAAAAGAAAAGAAAGTCAACGTCACGCGACATCAGTGAACGCAGGCGTCAGGATCCCACGCGAAGTGTACTCGTCATCGCACGGCTACTTCCTCGTGCACAAACCCGTCGAAGCCGACTCAGCACACCGCATGCACGAAGATAACCTCCGCCTTGAGGTTATAGGTTAACCCGAACATCTCCGGAGCAGACTTGAAATTTCCGGGGTAGCCTTGAAATTTCCGGGGTAGCCTTGAAATTTCCGGGGTAGCCTTGAAACCCTAAAACGTACAATATAACGTCTCAGTAAAGGAACAAACAAGAACATATCCTCAGACAACACATCACACTTAACGAATAAAGTTTACCTTTCGGGCAGTAAATTAGAGGCAATTGGCTTTTATACTCGGAGACCGCGGAGTTGGTGTTATCAAAACACCGTAAAGAACATCTGAAATAGACCGATACACTTTTAGAAATAGAACATGGCGATTACGTAACACAATTGCGACGCGCCCCTTCCAAATGAAATACTCACCCCTCAGACGCGTGACAACGCACGTTAAGACTTGATTATTATCAAGTTATGCTTGGTGAAAATAAGACATCTTGATTGTAAGACACAGCGTCAAGAACAAGGAAACCACCTAGGCCTGTTCTAAATTAAATCTCATCCTTGATCGGCAAACACCAAGTGACGCTCTCTGGCGTTACCGGTGTTGCCACCTACCATACTTACATTGGAGTTAAAACTTCAATACCTCTGATTCCTCTCAATAAAGAAAGACTTTTTGCTTAGCTGAAATTAAGTGAAAAAAAATATCTAGAACGAGTAAATACGAATTCAAAAATAAAAAGATGCTACACCCAAAACAGAGTAATAAAGCCGATGTGCGAACGCCTTAACCTCCTGTCAAAAGTCAAAGTGACATTTCATACTATGACAACAACGGCTAACAAACGATAACAATGTCTGGGTTTTCAATTAAAAATAATAAGGAATAGATAGTGTAAACCGGTTAAATACGACTTCTAAATAAGGCACAGGAACCTAGCTCTAGGATACCAAAGCTCCGTGTTGAACTATGTGAGACAAAACGAGTATCCAAGTGTAAAAACGGCCGTGTTTATGTCGACCGTTTGTGATCAACGTTGATATACTAAAACACCGGTCACCAGGTGTATGTGGCTTGAAACTCGTTCGCTCGTCAAACAGTAGACGCTAAACTCAGCCAGGAATCAGCGCGGAAAGCTTTCAGACAAAAGAAAGGATAACTGTAAGTATGTCAGAGAAAAAGTGACAACCCGATTTTGGGGTGTTACAAACTATGGGCTATGGATTGCCACAGGGTTCGACTTTGGGCCCGTTTCTCTTCGTTCTCTTTTGTAATAGTACGATGATACCTTATTTATATTTGAGAAATATGAAAAACCACCAGGAGACTAGAAAAGTGATCATTTTATGACCAAGGTACTGAGTTTTTTCAGTCATATATTCGATCTCATTCATCTTATCTCACTACTGGTGTTGACTTCGACGCACCAAGTGGCCTGGACCTTCCGGCGATGTTGTCTACTGCTACTTTGTGTAGATTAGGAACCCCGACGAGTTCTTTAAGATTACTGTCTGTGGAAAGGTGTATCTAAGTTCATCTCACCCGAAGTCTGATTTAAACCAAAGCTCCTGGCGTGTGTGGAAGATATTTGAGTCTTCAGCGATCTTTAGATTGTTCCACTTTTTCTCAATTCTTTAACCTTAACTGTCTTAACATTTCAACTGAAACATGTTAAACTCTTATTTTATCCCTTAGTGAATTTTGCTTTTGAATAAGTGAAGTCTTCAATATCATTTTTGTACTAACTCCGTGCAAAATACACTAAATTACGAGTATTATACATAGTTTTATTTAATATTTATGTATTTGTGAATAGTTTAAAGACCGATATACCTATCTTTGTTGTTGTTAATATCAATTTAGGTATCTTCGACATGAAGCCATTGATTTCAAATAAGTCGTACCCACTAGTTCCATAGATCGTTCCTCATTCTTAACTCCTGCCTGTGTAAGTTTTTATAGTTTATCTACCTGTGTAGCTGTCTGTAGCTCCCTAAAGTAACTATAACTAGGGTGGTTCTTAGCCAGGTTTTCTAAAAATCTGTTGAGCCGTTTAACAGATAAAAAAAGTACTGAAAATAGGGGTCGCAGTTTTAATATGTTGGGCTATTTATCTCTTTGCCGAAAGACGTCAACTGCTAGATATAGGCCTTTCCCAAGGATCTCCGCGACGACCGGTTTTGTGCTACTTCCAGCCATCGGCTTCGGAAAGCGAAGTGTTCGCAGGCTTTCCACAAGGTGGACCGACGATCAGGGTGAAGATCTATTGAATAGTTACATTTTTTTTTAATTATTTAAATAAATACCTACAGCAACGCTAATCTCGCTGCATGCGGTAGGTGCAACAGCGAGGTCGGCACACGGCCGCGGCGCCGGCGTCTCGGCTCGGCGCTCGGCGTAGGCGCAGCGTAGGGCGCCCGGCGACGCCACATGCATATATTTTTAACTCGTGGGGCCGCGGCGCTCAAGCTCACCTTTCGATCTATTCCTGGACGCATTATTTTTAAACTTTTGTCTAGATTACTTTCCTTCCGTCTGCTTATTAGAGGATGATTGAGATGCGTCGCAGGGGGCGCTCGCCTCAAAATATATTGCGTTGATATTTCCGGTGGGGCGGGCGGCGATCACATGGCACGGGCATAATGCTCACGTTTTTATCATTACGTTTCTTATAGATCAAGGGTTGTTTAAAAATATAAACTTTTACGGAGCATCTTCCGTCTTTAGCTGATGTCTCGTATACTAGTTAGACAGCTTCGTCGTATGTGATTCAGATTCATTAGTTTGCGCCAAAGTTAGGCTTTAAGGAAAGAAGAAAGTTAGTAGAAAGTATCTATTTTATTTTTATATTAATACTTAAAAGGAATGAAAAATGACAATGGAGCACTGAAATGGTTACCACTCAACGTCGTGTCAGCTCGTGATCTTTGACCCTTGTTTTCAGGACCATAGGAAGTAAATATAAAAAAAAACGCTTAACCGTTTGGTAAATGAGTTTCTGCATGAAAAAGTAACTTAACTTCGTAGACAAACATTCTTAGCATTTTTTTGACGGTAGGTAAATCACACTGATTATATGCATGGAAACTTTATCAACTTTACTATAAATTCAGTCAAAATTACCGTACAAAAGCAGCGTAAGTACGTTATCAGGAAGCGAGTAGAGGTTTCCGTCGCAGCCATGTGCGGCGCATGCGCGCATCTGGGCGCGCAACCGGCGTCCCCCGAAACAATTAGCAAAGGGGACAAACACATTTGACACACTACGTTTTTTCATTCAATAACAGATCTTGTCTAATAATAATTGAGTGTCCCGAAATTAAAGCGTAGGTACGCTGTAGATGGCAGATAGATGAAAAAATATCAAAATGGTCCAATATATTTAAATAAAAATTGGTTTCTCTTAAGCCCAGTCAACAATTACCTATTTGATGTGAAGAAATCCTAAACATTTGTAGAGTAGATTTTATGTTTTATTGGTAGAAAAGCAATTCACCATATAAGTTTTTTAAAATTTTCATACACTAGATGAAAAGATCCAGGTTGTAAACGAAAGCTATCTTGTTGATTGCAAGCCTCGGTTGGTATTATAATGAATCGGAACAGTTAATAGAGGATGTTTAATGTTCCAAAATGTAAGTCCAGTCTGTACATCTGTAAAGAACGTACTAAACAGGGTGCAGCTCTATTACTTCCTAAACAAATCAATCACAATAAGAAAAGGCATTCATTGATTAGGCAGACAAAGCATGTGTCTAAGCCGACCACAAAACGGTGGGAACATCTTGAGGGGAACTGAACACAACGATTCCAAAAATACCTTCACAATTAATAGCTTGCGCCTCGATTATGACCATTTCTGTCACGTATTTTTAGACAACCCCCCTGTAAGCTCGCCGCTTGCTTTCTTCTCATGGAGGCATATCATAACACTTTTCTAAATAAAGTTATTTAATTTTAGAAGTTCTTGTGTCAGTACGGAGGGTGGCTCGCGGACGAGGTGTGGCAGATTAAGTGTGGCTTTTATTTCAGTACGTTGACGACATGATGATAATTTATTTACTGAGCAGCTGCTTTTAACGCCTCAGTGGAGCATCAATGTGCTGATGCTGATGTGCTCGTGCGCAGTAAGGGGTCTGAGTATATTGTTATCTGTGTATCAGAGTTCTTCTGTATGTTTAACTTCTGTTACTGGCCAGAACGGTGATAAAGACAAACATATTTTACTCTGCTTGTTAGACACAGATTTTTAAGATAGTTTATCTCAAAGTGTTTGTAGGATGATTTCTTGAAAAATCTTGGCGCCTGTTAGCTTACTTAAGATTTAAGTTTCATAAATGAATGCTTGAAAACAGTCAGGCATACACGCCATACTATTAAGAACTCTCGAGGGTTTCAATAGCATCGATATTCGGGAGCATGCAGAGATAGAATGTGTCGATCTCCGACTGGTTTCTAACTCAATGTCGCTTGGAATGCAGCGCGGGCGCATCGGGCTGTTGTCGCAAGTGCTCGCTCGCCGCACTTGTCGGCGCTTTTGACTGGGAGATATTCGGCGCGGTAACGGGCCGCGGCCTTCTTGGAATCGGTTACCTGTTGCATTCCTCAAGCGGTCACCGCAGTGCTGCGCGCGCCCCGCCCCGCGCCCCGCCGCCCGCGCCTACCCGATGCAACGCCTAATCGCGCACGAGTTTATATGCATGCGAATGCTTCAACATCGCCTGACTCTACAGTTCTTATAAAATCTCTTGAAATCCCCCTACGACGTATAAAAAGCCTACAATATTTGAAAATAACGAATTATGGAGTAATGCTTGGAATGGAACACAGCCACATTAAATTTATGTAGGAATGAGAATGGCTGTTCTTATAGGCATAACATAATGTAAAATGCTAATTCATTGTAATTTTTGAAAATGTGCCTAAGTTTGCCAATATTCATTTTATTTATTCGTATTCTTCGATGCTTATTCACATACTTATAAGTGTAGATGTAATCTATGTTTGTATTGATCAAAATTTAAGTCAATCTTACCTGTCATGTAAATATTTTTTTCAGTTTTCTATTTGCTGCCCTCGATGGCTATAACCTGACTGAAACTGTTCAGACTACGCTTTCATAGTCGTATTATGGCCAGGTCATGAGGAGTGAGATAGAGACTGGCCGAGTGAGAGTCATGTTACGAAATAAGTTTTAAGTATGAATAAGTTCATTAGGGCTACAGGAAGACCTAAAAAGAGTTGGAAAATGACGATGTTAGGGGAAAACTTGTCAACGGTGAGTCGGACTTGCGCACTGAGGGTTTCTTATTTATGTTAAAAAGCATTCTTTTTACTATTTAACTTTAAAATGCTGGTCTTGCGACTATTTTTGTTTTCTTAGATATCATGAGTGTTATATATTTCGGAATTTATTTTCTTTACTATCTAAAATACTGCCGCGACTGCCTATGTGTTTTATCTGAAACATCGTCTGTTGATATTTTATTGTTAACATGACATGGCCAACATGTAGTTCATTTTATGCAGGATATCAGCTATGACAGTTAGCTGTTCTCTATCCTTTTAATCATTTATTTTTCTTCATTTATCTTTATCCGCCCCTTACCTTGTTTCTTCGCCCCCCTATGGAGGGTCGCCCCACTGGAAGGAAGACCCTGCCCTAGGACGTCCTAGTACGTCTCTACAGCTGTACCTACCCATGGAATATTCCCTCTAACATCCTCTAAATGTCGAGTGGCTGCGTTCGGGTTGAAACTGTGCGTTTTCTATCAGCCATTCATCACGGAAGTGTTTTAGGAGTATATTTATATTGATTGTAGATTGACACATTTTGGCGTCCAGATAGACAGACTGACATCAAAATAATTTCATAAGCGCCCAAATTTTTTAGTAGTTAGGAGAATCTTTTAAAGAAGTGTCGGCCGAAGCTTCGCTGGGCACGGTTATGTGAGATAGTTAAGAACGGTAACCTATCATTTTAACGGATTTCTCTTCGTCTACTGTATAATTCCATCGAACACTATTTTCTGCTGAAACCATAATATTTTCAGGATATCTTAAATTAAAACTACGTAGGTTAGTTAGGTTAGGTTAGACTTGAGTAATGCCTTTCGATGAAAATGAAGCGGCTTTCCGCGTATATCTGTCTTTTTGTCTTTCTGTATATCCGCTAACTCCTCCTAAAATACGTAACGGATATTAACGGGGTACTCAGCATCAGTTAGATAATGTTTCAAGGAAGGTTTTAATGTATAATAAATTCTGGTTTATGTCCGGGCGTCACGGAAAACTCACATAAACCGAAGCAAGGGCGGGCCGCGAGTGTGGGTTTTGAGTATTTTCATCTACGTAGATTAACCCTTCACCCTTCACTCTTTTAGCTTTATGGTGATAAAACCCTGATTTTTAAACGAAATTATTTGGCGAACTGTAGGTATATCTTGTTCATGTTCAAACAATTTCATAGCATCTAACAACATACGTAGTGTGGTTAATCAATTAACTCAGCGTTGCCCTTTACTGACTAAATTACCGCTGAAGGTTTTAGTATTCAGAGAATGGGATTCCTATTAGTGTCTGTATCATCAAAAATAATAGGTATAGGTACTTATAATAATATTACATTGCAAGGAGTTGAAAATCGAATTAAGCAATATACCTAGTCATCAAGAGTTAATCTTATATTATTTAATCTTAACGAAAATCAAAATACCTACATTCAGTTTAAGTTGTATGTACACTCCCCTTCGAAAAATTTATATTTAAAAAAAAAACCAGCTTAACCGTAGATCTACATAAACATGATGCAGTAGGTACCAAACATCATCATTGAACATTTGCTTAATAAATGCTGTTAAATAACTACGTCGGCATGTAATTGAAGATACGTTTTGGTATATAAGAATGCGATGTGCGTCAAAGAGCAGATTCAGATTAGCTCGTCGCGATCGTTCGATTCGACTCGACTCGTTGCGGCCTTATCGCGCGGTGCGCGTGCGACGGTGACAGAAGAGTCGGTGTTATAGTTTGATTGTAGACGATGTTGGTAGGTTGTCGGAAGGCGTGAACGCGTTCGCCGCCAGCGACCGCGTGGCGTGTTCAAATTACATACGATTCCGACTTGGTGGCAGCGAACGCGTGAATGTCTGTAATGGCACCCTCGCGGCCCCAGGACCGGCGCCGGCGCAGACGCTAACTCCACACGATTAGGGAAATCGAGCACACGCACAGTATAACACACTGTAATTAGAGGCGCTTTGTGAATGTTATCAGCATTATTTAATTATTATTTCAATAACGAAAACGCGTTTTACGGACGCCCTACTGATATAACCAATTCGAAAGTGGCTTTGTTTGTATCGTTTTCATTCTATTTAATACATTTTATTGGCAATTACAATAAATTTGTAAATCCATATCATTTTATAGTTACGAGTACATGTATTTATTTATTTTAGTATTTATAAAAATTTTAAAACTGAACCGAGTTTGCTGTTTTGCTTTTTATACTATACTAGCGACCCGCCCTCGCTTCGCTTCGGTTTGCCAGTTTTCTGTAACCCCCGTACATAAAACAGAGTTTATTATACATAAAAACCTTACTCTTGAATCACTCTATCTATTTAAAAAAACCGCATCAAAATCCGTTGCGTAGTTTTAAAGATCTAAGCATACATAGGGACAGACAGCGGGAAGCGACTTTGTTTTATACTATGTAGTGATATTGTTGTTCTTTTAATTTGAAATAAATGATTATTATTATTATTATTATTAATTCACTTAAAACGATGAAATCTAGTATTTTATTATAAATACCAAAAGATTTTTATTGATCTTTATATTTTTTCTATTTTGATATAAATGTAACCAATATTTGATTTTTCATCATTATGGTATTTTTTTAACTTCTATAAAGTTTAATAAATTACATTATTTATTACAACTAAATAGATCAATTTCTATGGGTCTCAAAGCCCAACCATGGGGTGGCCTATGTTTTCGTTTACCTTTTCGATACAATAACATATACTGAGAAAAACTACGGTCTCCATGATTAATAAACACGTACCCACAGTCAATATAATAACTCGGCTAAGTTGAAATGACGTGCCGACCGAAAACTTCATAGAAACTTCATAGATTTCAATGTAAGTTGCGGTGTAGGGACGCATCTGTTCAACTTAGACGAGTTCTATCACCTTTTTTATATATTGCATCAAAATCACAGGATGCTGCAATCGTAGATACTGACTAATGTTTGTCCCCAGGAAGATATTCTTAGACATACCTATAGTTTTGCCTTAGGATCTTGAAGACCCCTAGTAATACGTTTAATAACATCGAAGATCTATCACAGTCTTGTTCTGTTATTGTACCCGGTAGGTGAATCTATTAAACAACTCATTCCTGAAGTCGACGAACCAAATATTAACCGGCAAGTTGAAGATATCCCGTCGTCAGAGCGAAAAATTCACAGATAAGAATGTGCATTCTTAGCTTACCTGCTTTACCCATCGAGTGAGCACTCGATCAACCATTCGACACAAGTTTTTAAGAAAATACCACAAGAAGAGAATCTTGTAATAAAAATATTTATTTTGCTTGTATAGCACAGTATTAGTGGTGTACCTAATTCTCTACTCTCATTATAAATTATGTTGGTTCGCCTGAGCGTTTGGACAAACCAGCGTGGTTAATACAACCCAGAATTTGATTAAGGAGGGTAAATTATTATAGGATACCCCTATGTTAGAAAACAAGCCCATTGAAAAGTATCTGCTTCTTTACGTCCATTAAAACCGCCTTCAGCTGTAAACCGAAGGCTAGGTCCTGATGTCGTTTGACATAATAATGGTGGGCGGAGTTGAAAGTATAAAACAAGATACCTACTCCAATCATGGACTGCGTGATTCTATCAGTAAATCTTGAAAACTATCTCCTAATCTGGCTTACCACATTTAACAAAAGGCGTCATGTATTTCAGTTAATAACCTATGCTAAACTTTCTTGAACTTTGGACTTCGCTGATTTAGAATAGGTATTTACTTACTTAAAACATGGGCGTGGAAAAGCAAGTGATACTTTAATTTTCTGGTTGTCTAAGTGCGATACATTCACCATTGATATTGTTATCAATGGATGATATTACAATATTGAATTTATACCTATCATGAATATTTAGGTACTTAAATAATAAGCTGGGTAACTAGAGTTGGAAAACAACATTTCCTTATTTGGCTTATGTACTAAATAATGCAAGGTATACTTACACTTGAAGAGACTTTCGGGTTTATACTGCTTCGTCGCCGTCGCTGGCTCTACATTACAGACTTAGATAGAGTTTAAGACTTGTGGGGCTGTTTTGAGATCTAAGACCATGTACAGTAATTTTCCTGAAATTCTGAGAAAAACAGAAAGCTGATTGTTCTTTACGTTTCTTTTATTTTGATGATGGGTTTGTAACGCTTCATTTTATTAGGTAGTTTCCAATCCAATTATTATCTAACTTCCATGATTTAGGGCAGATTTTTTAATACACAGATAATCTCTATTATCTGACATTTAGGTAATTAAAGATATTTCTTACTATTCAAATACCTAACAAAAAGAACTTTAACGCATAGATTATTTCATCGGACGATTTAAACACCACACCGATATTTTATAATTAGGTAATACTACCGGGTTCATAATGATCTCATAACGTTTAAGTTAATTTGAGTACCACCTTTATGGGATGCAATAAATAATTGAGTATTGAGTTTTAAGTATTCTAGATATATTAGATCAAGTCCTGAGTCCCGGGTAGCTTCTTAAAAAGCCTTTGGTTAAGTTTGGGCATTGATAAGTGTGCCCTCTACTTAAAGTTCCTAACAAATTTTCCCGAACTAAATGAAAAGGGGACGATACTTAAAATAAATACGTAAGGAGGTTCTTCCTTAACAACCGAAATAGAATGGATAAATGTATAAATATGGAAGTGGGTGTACAGCGTACATTATGTGGTTCACCCTCTTATTTAACTTGTAGTAACGTGTGTCCATACTAACCTAATGTTAATTGCGGACGCTTTTAGCCAGGAGATGGAACTGCCTTAAAACATGTTGCGTGCAAGGGAAGAAACTGTATTTCCAATTTAATTTAATTTATGTAGGTATATATTTATGTATATATTTATATAAGGCCAATGTCGTGTCGTATCAGGAGGAAAAAGCTAGCACAGAGTAGAGAAAAGTGGCAATTACTTCACCGACAAGAGCCTAGCTCTTAAATTTAATGATGAGGTATATATGGATGTTTTTTGTTGTTCAACATTTCATTTTATTTAGTTAATGAACTTAACATGAGTAATACATATTTACTGATCAAATCATAAATAACTACACGAAGACAAATTCGATGACACCATTTATATATTTGCATAGGTACTGGAAATTAGATTAAGGAAAATATGCCGTTTTTTATAGTGACGCAACGAAGTGCATAGGTAATAATTATGCTTGCGAGAGCTAGGGGCGCGACGCCAAGGATGTCACTCACTCATTCTCAAAAAACCATTTATTATGCAATGATTATGAACTATATTAACTTTTTGTGCGTTTCTCCAGAACTTCTAGAAAACTGAAGTTGAATTTCCATCATTTACATTTCAGACAACATTTCATACTAAAACGACAGTTTCTGAAACTCAATTTAGTCATATTTTCACAACTTTGGATTTACAACACCTATGGTACAACCGATCGCGTGACAAAGCGTGGATAAAAACATCCGTCGTCACTCTCTGATACGTATATAAGTACGAGAGTGACAGTTGCTTTATCCACATTTTGTCACGCGATAAATGCAATCATACTAGGCCCGCTAGGCTCTAGCCAATACGCATTCTACGAATGCGACAACCAGTTTGGAGCAAAAAATAAGATAATTCTTTATTAGTGATTTGCGTATAACGTCACTTTGACATAGTTGTCTAGGAATCAAATTGGTTGACTTTCAAAAGCGGTAAAAAATTATGGAATGATAGGCAATCATACGACAGCTTGTGTCAATTGCATAGGAACAAATTGTTTGATTTCTGCAGTCGGTGACATCTCGACCTTCTTGTGGGCTTAGTAAGGTTGCGTTTGTCGCGTGTCAATCGTGGATAAAGCATCCATATTAGGCCTCATGGCTAGACTGCACATTTGACAGTTCAGCTCTCAAAGGAGCGCGGTGGTATTATTAGAAATACATTCAACTTTGAACCTCATGAATACTGTCACACAAAACTTTGTAATTTTACCAACCGCATTGCTTTGGTTGCTAGTAAACTTACCCTGGGAACTAGACAAGATGCAAAACACTTACATTAGCGATTTTCAAAAAGTGATCAAGTGGATGGGTTTAGCTAACGTTAATCCAATCCATTATGCCTCTATCCCGCGCTCCCTGATGATCTATCGCGTCTAGCGTTATGCATCTTGTCTAGGCCGATAACTTAATCACAAAATAATTGAGTAGCGTGAGTTGAGAGGTGAGTGTAGCTCTATCTTTATCTTCACGTATAAATCTAAGTCGCTTCTCGCCGTCTAGTTATCCCATAGTATGTACCCTTAGATCTTTCAAACTACGCAACGAATTTTAGTGCAAATTTCATCAATAGATAGAGTGATTCAAGAGGAAGGTTTTTATGTATATTAAAATCTGCTGGCCTATTGCCTAACGCACTCGTAATTGCAATAGACTTCAAAGCGAAGCTGTTGTTTTCATTTTGTAAGCAGACAAGCCTTCGATTTTCAAAATCAAAACTATTGTGATTGCGAGTGCGTTAGACAATAAGCCCTCAGGTTTATGTGCAGGTTTTACAGAAAACTCACACAAACCGAAGCGAAACGAGGTATATTAGAGTCGTATAAAGCTACCTAATTGATACTGCACGCGCCACGCGCTAAAATGTGTTTTGTGCACTCTGACGGGACTACTTAAACTCGCCGAGTTGAAAAGTGATACGCTTAACAGAATCACGTCCCTGCGGGCCTATTATGGTCGTGTTTATCGATGTGGATAAACGTGGACAAGGCATCTGTCACTTTCTGACCAGTATGTAAATGCGAGAGTGACAGATGCTTTATTCACCGCGATACGGGCCCTGGGGGGAGCTAATTTGGCTGCGTTTGTCGCATGACAAAAGACGTGGTTAAAACATCCGTCACTCTCTGACACGTATATAAGTACGAGAGTGACAGATGCTTTATCCACAATTTGTCACGCGATAAATGCAACTATACTAGGCCTGCTCGCGAGACTGTCAAGTGGATGGCGGTCAAGTAAGCAGGCAGCCCTGCGCTCGCGCGCGTCAGTGCCCCGCGGCGCTGCAGTTGTTTACCCGGCGCTACGCGGAACTCGCTGCACGTGGACGCAGCGCCGGTGTCGTTTTCCTCACGCGCTGCGGACTTAACCTAAACCCGGCTATGAGAACTCCTTTTTCAACGTTTAAGTGGCGATAAAATTGTCCAGGGCCAAGATTCTAGGCGGTATTGTTTTTATCTCGGCCGCCATTACTGTCAAGTAAATGAGAGCTATCAAAACGTTGACAATACGAAAACGGGTCAAAAACGATTTAGTTTTTTTTACCGTGATAAACCGTTTGGTTTTTTTACGGTGATGTTTAATTTCACGATTGATGCGCTTCTATACTCGTAAACTGTAAAACCGAATTTGAGTTTTGGGTGTCTATTGGCCATATTGTGTAGGTTTAGCCCATCTTATATCGTAATCATTATGGTTCACGTTAGCGTAGCTCTTGCTGTCAAGTGAATAAAAGCAATCAACACGTTGACAGTTGTAGGTAATTAGCTAGATGTTGTGCAGTATATAGGAACTATTGACGTTTGTTCTTTCCACCTAGTTTTTTAAATCGTGCCAGAATATTTGTCATGGAACTTGACTTCTCCAACCAGTGTTGGCTGGCTGAGCTCCGCAGCAGTTCGTGGAAGAGTCGACCCGCGTTCGTTATCGCCGCCTGCGACCCACGTGTACGTGTACCCACCGGCTGTACTTCCGCCCCTTGCTTCCCTCGTAAAGTTTCACTTAACTCGATCATTAACGCATTTATTTATGTTGCCTATTTAAATAATACTACTACTCGACTTTCCGACGCATGGGTGACTTCACAGTGAACTTTATATTGCGAAGGAAACGATGGGCATTAAAGATAATTAAAATTCTTTTACATGTGCATTCATCAACCCTAGTATTTTGGGGACCTGTCTTAATAAAAAGGATTGTTTATGGAATAAATAGTGATTTACATACAAAGTATACCAACCGATGTTATGTAGAGTGAACCTGGCATTTCAATGTATGATAGGCACCTCAATTGTCATATCTAATTGGCTTGCCAACCTCGCGCAAACTCTATCCTACCCTTAACAAATTCAAAGCCAAACCCTCTTATTTCTGTACAAAGTGGACTCAATGTCGAATTACTTAGGTATTCAATGAACAAACAATTACAATACATAGTCCTTGTAACTTTTTCTATCTTAATTTATCCTACCGATGTTTAATTTTTCAGTCAACAGGTATTCAATAAAACTGCAGGTAATATCATATGATAGTCATTAAATTATGAAATATTAGAGTAACAATCTTTAATAAAAATACTTGTTTACCTACACGTGTTGTAATTGGACTCAATGAGTAGATACAAAAGTAAGTATAAATACCTATCTGAAGGCGGCACAATAATTATACCTACGTAACTCTAGGATTTTCGAATTACATCGTACCTAAGTATTAAGTAGCTCCAAGCAATAAATTAATCACTTTGGTAGGTAAATACTATTTAATGAATCAACAAAAAAAAACAGTCTATTGTATACAATTTGGTGGAAAATATACTTTTATAATTTGTGTTACTTAGTGTAGGTAGCTCCTCATAGGCAGGTAGAGTACCTAAGCCACGACGCGTGAGCGCCAACTCCGGCGCAGCGCCTCAGATACACTTTTAAATTTCTAAGTTATTTCAAAGACACATAAGAAGTAGGTAATATGTTCGTATTCTTTACCAGCTGAATATTAAGCCCACTATGAAATCATTGGCATCGTTAAATTTCCAGAAGCGCTCCGCCCACCGCGCGCCTAAGTAACACTTCCTTCTAAATACTTCCCCATATATTTTTACATGACCATTATTAATTAAAACGAAATATTTACAGACTCGCTAGACAAAAGGAATTTCTCAAACGGATTTTAAATAATTTTGGGATGCACGCGACTTAACTGCACGTTGCTACGTCGCCGAGTTGCAGTAGAGTCGGAAAAGTTCCTGCAATTTTCCTCCGAATACGTTTCAGCTTTCGTTTGTTTTCATTTTATTACATTAATGGTAAGGTTTGCGCCTGTGTCTTGGCAGGAAAATATGTTGGGTGCGGGTGGTGTTGTTTCCCCGGAGTATGTGCCGCGTAGGGGCGCAGAGGCCGCGCCGCCCGCGCCCGCGCTGGGCGGGCCCCCTCTCCTCGCTTTACTACCCAACTTTCCGGGTGATGATTAGTTTTACCACATATTTGGCATCTATAACATGTACCCTAAGTGAATAATTAATAAAAACTCAATATTTTTCCCGCCACCCCGAAGAACAGCCCTTGAAAGAGCGCACGCTCTAAACTAATTTCCACCGTAAACTGAAACAACGACGTAATTTTCTATTTACTCATTCGATAGCGCTTTTCATGGGCATTTTAAATATGTAATTATTTCCTGGATAAAGTCCAGAGAAAATTAGAAAAAAATACTTGAAGTGCACAGGGCGTCAAGTAGAGTGCAAATATTTGTGAATTTTTTTCCTACAGTTTCGAGTCGGTCGGGTGGTCGTGGGTCCCGGGATCGCGAGCGGGCAGGCTGCGCGAGGGCGAACGCACCCTAAACGTGCACAATATTTCAGTGTTTTTCGTAAGAAAACGAGGTTTTTGGCTAGGCGGCGGTGCGCGTGTGTGGGTGAGCGGCGCGCGGCGATTGGCGCGGCGCGGCGGCGTGCGCCCCCGCCGGCCTCTCGGCATACCTACCGCGCGCCGCGGCCCGCGCCTCGACACACGCGCACGCGCACCCACACACCGCCACGAAGCCTGCGACATTCTCCACATTTCCTTATCACTTAACGGGTATTCATTTACTAAAATTTGTTTATTCGATTTTTAAGGTTTTAATAATGGGGCAAATGTTTGTGAACAGAAAATAGTAAAAAAAAAATTAAAATGAATTGATCATTATTTTGGTAGAAAAAATATTTTTATCTTAAATATATTTAATGAAATATTCATTTAGAAACGTCTTCATTAATTAAAAAATTTACTAGGCTTTATATTTTTTTAATACCTACATAAGGTACGTAGCCTAGCCTACCTGAGTTTAGTAATAAATAATAACTACTGTCGATAGATATTTTGTAAAAAAAATTAGTAAATAATGAATTAATTATTTTAATCAGTATTTTTATAACCTTGTTTAACATGTCAAAAATCTAACTGATTTCCGCGGTTGCGCGGCAAGTAGCTCTTCTAAGCTTTTCAATAGCATTTTGTGCCGACTACACAAAAGTCTGAAAGATATTATTAATGTAATCTTTATTGCCCAGCCTCTACCTAATTTAGTCCATTTTAGTTTTGCTTTATCATTAAGAAGGAAAAATCTAATGACTAAAAATAAAGGTTCCCTTATCTATCTACTAACGGTTTTTCTACCGTCTATTAAAATATTTATTACTGGTTAAAAAAAATTATATAGTCCTAGAAACTAACCTGGAATAGAGAAATATATACTAAAATACCTATTAGCCATTGCTAAGTCTTATTAGTATTCACTATTTTTACCTAAAATGTTTTTTTAATGACTAAATATCTATTACCTACCCCATAAAAATCAAACCACGTAGTAAAATTTTAAAATCCTGTACCTATTAATGTGGTCTCTAGATACCTAAAATCACATCCATGTTTTGGTAGGTATACTATACAGATTGCCAACTACAAAAAGCGATAAGTACATAATTATGTTATACAACATGGTATCTTCTTCATCAGGGCCTCCACATAACATTTTAAGTGTACAAGTTCTAAGAGAAAACAGAAGTACACCTACCATGATTGTGATGTGTTTTTGGATGGTTCCAGGATGTATCATTTAATTTCAAGAGATCAAGTACAAGAATAATTAAAGTAAATAATAACTAAAAGTACTTACTTAACGCCAACGAGGAGATGGCAATACATACCCATCTGTTCCAGACATCTAATGCTCAGCAGAACTCCAACCTAGTGAACTGCACAATTACACTGATACAAATAGATAAACAATTATAGCTCAAGTAACATAATTTGAAACAAATAAATACATATTTACTAGTTGCCTTTTTGTGGTACAAAATAAAAGAGAATTACTCCATAACTTCTGAAAGAAAGAACGAGAAAAAAAAACATTTTTTCATGACATAACATAACAAAGGACAGATTAATTAATACGCAATGGTCAAATCAATGGGCACAGTAGCTATGGTCTGCCCTTGGAACCATCAGATAAAACCACGGAAGGTTACACACACACACAATCATTTGAACACAAAAGACAAATTATAAAATGAGAACAATAAAAGATAAAATAAAGAAATCATAAATTCCTCTGGAGTTTGCCATATCTCTCCAAAGATTGGCAAAGGCTGGCCTTACTGGCTTCAACTCTCTCGTGATGTAACAGAATATACCAATAGGACACGGACCTGCAAAAAATCGGGATACCTCCAATATCTAGCGCTGTATAACCTTTTCACCTATAGCGTAACCTCTACATAGTCGAGGAATACCACATTTGCCAAAGCACCGCGGTTGGTAAAATAACAATAGTGTTTTATTGTCAGTATCCATAAGGGCTAAATTGAAAAAAAACACCCATGTACTCCTTTGAGAAGTGGACGGTCAAGTAAATACAGAATGGAAGGAGACAGAGTAGCCTCTTAATCTACATAGGCGTCAGTTGACTCTGAGGCCTATTAAAACTATCATCCCCAAGATTCCAAACTCCTTGGCAACCTTAAGGACTGAAATAAAATTCCTCTAAGCCTATACTATAATAAAAGGATGGATGAAAGAAGATTGACGAAAGAGATATACAGATTGAAAGTGAGAGGAAGGGTCGGAAGGGGCCGTCCTAGGCGTACTTTTTCGAATCGAATCGGAGAAATACTGGAAAAGGGACGAATCTTAGGTACCCGAAACCGACGTGCGTGCATGACTCGATGTATGAATGTGGAAGAAGCGAAAGAAATTTTGTCAAGATCGTAGCAAGTGGAAAGAAGTGGTCTCTGCCTATCCGTCTGGGAAACAGGCGTGATTTAATGTATGTATGTGTATGCCTATATTTCACCGACTACCTTACTCTCTACACTGGAACAGAAAAGCAGCGCCGCTGTTGCGACGCAGGGTTAAACTTAGTTAAATTTGGGAACATTCAGATTATCAACACACCCTAACGTCCTAACACACCCGCGTAGCGGGGTAGTGACAAATTATGACGGTTAAAATGCCCTATCTATCAATCAATTCTATCTATCAATTTCACCGAGTCCAGGTAAAGTAAATTATTGATTTAGTAAATATGATTTTTAAAGTATAGTACCTATATTTAAAACATCTATAGTTCTGCAGCATTTCTCTAATTTAGAGTATATTTATAAACAGGGTGTCCCAGGACATGACGAAAATAATGAAAGAAAATAAAGATCCTTCTATACCGGTCCAGAATATCGTTTTAACTTTCCAATATGGGTTAATAAGTGTAGGAGTTATTAAGGTTTTAATGATACTGGTGAAGAACGCTACCTCGCAGTACACCTTTGCTTCCCTCCCCGGCTTTAAGTAGGTATAATTTTTGATTTCAAGACTTGATACTAATACTCAATAACGTAGCAATGTATTGAAATACACCATAATTCAAAAATATCAACGTATTTGAAAAAATCCATATTTTCTCAGCCACTAAATCATTTTTCATTTAACAACTTTGGCTTTATACGTTCTACCGAAAGAAATTACTCTAGACCAAGGTGGCATTATTTCTTGAAAGTTGATGCAGCTAAACCAATTGCTAAAATCGTGCAGCAAGTACTACTGGATATAAGTAAAAAAATAAGTTACAACTGCTTTTCTTCCAAGCGACCTAATTTCGCATCTATCCCAAAAGCTCTGAATTTGTCAATTTGATCGACGTAAATGCGATTTTTGATTCAATGTGACCAACACACATGCAACGAAGCAATAAACGGTCGAAACTATTATTCCTTGGGTACTTCAGGTATCTCAGGTTTGGATTATTCAGGATATTCTGGAGCGGTATTGAAGGAGCCTTCTGACGCCGTAATATTTACTAGGGCACCCCGTATATATTTCTAAGTAGGTATAGTATATTATTAAGGACGCTTTAGGTGTATACGCTATTTCCTAACTAGACTTATCCTTATCATTAAACCTATTAAAATTACTAGCAAGAAGGCATTCCATATTAGTCCTTAGGGCAACGCATTTGGAGTCTAAGGGCTGTATTAATAAACTCATCTTGACTGAGTCCCGTATTAATAAACTAATCTCAACTCTAATGATCGTCTCGAGATGCGTCTAAAAGGTCAGTGTTCTATGGTTTGACGTATCTAGTGACGCGCATCTCAGCCAAGATGAGTTTATTAATACGGGCCTGAGAGGCCCGTCACAAGATACGTCAAAGTAAACGTCAAACCATAGAACACTGTCATTTATGACACATCTCGAGACGAGCATTAGAGTTGAGATTAGTTTATTAATATGGCCCTTAGGATTACAGTCTTGAAAATTCGAATGTCTACGACTCTCAGATCCCACCCACCATCAAATGCATCATATTATTAAAACCTCTTCGAATTCATTTTGTTTTTGCATCACCTGTTAAACGGAAATGGAGACGGTTACTGCTATAGTCTTATAAAATAGACATAATGTTAGTTATTAATGCTGTCGGCTCAGCATTAATAACCATAACCACTCGGTGGTAAAAACCATATCGTCTTTGACCTGTTATCCCATTATCTACGTTTTGATAGCTCTTATTTACTTGACAGTAATGGCGGCCCAGTTCATCATGGCATCAGGATATGGTTTAGAGCGCCTAGAATAGAGGCACTGGTAGTAACAGCAGCAAGTAGGTACTATTGTGATTCAACCAGTGATGTGCAGTTGCCAATTACCGAAATTCCCGGAATACTGCTACCGGCAATATTGCCGGCAACATAGGTAATTTTCCGGCAATATTAACAAGGTTTTTTTTTAATGATTCCCACTACGAGCAATATTGCCGGCAACATTTACAGCAATATTCTCACGCTGCGCAATATTCCTGGGCACGTCACATCACTGCATTCAACCAACATTAGTTGATGGGTACCTAACATCTTGTAGGTTCATATGTTTGTATATAAATAGAAGCAAACATTGTTTAAAATATACAAAGAATGTTAGAGTATGATTGCTCTTGAAACAGTTTTCAGGTTTGTTCTTCTCTCATCGCTCTGATGCGTTGTCATGCGAGTCAAACCGACTTTACCCAAGCCTAGGGGATTATTATGATATAACTTTGCAGTTCAGTTTACGTTGAAAGGAAAGGACAGAGCTATATAACTGCTATAGCTCTGTCTTATACCTACGCTCGCCGTAATAAGAACTGCATAGCCATGTCATAATAACCCCAGGGGTTAAGACTTTTTAGGAGTTCCAGCACTAAGTTAGTGGGAGTAAGACCTTGTGCAAGGTCCATTTGGATCGCTACCATCACCTTCTTATTCTTTAACCTATCAGCAAGCAGTAGTGTTCGCATTGTTGTCTTTCAGTGTGGGGATAAGACAACTGGTGAAATTACAAGCATAGAGGCATTTTAGCTTAGTCTTCAGGGTTGGGAATGCATTTGCGATCAAAGGATTACTGTCTTAAGATTGTAGTAATGCAAATGTCACAGATCTCACTCACCATCAGGTGGCCTGTGTGCCCGTTAGCCTAGTCCATCCCAAAAAATGTAGTTATATTACCCAACTTTACACCAACGGTAAAAAATGGGGTAAATTAAGCGTTTCAGGCCATATAGGCTATTTTGAAGGATTCTACAAATAAAAATATACTTCAGGGGTTATTACTATCAATTTGCTCCGTTATTGAATGTATAAGTACTTTACAATAGTTTAGCGCTGACATTCCCAACGAATAACGCGTGTTGTCACGTGAAGGCAGAGTTATTGCGTAGTTCTTGATACATCCTGCGGGCCTATTATGCTCGTGTTTATCGATGTAGATAAAACATCTGTCACTCTCTAACCAGTATGTAAGTGCGAGAGCGAGGGATGCTTTGCCAACCGTGGCGTGGTAAAAGCAACTATAATACGGGCCCAGGGTACACATAGAAAGAGCTCCTCCGGCCGACACGTCGCAAGAATTCTTATTATTGATTACCTTTAGATTAGTGACTTTAGTGAGGCTCAACCGTCATTTAATTAATGAACTGGGTGACTCACATTAGCAATTTAAAGAATTATCCGGAATTAACTAACGAGTAACGTGAAATATTTACCTACTTGATAATTGGTTGGGTTTGAGTGTGTTGGTGCCCTTTGAGGAACTTCTGCGTATTAAGCATACGAATTGGGTGTAATTTAACTGTGCCTGTGGCCCTAGACCATTCATTGCGAAAATGTAACTTATTGTTATTAAAATATATAGGATCGACGTAAGCAGCCGGTCGGTCGTGTCGTCGAGTGCTTATGTCGATTCCACACATTTTGACAATTTTCGAAAACCGTTCACGTTAGCGGTAGTTATGTATCTTATTTAGGATGCAGTTGTACTTGGACCATTGTAAACAATACCTATGCTGGTAACCAGTGTTGGCCTATTCTACTAAAATGTGAATCTCTGAACCAACTTCGTGGGTCATTTCGACCGACGTGCATAACTTGACCCGTGTACGACCGATGACCAAGGTGGACGATGCGCACCAACGCCTAGTTTAAACGCTATGTCAGACCAAATTAGGTTTACGGATTATTTCACAGGCATGTAATTTAAGAGAATAACACCCCTGTGAATGTAATTTTTTGGCAATATTATTATGTTGATGATTGATCTTCAATGTTTGTATGAACTGGTATCAGTGATGGCTGCGGGTGAGGAGGGCCGCGTACAGCGACCTCGATCCGCGAGCTCCCGCCCCTTTCAGCGAGATGGTTCAACAGCCGCGCCGGCCGCCCGTAAACGGAGACGCTGCTCGCCATGTATAACCGGATTACATGTGCTAGTGCTTATATTTTGCAAAAGAAAACGTGTCGAAAGCGGCGCGGGCGGCGGGGCGCTGGCGAGAGCGCGTGGGTTTTCCTTTGATTTTCTCAAACAGTAGGTCACGCCAGCTGAGCATACAGGCGCGCCGCGGCGCCTTCGCGCTTGCGCAGCTGTCACTACGTCATCGCGTAATTCAATTATTGTAATCGATTAATGGCAAACTGTCTACCCGGCGCCCGCGCAGTTTCTGGAGCGCCGATCGGGGGCGCCGGCCGCGGCAGATCTAGCGCGGGCCGATCCTTGACCACCTTGCGTGAACCAGTTCGAACCACCTCGCTTATTTATGCATGTCTGCATGTCCAAGGTTTTGGTTACTTAGATGGTTGCAAATTTTGCGTCGTACTGTGACGTAGATTTGCTATGAGACGTTAAATATGTCATTACCGCAGAAAATAAACATAGTTATTTTGGTTTTGTTTCAGACGAGTCTGCTGGGTTAATTGAAGGACGTAATGGACGGGTGAGTCGAATTTATGTCTTCGCATCGTGAACATTGGAATAATTGGACTGTTGATGTAGATTAATAGATAGTACCTACCCAGGTTTATATTAGTGGCATATTGTTGGGCACTTGTCACGGCCGGCGCGGGCGCTACTAATTATGCGCACCCGAAATAGGTCGCGATAAGAACGATGCGTGCGCGGCGCCGGGGGACCATTGTTGTTGCCGCGCCACCAAATCGTACGCGACACCCGCTACCAGGTTTTTTTTACTTCTTCATTAGTAAAGTTTTGTTAAAATATTAATATTGAGTTCCCTTATACCTACCTACTTTAGAATTATCATAAAATGTTTGTTAAGTGCGTGTGTTTTTCTTCATATCATGCTGTTCAAATCGACAGTGATCATTTATTTTCAAACTTGATTAACGCATTGAAAACAGCCTTATTAACCGAACTGACGTTTTGTTTCAATAAAGTTTCAAACAGAATAAAGGTCAAATCTTAGGGCCAATAGACGAGTCTCGTTGACAAAAATTGATTTGTTATCGTGGGGAATGTGACGAAATAACACGAGTCTTTCTGACTGTTTCTCAACATCGCACTGCCTTATCTGTCACATTAACATCGACTTGATGGAGATGTCCAAAAACGGTACAAATATTAATTTACCGATGGTAACATCACTAACTTCTACCGTCTTTTGATAAATCAAGCTAATTTGATCCGTAAAACAAGGAAATAACGACTCGACAATTTACTTTAATATTTTTCCCGACTGTATTCAAAATGTGTCGGTTGTGTTCTTTAATATAAAGTACGCAAACTAGATATAATTTCCGGTTATAAGAATATCTAGTGTTAATACTTATAAACGAAGTTACGCTTATGTCAAAAGAGACTTTTACAGATAATGTTACTATTAAGAGTAAACTGTAGCTAATAGAATGCACAATAAGAAACACAATTAATTGACCATTTTTGAATCTTGTCACCTTACAATAACTCTCAAGCTCACTGGTGGTCAGTTAACAGTGATGCTGTTAGTACGTTTCACTTGTGACATAACTTAAATAATTTCCAAAATTACTCAAAAAATACAATTAAATTAAAAATAATGTATTTGTAATGCCGCATCTAGGCCCATAAATTGCCCTAGGCCCGCAAATGATTACATAATCAATATTTTCTTAGCACACTTTTAGCGGCAAGTCCAGAAGCGTATCTATAGCTAACAATAGGTACACGCCAAATGTGTCGTCAACACTCAGATAAGCCAATCGCCTACAGTTATAACGTTAACACGTTCGGCGCCGGTGACACACTTGGGGTATTATAATAACGTGGCGTGGTTAGCCGGTAGTATCGAACGTGTTAAGTTGTAACCTACATATAGTGTTATTATGGGGGCGCCATCGCTAGGCATCAAAGCGCTATCGGCATCCGGTGCAGGCGCGGGTTATCAGCGGCGACCTCCGAAAATTCCCAACGAATTTCCGAAAAGTCCCGGCAATTAGCTGCGCCCGCGCCGCACCCCGCGCGCTTCCGCCCCCGCCCGCTCCCGTAAACAAATCGCGTGATAAACACTGCTAAAACACTTCCTAGAACCAGTTCACTTATTGAATTTATCTTGGTTTATTAATTAAAATTTGATTTTAATTCCTATTTATCCAACCTAATAAAGCAACGGTAGCTACGGTTCGATTGTCATTATGGCGTTTTAATGTAGAGTGAACACTTATTTTCTCTTCGATAGCAAAAAACAATCTAGTACTAAAAGAATAATTAAGACAGACAAGATAAATGAAAGCAGTACTAGTAGAAATTTGATATTTTTTAACTCTTTAAGTGTCAGTAAAATTCAGAAAGAAACAACTACAAAGTTGCGCAGCAAACACCCAGCTACAGTTGCTCATGTTGTCGGACAGGGTGCTGAAGGAGCAGGTTGGCAGAACGCTATCTTTGTTACTCTCTATCTGACATTTAAATGCAGAAAGAGATAACTACACAGTTGTTCTTTGGGTTACCTAGGAAACCTAACCTAAAAAACACGTTGGTGCGCCGGTTGCGCCACTAACGGCCAGTTTTAGTTACTCATGTCGTTGGAGAGGGTGATAGAGGGGAAGGTTGGCCCTACATGACCTACATGACCAACCACCTCTAGCCCCTAACCTCCGCCCTCTCCTACGACACAAGCAGGCTGTGTGTGTCTTTCTAAAAACAAAAATAAATGAAAATAATAAAAAGTTAAGCCCCCAGACAGCAATTGTATTAGTTTAGGTTACCTATACATGCATTTTTATGGGTCATATTAGAGCATGAGAAGTGAAAAGTGTATTGTAGAGTTGCTGGCTTGTACTTCTTTTACGCAGTAGCAGATCTCAAGATGTTTTGCCTAGAGGCAGCAAGAGAGCCAGTGAGACATTTTTCCCGAGAATTTATACTTTTCCCGTGGATAGCGATAAAGGACTAAGTACTACGCAGACGGGTTCGCGAGAAAGAGCTATCACGTGATACCTTCATTTAGAAAATGATCTATTTCTCCGTTCAGTTGATTTAACAGGAAACGGAAACAGGAAATTGAATAATACTTATCTGTGTGTGCACTAATTAGATTCCCATATTTACTTAGATAAATAGTTTACCAAAACGGTATCCCGCATTGCATTTTTCCTTGTTTTTTTCCAATCACGGAATTCCCAACTGTACATTGTAATAAAGCGTGATTGTTAATCATTTACCCTATTTAACTTGAGTTTCAACACTTCGTTTGTGAAGTTCCCTATTAACAACGAATAGGTCTACTCTAGTTTTATCGAATAATTAATTAGTCGTTACATTTGATATTTTCCTTGCACCCTATCCCACAAAACATTAAAAGAAGAAGTTGTTAAACTTATATTGTTTTCCATAAAAAGTGGACGATTTTGACGAACTGTGCACTCGTAACAGTTTTTGAGGATGGGACCCTGGGAAGCGACGGCGTGGTGCACCCAGGGCGCCGCCGCGGGCCGGGGCGTCACTATCAGCGCGCGGTAGGTATGGTTGGCCACTAAATAAACACACACAACATGAATGAACGTTTGCTCGAAGTCGAGCGCACTTCCGCCGACTCATATTAAGGACACCGTGCGATACCGCCGGTACAATTTCGAAACGGGAGAATGTAAGGAGGTCACCGGATAAGATTACGGTTAACTGTGTAAACAAACCGTTTACATTGATAAATCGTTAGTTTCTGCGACGGCGCCTATGACGTCCAACAATATGAAGCCAATTGATAAGCTCCTCCGTCGATACACCACCCGATTACTGATCATTCATTTAACGGCCGAACCCCGTTTACTATGTTGTATGGGAGATAAGTTAACTCGATAAAAACTAAAGGATAGTTAAATCGTTAAGTAAATCAAACATCCATGTAAAAATTAAGTAAGAAAATCAAATGAAACCATGTTCAAAACGTTCATCGAAATAACAAGTGAACCAGTTATATCTGAACACCTAAAACACTTCTGAAGAAATGAATATGGTCATTAAACCCTTTGTTCTATTCGTGAAGTAAGTATAAATAAACACATAAGCAATAATACCCGTCCCTAGATAAGGTATCGCGCATTCCGAGCAAATCAGTTTAAGAACTTACTGCGCCGCATTTGTCAACCAAGTCCAAATGCTAAAGTGCAAGGAGAGGTCACTCGTTCACACACGTCACTCCATTCCCCGCTCTCTTTCTTGACAATATCAAAGACCATAATATGTACTTTATGAAAGATCATGGTCTGATTCTAATATTCTGGTAAAAAATATTATTATTACCAGAACGATGTGGATTGAAAGAAGATGTAGTGACTAAAATCGAAAAGGGTATGCTAAGATGGTTTGGTCATTTAGAAAGGATGGATGAAAAAAGAGTTACGAAAGAGATATGGCGAGCGAGAATGAGCGCAGATGCCGGTAGGGGACGTCCTAGACGGACGTACGGTGATCAGATTCGCGATGTACTGAATAAGGGCCAAATCAAAAGCACCCTAACCGACGTATACGTGCATGAAGAGATTGATGAATGTAGAGGAAGCGAAAATTGTGTGTTTCGATCGGTGCACCTGGCGTTCCATAATCTCTGCCTACCCCCCCCTCACCCCCCATTGAGAGACAGGCGTGAAGGTATGTATTGTATGTATGTAAATTATCAACTTTTAATCATAATAAAATCATTGTTACAAACCGTCTCGAAACTGATGGACGATGACACATCGAGACCTATGAATGATAAACTTCTTCGAAAGACGGATATTCACGGTAGCTACAATGATAGGTATATTTGTTTAATTGAGTCATAGCATAGCAATGTCAAAAGTCACTAGCTATGTAGGTTTAATTCCTGAAGCTTTAAGCAGCCTGCTTGTAAGACTATTCCGGAAATAATTTCCATTCATGTGTCATGATTTCGCATAACTAAACTGATGAATCAATGAAGCACGTCAGTGGTCAAGATATACGAGAATGTTGGCGCCAACATTGTCATTGGGTGACTCACAAATATCCATAATTAAGTGACTTCGGAAAATTTCTGACGCAGAGTCTAGTTTTCCTGCATACACAAATTCCTAAGTGTAACACTAATTATTAAAATCCATCATACAGTTTCCTTCGCATCTGCGATTCCTCTCTCGCAGCCAGGGATTGAAAACCGGTTTATTTTCCGTAGCGGTTAAAGCCACACTATTAGAGCCTAACCCATAATAAAGGTTACGCTCACTGGGAGCGAAATGCATTTACCGGTTAGAGAGCGCTCCTTCCGTGTGAGCTGAGACAAGGGTGAATGACGGAAGCGCTCTCTAACCGGTTATAACCGGTAAATGCATTTCGCTCCCTGTGAGCGTAACCAATTCGTTGGAACGTAACCCAAATAATTAACCGGTTTAACCTAAATAAATACCGGTTTATTTGTAACCGGTTACAATCCCTGCTCGCAGCTGCACGAGCTAGTAAATAGGTGGTGGTGATCACTTTCTGACAGGTATCCTCTTAAAAACTTTGCCTCCTCTTGCAAAATAAATTGAGTTTAAAACTGGTAACTTTACTATACGCATTAATGACGACATATTTAAATTCTTGAAATGTTTTAAAATGACTAAATAAAAATAAATCATTGTAGTCTGTAATAAGTATATTCTCTTCCGTATACCGTACCAGCAATATAAAGCACCATGAAAAGCCGAACCTACTCTTTAGTACCATGTCACTTTAACGCCAAACAACAAATTCGTGTGGACAAATTTATGATGCTTATTTTACCAATGAGAGCTCAGCTCGTTTAACGGAACCAGCGTAACCTTCCGCCTGTACGGACCAAGTTAAGCTACTTTCTTTGATTGAACGAATATAGGTACGCCTTCGCTGCGACTGGTTGCGAAGTTGGCATGCTGTTCCCTTTTCAACCAGATTCATCTGGCTGCGTTCTTATCACAGTGACAGCCCTATCGGCTATATTTTAACATATTAGGGTTATCGAATTATGATTGTCATTAAATGAAGTAGAATTAAAAGAGATTACAGAAGCCGTTGCTGAGTGGGCTGTGCGAGTGATCATGTATTCCAGCCCCTTTAGGCATATCGATAACCGTTCGATTTCTTATCATGTTTACTACCGCCACGGAATAGCTTAGGGCTGATGACATCCGGCGCTACTGACAGCTACACGTGTTCGGGTGCTCATTGAGCTTCGTGTCTTTGTGCAGTGCTCCACGCGCTGCGGGCGCTACGTCGCAAGCGCGTTTATCGGCCGCCTGCAATCCGCGCTGACCCCGCGATATCCTCGATCTATATTACCCCTCGCCCCTCCGCCCTCGTCTAGCTTCCACGCAATTGTATACTTCTTCACACGTCACTTAAAGACTACATTGGAGCGAAGGAATCAGTGGGATCGGGCGCATGAATGGACTGGCTTGTGAATGAGCGGACTCTGTCCCGCGCGATAAGCGCTATCGCCGGGGCCAGCTGACGGTCCGTGTTGACAAACCCTGTTCTACTTTCGCTCTGCGTCCTCTTTTGAATCTACTTCGTCGTTACCGGATACATTCTTTACCGCATTCTCAGTTACAATTCAAGAAACAAAAGCTGAACCCGTAGATCAAAACATGTAAACAACAACAAGTGATCACGTTTCTTTGTTTGAAGTGGACTCTGAGACCATAAATCTTAAGATTGCCAATGCGTTACCAACCCTAAGGAACTACGAGTAAGTTGGAATGCCTCAGTTCTAGCCATATTTTTGAATATAATAACACATTTTGAAGTCTGAAATCATGGCCATTGATTTCTATTAGATATTGCTTGACAACTTCCTACCTACATAAAATCAATGCTTTATAATCGCACATCTACAGTGACATCTTTAGTGCTCGACAACGAATTTACGGTGAACATATGAAAAACTAAACGAACGAAATATCGAAAACATCATAATACATTTTCGGATTGAATCTCGAACTACTTAGAAAATGATACTTAATACTCAAACATTTATTGCATTCCATGATTTTGATCCTCGTTTTGATGTTATGGGTGTTTTTAATCGCATGAAGAAGGCAAACGAACGAATGTCACAACTATGTATAGATCAATTAACGAGATCGTGGAATTGCATACGAACGCTCTTGCTAATTTATTTATAGTGGGCACTGAGACCCGTAAAAAAATACAATGTCAATACTGCAAATGCGTTGTCAACCTGAAGACTAGGATGCAATGTATTTATGCTAGTCACCGGTGCAACTTAGCTTACTCGTAAAATGCTCATAGTAAAAAATATACAAGATCTTAATTACTTCGTTTACTGATACATATTGTAACCTGTACGTTTTTTGCGCCACCTCTGACAGGTTGATATTTGTAGACACGCAGGCCAAGTCAATCGAGACCGCAAGCACCTCCAATCTTACTAATGGCATCCTACTGGCAGACCGAAAACAAACTACTAACGATACAAATATGATTCTTGGGTAGAAAAAGGTTAGGAAACCCCCGGTATAAACGGATAGACCCCGAATATTTATTTTATTGCATTTGGCGGTGCCCATATCTTAATACTACGACCGGCAGCGTCGACCCCCTAATTGCCAGACTTCTACCAAAGTGCTTTACGACTATGTGTCATGCATGCTACCGCCTTGTGAGGCTGCTCATTCATTAACGATTTAATAGTAACTGCAAACCCATTAAAAGAACACTGATCTTACTCAGCAGAATGCTTGGATTCCATTCGTATTACTCTGACTGCCAAATGTGATCGTGACTCGTGAGTCAACAATAAGGACGTCTGCGCAAGCTTCGTAGCCGACGTGTGAATTAAAACAATAGTCCGCTGGTATAGGGGGTGAAAGCTGGAATGAGCCGGACGTTAGAGGCTCGTAAGAAGGCCCGAGAGGTAATTGCGGCGGGTGGAGCATTCTCGCGGTAACGAGCCGGCTGCGCGCGCACCTGCCCCGCACGCGCCCGCGCAAGCTGCGCCCGCGACCCGAACCAAATGCATTCTATATCCTTTTTTTAATTGGTCAGCCGTAGATATATCTTTATTATCTTCAAAGTTACTGATTTCTGGCAAACATTTTGTCAGAGCCATTACATTAGGTTTACATGATATTTGGCGACTTCCGCTATAGATGGCTATCGTACGGAATGTAAATAATCACACAGATAAATCGCTTCGCTACAATGTTGTAGGACCCTTGTGTAACGAATATCCTGCAAATAGCCGCCACCATAATGCATACCATAATTTCATGTCATTTAAGTAATGCAGAATTATTAAAAGAACAGATTATTAATGTTTCCGTCGCATTCAAATCAAAACTGCCCAT
>OZ014450.1:7624864-7647551 GCA_963966035.1 Acleris laterana | reverse complement strand
GCCTGAGAGAAGACGAGTGCAGCCCGGCGCCCGCACCGCCGCGCCGCCGCGCCGCCCGGCCCCGGCCCCGGCCCTGCTCCACTGCTCCCGCTCTATGCAGCTAAGATACCCGAATCACATTGAAATAAATCTCAATATAAATCAGGCATAAGTCGGTGCCACAATGACCGGCTGGGCTTCATAACCATTACTTTGTTTTCGCCGCAATAAATAAACAGATTAAGCTAAAGGATTTCATGTTCAATCAATTCAATATATAACACGGTGATCAGGTGATTGCCTAACACATCAGAACAAATCCATCCTCAGCTGTTTTACTTAAATAGACATATATTTTTGTACTTCAATTGTCAGTGCGATGCTGCATTGGTCGTAATTTTTTTGTCGCACTGCTGTTTATTATTTTTCTTAAAAACTAAGCATTATTGCATTTCATTGTAGGTATCGCTTCAGTTCCCAAATATTTAAACCACGGTTACTGTAAAATTTTAACATTTTCCAGGTACAAAATTGTTTCAAATTTTAACCAGAAGTAAAACTATCTGCAGTTTGAATATTGCGAACGGTCTTAGTCTACCACGTTGTTAACAACGGTAGAAGATCATCAGCCCTGCAGGGTGCAGGAAATGCTTCATTGATTTTTAAAAATGTTTGGCCATGATTTAGCTGATTTTCAATTACAATACATATTCATATATGTATTTATACATTGGCACATAGTAAAAAAACATATATTTACATATAATTTACCCATGTCTATTATAATATAATGCATACAAAACTGCAATTTTCATGACAATCCATGCTCTATTGTAGGTAGGTACTATAATTGTACATAAACGGATTCGCATAACTGTGCGTATAGGGCATTTCTTAAAACCTCGCATGACCAACTTGGCTCGTTAAATCGACGTTTTTAACATTGTATGTTTTCGATTTGCCTAACCATATTTGAATTTTTGAACTAGAATTAGTTAGTTATCTAGAATCATTATTTTGACAACCGATTCTTTGTTTTCCTATTAAATTCATTAAATGTGCTTTCATTTAGGGTATTTTTCATATGGCTTTAGGCCCCCCTAAAACCAAAACTACTTCACTCTAACAAAAATTAGCCTTTTAAAGCTTAATATTTCTTAAGCGGATCCCTTAATCAAAAAACTGTTTCAAGAAACCCGCAATGTTATTGAAAGACTGCAGGGTAGACGAGTAAAAAAAAACCACGTTACACGTGTAATAGATTAAAAAAATAATTATTTCAAGATTTTATTTTACCACTTTGTTAGCGTGACTTATATGTAAGTATATTCATGCCAAATTACAGCTTTTTAGTACTTATCGTCTCTGAGCTAGGCTGCATACGGACGGACGAAAGGACAGACGGACGGTCATGGCGAAACTATAAGGGTTCCTAGTTTGACTACGGAACCCTAAAAATGGGACTCTAGTTTCCACTGGTACTAATAATATACTTACCTAAGTTTACAGAATATACGTGTTCAGTACTGTCCCTAATCAAAGTTGTATGTAAAGTAACAACATACTGCCATTAAAACATTTGCGACAAAGGTAATTTAAAAAAATCTTACACAGCGTGTCTGGCTGTCTACTATTTAAGTAAGCCATTCTCTTCCTTACATTTTAGTTTTCTTACTGTTTTCTACGTCGCCATAACTTTCACAAAACAAATTACAATGTCTGCTTCGCTCGGCGATCATCAACGTACTGGTAGCGAAATCATTGCACACCACAAACACGCGCGTTGTAAGACTTGTAACATGGCAGCAAGATGCCAGCTAGAGAGGCATGCAGGGTCTCTATTTCGCTCTGTAAAACTAATTACTTTTGATATGCTATCGTATTGTTTTTAACTCGGCCGCCGTTACTGTTAAGTAAGTATAAGAGCTATCATAACGTTGACAATACGATAACATATTAAAAGCAATTCGAGTTTACCGAGTAGAATAGAGCCCCATGTTTGGATCCTTCCTCACCCTGTCTTAAGATGCCTAATTGAAAAAATTTTACCCTGCCCTGCCCGGTCTTTCAACAAGCACGGCACCGTGGAGTGGCACGTTGCCGTGTCCGTACAGATGCACGGTGTGGTCCCGCGTCTTCCCTGGCACGGCACCGCACCGCCGTGGTGATGTGGATAGGCCCTAATAGATATTATGTGCCTACAATCCTTTGATTCTAGATTCACCTTTTTAGACGGAAATAGACGCGCAGACTACCAGACGTTAAACTTACAAAGATTGTTAACGTATTGCACCCCTCTCGTTGCACAGAGATATACAGAGGGCTAAATGATTGTACACGAACATGCAAACGCTTTGCAAATTTACCTAAGCTAGAAGGTTCTTGGCAAAGATCGATAGTAAATAGAGAAAAATGCTGACTAAAGCTAAAACTGAGTGCTCTCTACCTTCCGCAGTTGCGTCGCGCCTATGGCCCGGGATGCATTTTTTGCGCTTGTGCTGCATCGCGTTAAAAGGCACTAAGATGTGCCTTAACTATGACTTAGCGATGGAAAGAGTATTCACTATACCTTAGAACCGTCCTGGCAAAATTTTGTGAGGTCGCAAATCAGACACCAGCTTTTATAGGCTTTGAGCTCACGAGCTGTAAAAAGCAACGCTTGAAGGATGTGCGAAAGCAGCATCTGTAATCCCCACTGTGGGCTTTATAGGTTCAGAAGGTGTTTACATTGCTATCTAGCAGGGTACCTAATAGCCAGTTACGATGCATATGTGGTGTGTTTTAGGACAATGATTAAGGCGATATTGCTGAAAATATTTTCTTAAATAACCTTTTTGACGAAGTCTGTTGCGTTGGGACTTGGGATATCAATTTTCCTAGTGCATGAACCGTTAACTAGATCATGAACGTTTTTTCTTTGAAAATAATCTTTAACACAAATACACCATTACTTAACAGGTTAGGCAAGCCAGAAACAACAAATCAGACGCCACCAAGCAAACATAAGTGTTAAATTGACGAAATTTGTTTTAAAAGTGTTTATCGAGGAGTTAAGTGGGAGAGCAAGATTAGATAGGCACAGCCCTACGTATTGATAAGCGTCGGATTCCAGCACGATTCACGCCCCACATTCGTTCCCCTGAAATATATTCAAATAGCTTACTTCTCTGTCTTCATATTAAATGGTTCTTGACATAGCTCTGCTGTCGCCACAGGAACAGCCCCAGTCCCTCAAGTGTAGAGAGAAGTAAAACTACCATGCGGTCTAAACCAAAGTGCCCTAAACTGTAAAAGTGGAAGGGATAGATCACGTATGATCTTGGACAAATGTATAAGGGTGTCATTCTATTTGGATAAGCCCTATCACCAATTTGCTTGCATATTTCTTGTTTTCTTTTTGGAGTTTGCTCTGGTTATTCAAAATGTAGATATCCTTGCGAGTAGGTTCACTAACAGCTTTACGACCAGTGACCAGAGGGCCCTGTCAAGATGCACCACGCTAGCTAGCGTTTCTCTTCGTTTAGTTTTAATACCAATCGCGTCACTGGTAGATGACGTGATACGACAAGTCACGTGATGTGCCAGTGACGCGATTGATTTAAAAACTAAACGAATAGAAACGATTGCGTACTGCATCTTGTCTGTCAGTCATTGAGAGTGGCTGAGGGCAGCCACTCTCAATGACTGTCCGTGGTTTGACAGACCCTGGTTGTATTTTGGTTTACCAATTCGATCGAGACATTACACACGTTTATGTTATTGTATCAATCAATGGTACGATGCAGTGTGAATGCTCTGTTTGAATGCTCTCTTACATCCTATTGCCGCCGTCAACTTGATCATCCCACCCCAAGCGCATGACTTGCAATAGCCTAGGGTCCTGAAAAAAACTAATTAGTCCGTCATTTACATTATAAAAAAATAAATAAACACATACTTTTTATTTTTGTAAATTAAACTAAAAATGATGAAGATAAAGTGCGTTGAAGTTTCGCGTGACGTCACGCCGCTGCACACTTTATACGACGTTGTTGTGACGTCACGAGCCCCCACTCCCGAACTTTGATGCGCGTTATATTTGTAATTTTTTTTTTGATTTTAATAAAGCAAAAAATACGTGTTCAATGTTTTTTGATAATCTTACTGACGGACTAATTAGAATTAGGTATTATTTTTTTACCCAGGACACCCCTCACCGGCTATATTATGTTACAAATTATTCAAAGCTGAACCTTGAACACCTTATTTTCTTACCTTCGTTGTCTTCATGGGCCACCATGATGTCAATAAGTTTCTTAAGTAGGTACGGTCGGCGTTATAAGTATAACTGCACACTTTAGTGGTCTGTCACTTTATTGTTATGCTTGAACTGATGCTGCACTAATCTGTCGAAGGCGTTAAGGCGACAAGGTACAAAACTATGCAGCTACTTCTAAGGCCGACATATTTAGTTATAAGTGACCTCAATATGGCTCAATATTTTTGAAGTTTGAAACCTCTCATAATATAAAGAACAAGACTAGGAACAATTATGCATGGTGGTTTTAATATTTCCTTCTTTTACATAAATAAAAGAGCTCGTTATAGCCAAAGAAGAGGAAGTTGTATTCTTTGCTTTTATGATACAGCTTCATTATCTTGTTCTCATAATAATATGCATTATTTTCATTAACGGTAGTCTTTACTAATACATTTTATGTTCTTTATATAATGAACCTATTTGTATTTTGTAGGTATAGGTTATACATGTAATCAAATTTCACGTAAGATGTAGTTGGTGTAGGTAGCTATTGTATTTTTGAGATTTCCATCTTATTTTTATAATTTGTGACTTATTCCATGTTTTCCGTTCTGGACCATTATTTTACAGTAAATTAGTGTAGATCACTTCTAAATAAATAGTTACTTTTGAATGTTCTGCTAGCCAAGCATAGACTTGTATACTTGCATATATATAAATTAATCAGGATCACAAAAATGTTACATAACTAAATATCGTGAGGGTGCCCGTTTAAATAAACAAAAAAAAAATGCTGCACTTCCACTACATTTTAATATTATTATTTTATGCATCAACTACCAGGCTGTTTAAGCCCAGGTACTCTTTAAACACAAAATAATATTTATTTATACCTTTATACTTTGGTCTTAAAACTGCTTGAAATTTAATTTACCTTTATATTTTTCGTACTTGTTATATACAACGGTCACGACGTACATACGTACTACCTACTTATATATTTATTTTGATAAATAGAACATAGGAATTTATAAAATAATTTTACTTCTTAATAAAATTTATATCTTCAAAATCTTCAAATGGATCTCCACATGACAAATACACAAAATTAGCGATAATTTTTATTAATAAAAATTAAATTTTGATATTTAAGTGTAGTTACAGCGATGTGAGCGAGCCGCGGCCTCGCGGCCGGCCGGCGCGGGCGCGCACCCTCGGCGCTCGTGGGCCCTACCCCGCGCGTCGCCCTCGCCCCCCGCTACCACCATCCAACCCCACAACTCTGCGCCTACCCGCTATCAACAAAAAAAACAACTTTTCAAAGTATACCATCCGATTTATCAACGATTCTTCAGCAACCATTTAAATTGCAAACACAAAGCATGTTTTTTCCTATTTTTGACATATTTCCTTAATTTTTGAAGTAATTTTGAATTTCTTTTGAATCCAAATTTAAGGTCATCAAATCCTAAATATAAAAAAAATATTTTTTTGCCAGAATAATGTTTTATTTAGAAAATTTCGGTAAATTACCTAGTGTTGACAGACAGGCTTCAAACCGAACTTGTCATTGCAATTTAATTTGATTTATTTTAAGACATATTATAATTAATACAATATGTATTAAAATAAATGTACATCTTTCATAAAAAAAAATACCACAAAAACATCGATAAAAATGTAGAACAAATCTTATTAAATGGGCGATCTTATCAAACGCAAAAACTTGTCGACTTTTCTATCTCAAGCGTACCTACCTACCTATTATTTGATTAAATTATGTTTTTTCTCTAAGCAAAAATTATATTTAAAATTAATAGGGTTTAATTTAATAACATAAAAAACAAAAAAATCCATTTGACTTTTTTTAAAAGAGAAGTAATTGTTTCATTGGACTGCCTATTTTACCATTTCGTGTTAAAACCAAGAATGAAAAAAATATATTTTGAAATTATTCAATAGTACATTGTGTATTAAGGGTGGTAAAGAAAGAATTACAAACGAGAGTCTGTTAGAAGCCCGAAGCCGAAGGCTGAGGGCTTTAATGACTCGAGCTTTGTATTTCCTTTACCACCCGTGTAACATACAATGTTTTTCATCACAATTGCGAGGAAATGAAATAAAATCAGACAAAAGATCATATTTTTAACTTATTAGCGGCAGACTACGTCATTGTTTGTGACTTACCACAGATAATGTCAAACGTGTTCGGAGTCCGATTCTAGTGACATATGAGATTATTATGCGAGATTGTTAGGAAATAGTAGGTATTCAACTGACATTTCATCTCGAATGAAACTTCATATCGAATGGCACAAGAATTGGGGTCCGGACGTATTGTGATAGTTCGAGTCCACGTATAATATTTAAAAAAAAAGCTATTACGCACTTAAGTAACGTAATGGTAAAAAAAAGGCCCGCGGGTATTATTTTGGATTTACGGTCGATTTTTCTAGCATGTTAGGACACTATTTACGAGCAAGTGTGATGAAAAATATATTTTAGTGCAAAAATTCTCCAAAACAAATAAATTATAAGCTCCTGAGTTTCCTTATACTAATAGTACCTAGTAAATATTGAGGTCATTGAAATATAGATCTAAGGACAAGGAAGGAAAGTGAAATTTCTTTGGTTTTTATGACTAATGATCAAATGACAAAATTGACTTTATTTCAGTCATAATAGATTCAAATTCCACTGACAAATTTGAGCCAGGAGGTAAAGGTAAACCCAAATTAAGCTTAAAACCAAACAAGTTTAAAACACTGACCTATCTTTGCTACAGTTATTGACATTTTAATTACTAAACGAAAAATAAAATTACTAACTAAGTGTAAATTGGGGAATAAATAATTTTAATTGCGGAAAACTATGATTTTCATATTATATCTAATATTGTTTTGTTTTATATTATTGGCAGTATATTTAACTAATTATATTATATATTTTTCATCACACTTGCACGTAAACAGTATCTAAACATACAGGTTAACTTGGCCGTAATGCCCCATATAAAACTCTCGAGCTTTCTTTTTGTCATGAAACCCAAGGTCGGTAAGTTTTTTTTTCTTTTTATAGTTTAGCACACAGCTCATGCAAGTTCAAGCAAGGAGTGTACACGTTTTTGAAAAATTGTCTTATAATGTTATCTAAACAGGAATTTCATTGCAATCTCGCTACATGTGACTTAAAATGTGTTATGTGTTGTGTTCTTTCAAATACTCAACTAATGTCCTTAATAATCGATTTTAATAGTTTTTTGCATCAAAACGTCGATTTTTTTTACACTCCGTCATGACCGTATACCTACCTAAGTGTTTACCCTTAACGTTTCTGCACGAATCATTTGTATAATCTGTGGTGTGGGCAAAAAGCCAAAATTAAGAATAAGTTTTTCTGCCCTATAATTATTATTTATTTACTCGCAAATATGATGAAAAATATTGTATGTTTCACGGGCGGTACGGGAATTACGAATCTCGACTCAGAAAGCCGACTTCAGTCTTCTACTAGAGCCTCGATCGTAATTCCTTACTTACCGCCCTTAATACACAATGTACTATTATTGGGGGACATCTTTTACACTACACGGACCTATTTAAAATGAAAAAATAGGCTGATACAAAAACAAGTGCAAGTTATAGATAAAAGACGATCTTAATAATTGATTAAATCTTGTATTTTGGGTTATTTTTCATGTCATATTATTATTAGTGTGGTTGCCGGGTTAGAATAGTGCCACTCCATGTCTTCCCGTGGATGTCGTAAGAAGCGATTAAGGGAATAAAGGCTTGTAGTATTCCTAGGCGATGGGCTTGCAACCTCTCACTAATACGCTGGTAAACATCTTAGCCTAAATTGTGCAAAACGTAGTTACAGAATTATAATAAACAACTTTTAGAGATGTAGGTAATTATAAATGTATGTGTATGTATTAGTATGGTGGAAAATTGGAAATAGTTATTTACAATACGCTGGTTTGGTTGGTTCTGTTATTTTTATTATGAACATAATACGGAATATTCATTACTTATTTTCACAACTTTAATAAAATGTGATTCATGTACAAACAAATAGTTGAGAAAAACACGTTTTTTTTTTGTTAAGCCAATCCTAGCCCCAAACTAAGCTGTCCAGCCTTGTACTTTGGATAGTTTACTACTACACGATATTTGTAAATACCCACATATATAGAGAAATACATACTTATATGTATAGAGGTACATAGCAAACATCTTGGGCTCAGCAACCAACCGTGCTCATCACACAAATATTTTCCCATGCCGGTAATGGAACCGGGTAGTGGTTCTCTCAACAATGACGTTCGAACGGACGAACGAGTGAATGTCCAAGCGGCGAGTTTAAGTAGTCCCGTCAGTGCGAGCAAAACATATATTAGCGCGTGCATTTTCAATTTAGCAGCATGGTTTCTGCCGATGGATTGATTCGCTCTGACGGGACGACTTAAACTCGCCGCTGCGATTTCGCTCGTCCGTCCGACCGTCAGTTGTTTTTGAGAGAATCACCCCAGGCCCGCTGGCTTTGCAGGGAACCTAACTACCAACCCAGCCAACGCATCGACAAAAAAGCAATTTTTATAAATGTACAGGTGAAGAGAATTAAACTTTCGTCGATAATATGTCAAACAACTAGATAAGTACATCATAATAAGTGTTAATTTTTAAACACATACTTGCTAAATATTTTCGTTTAGTTAAAAATGAAGACAGAGAAAATAAACAGACGCGTGATTAACTACCTACCTAATTGCTATGATAAGTTAAGTTGATGTCTCAAACGGAACGGGGTTCCATAGATAAGAGATGGACTATTTGCTTGGTGTTGCCACCTACTGAATAGAGGAGCTCACCATTGCCAGTAAAAAAATATGAACTAATAAAATATTAGTAGGTACCTAGTAAACTTTTGAAATAGTAATAATATAGTATTTAGAATTGTGTAAAATTTATAAAAGCAACTATGTATTTCAATTAAGAAGTGAAGTCGCCATTTAGAAACACTTAAACAAAGGTGTATTTCGTTGCCATTATGTCGATATTTGGAAATATTGTTGCCAAACCTAAGGCAGTGTTGCTTGCCATTTAGCAGCAAATTTATGCCATTTGGCACACTAACTGTAATAATTTTAATATTTACCTTCAGATTAAACTTTTATTTGAGTACTTACTTTTATGAAAGGACAGTAAGTAAAACATAAGTAAGTTTGTATATGCCTAAATTGCCGCTTTTAGGTCACAACGTTCAAATTAAAAAAAAAAGTCAAAATTTCAATAGCTACTATTTTTCTACCATGTATCGTTATATTTCTACCCCAATGAAGAAGAACAAAAAAGTTCTACCTTATTTATTAACTTATTGTAACTCAAATTGTAACGGCATTGGTGGGTATCAGGCAAAATATCTGTGTAAGTAACTGTTTATTATTTAGAAATTTGATTATTTAATGAACAAGTAAATTAACGGTCTTTACTAGACGTTGTTTTAAGGCTTGAGCAAATGTTTGTAAACTTTTAAAATACCCAACTACCCTATCCAATTTTAATAATTCATCAACCTTAGACCACCTTATGTTCAACTTTACTAAGCGAATCTTTATCTAAACATTTGTAGAAGTGTAAAACCAATGTTTCCTAAGAGTAATTTTAACGGTTATGCTGAATTATCTACAAAATGATTAGAGCCAGGTACTTAATCGGAGATCTTTTCACAGCGCAATTTGATCTGGTGCCTTTGTTATCGAGCCTTTTGGCAAATGTCATGAAACTGCAGTACATTAGTGTGGAGAGAGAGAGGAAGGCTGGCAGCGCGGCGCGGGCTGCGCGGGCGCCACGTGGCGGGCGCGCCGCTCACGGCGACGCTGCATGTCAGTTTTCTGGAAAAATTGTCAAAAGTAGCACATCGGGGCGGCGCGGCGGCGGCAACGGCGGTGCGAGCAATTTGCGCGGAGCGCGCGGGTGTGTGCGTGCTCGTCGCGATCGGCGCTCCTCGGTGTGCGCGTACACGTACACGTAAAGTGAAGGTCGAATATTTTGTCCCTACTCCGCGGTTTATTGGCGTTCACGAGTCGGCGCTGTGATAATGAGATGGCGTCGTCCCGCTCGCTCCGGGCGCACAGCGGGCCCGTGGAAAGGGACGGGCGGCGGTGTGGTCGTGCGTCGGAGCCTCCGCCGGCGCCGGCGCGGCCTGCCCTCATCAGTCTCCCCGCGGCGGGGAAGTAGCGCGCGTGTGCGATCTGTGCCGCTCGGGCCGCGCGCGCCCTGCGCCGCACACGAATATTTTTAGATAACAGCTCGAATAATTTATTCGCGAGTCAGTGATCGCGCGCACTTTTGCGGATATCGGTATCTGCGCTCGAGCTGCGGCGCTGCCGGCGCCGTCGCCGCCGACGGAGACATCCCGATAGGTAAGCTGCGCACTTCCTGCGCGCTCGCCGCCATGATCGGTCGGAACGTCACTTCCGCCGAGGACCGGAACCTGCGCAGAGTCGGCGACGGCGGCGGCTGCGCCCGCGCTGCTGCCCGCGGCGCGATCGACTCGCTCAGGTCAATGGGCGACGGTTCTTGATTCATAAAATGTCGATTCCATTCACGCCGCCGCGCGATGCTACGCGGCCGCTCACTCGCGAACCTCGCGTCTTCGAATATTCATGTCTCCATCGATAACATCGTAACCCCTGACTTCTTTTGGTATTATCACGTTTTTAGTGAACGCCGATAGTCGGGGCCGGATTTCGTGGGATGTGCTGGAAACAAAGTGCCGTTCAATCATTCATGATTCCCGTTTTACTGTGAAACTTAGTGCATAGTGAGTTCAGTTGTGGTTCGCCGCCTGTCACATGGAGTGTTGCGACCAGTATTGTAAGACTAGCAGGAATGTTTTATCACTATTTCTTCATAAATGTAGAAATTATTTTTGCAATTATTTTTTCAAACAATTTTAACGTTCTTCGCTTTTAAATTCGTTCATAAACGCATTATTTTTTAAATTTAACGGCCGGGTATGCGTTATGTCCTCTACCGTCTTTTTATTAACAATATTTTCTATTGAATATTTAAATGTTTAAACTTGCTTGTTTGTTACATTGTAATCTTCAGAAGGATTTAACTATTGAATCATTGTAAACGGCGGTTAGTGGAGCACGTTGCTGGCAACCCCTGCAGCCGAGCGTGACGCGTCCCGCTTACACCGCAGATCTAACCCCTGTTCATTGCCCTCAACTCTACCCTCATTGTCTTAACTTACATGCATTCTTTCTCAATTCTTTGTCTGCAAATTCGAAAACCGTTATTTTTAAATAAATAATTTTAAAATAACGCTTTATGAAATACATGCAAAATACATCCCGTAATTGTGCGCTTATTTAAACTTAAAGTAAACAGCATAAATAATTTATTTAATAATTCTTTCACGAATGAAAACCATGTTTTTACATTTTTGTCTTTATGAGGGTAGTATTGTAAACATTATATTTCTAAGTAAGCTTTTGTTTGTAGGATATTAACGTTCTTTTAAACGAAACGCAATATTGAGCAAACTTTATGTTTACTTTGTGACGTCGGTAGGAGACTATTTTAGCTCTGGTTACGTATTGCCCTAGATGTGTTAGATTGAGCGTGTGATGGGATGAGTCAGGTGCGACGTCACGGCCCATGTGCCCCTGACTCACGCGTGCGCACGCGCTTCGCCCTTTGGCCTTCGCTCGGCGACATTCACGACGGCCGACAAGTCCCGCTAATATGTCGCTCGCATATTTCGGTCGACGCCTACAACCGCGAACCGAACGGTAAGTAGGTTCGGAGTGCGTGGTCCGTTTCCGGCGCGTAGGCGCACGGTTTATAGGCACTTCCTCCGTTTCACTTCTTCCGAACGTGGGATATTCCCTCGATGGCACACCGCGTTTGATTGACGCGTCAAAACAACTCGATTACAAACGAGAGATCGTTTTCACGCCGTAATCCCGGTGACCGCAACCGCCTCGGTAACTGTCGTTAGCACCCCGTTTCCGGTTCAAAGTGTCTGACTGATAGCAGCGGCCGTCACTTCACACATTGTGTGCCATTCTCGCATTTCCAGCCCCACGATAAGCCATTAAGAGACTCCTCAAAAAAAGCGATCATTACAAAAGGATGTAAAGACCGCTCCGGCGCCGAGCCTTCCCAGAAACGGGGCCATTCTTATTCGCGCTCCCGCTTTATACAAGGGTTTTTTTGGTTGTTTTTTTCACGGGAGCGGTCCGCTTGAAGGATTCAAGGAAATGGCTTATTGGGTTTCGTTTAGGAGCGGCTTATCTCGGGCGTCATCGCGCCGCTGGGAACGGCGAGTCTCGGCCCTACACCTTAACCGCCGAACTATTATTTCGCGAACTATTTGTTGTTATTACAGCTGGCTCTTTGTGTCTGATGAGTACCTCCTCCTTACCCTTTCTTTTTAACTTTTAGGAACCTTTGCTAATTTTGAATTAGATGGTAAATTTTAGTAAGTACCTAGGTATCTACTGAATATGTTGTGATCTGCATTGCTATTATATCAGTGCAACTTTGACCAGTAAATGTGGGTACATTATACATCCTAAAGTAAACTACCACCTAAAGTAAACTCAAATACAACAGTCTATCATTAAAGTAAAGATATCCTTAATCATAGACATTATCCCCTGATATTAATTATTATCATTATTCCAGATATTTATAAAAAAATCTGTAAATTAGGTGTTTTACGATAAATATTCAAATATAAAAGTAAACAATATTAATAAAAACAAATAAACATTATAAAAAACATAACCTACGAGTGCCGCCGGCAGCGGGGTAGGGCTCAAGCTACCGGTGCGTGGTTAGGGCTGCAGAGAGAGGAATCTCCTCACAATGCGTGCCGTGTTGAGGAGTAGGTACTGCCTTCTGTATCTGGCCCTCGATCCAGCCATCTAGCCAGTGTCTCTTGAGGTGCTGGTCGAGACTCTTCGCTATAAGACCGTTTGCCGAAACAACTATCGGGACAATGACCATCGAGTCAATTATTATTATTATTATTAATACATACTTGGAGTTAATTTATATCAAAATAGTAATTTCAATAACGTATTGGTATCTGTGGTAAAAAATATATCAGGAACTTCATACATTAATGTTAAAACTAATAATCATGTGATTTTTTTCCTCGTATATGTCTATTTGTGCTTTATCTTTGCATTATTGGGTTTTTCAGTGAGGAGGAAGCGGTGCAGCAACATGAGCGCCAGCTGCTATTTCGAACCTAAATGCAAATCATGGAGAGTTCAAAATGTAGAAACAGGTATGTTCTTTTACTTATATAAAAATAAATAATACTTGGGGAGAGTATACCTAGGTTTGGGTCCAATTGCTAGTTAGTTGCGAATGCTCCCGCTCCTCGTTTGGCTTGCAATCATTGTTGACTCGGGGAACAAGGAAATTACATGGCAAGTAGTCCGGGTCACGTTCTAAAACACGAGTGAGTCTTGCCTACTGGTAGTCCCTGATACGATTGAAGGAACGATCATTTCTCCTATCGGTTCCGAGTGTGCAAAATAAAATAAAACATTTTTGTAAATAGGTACCTAAGTACCTATTGTGAACTGCAAAGGTCTCACATCCGATTTTTGTAACCGAAGAGAAACCTAATTATTTATATTTTATTGTGGTTAACGGTCCTTTTGTTGTCTTTTTCAGTTTAATGTACCTATAATATGTATACATGTTTAATTCGTACAAGTTTTACGCACAAGTGTTAAAGTTTGTCTTTAACCGTATTGCTATCAGTTTTTTATGATACAGCCGCCTTTATTACCTAGTTAATAAGAGCTACCACGGCGTTAACAACACGATAGCAATAAGGTGTAAGGCAAAGTGGAATTAGAGACACATTTAATTTAATTGATATTAGATATTATTATACCTGATATTTAGTCTATTCCTGTAGATTTTTAAGACAAAGCCTAGGATAACTATAAGTAGGATATATAGAAACCCAAAATGAACCTATCACAAGTTACAGGTTCTGGCATTTTTTTTGGAGTCACCAGGCACCAGTAGTAGACTCTTAATTCAAATTTCATACGGTCGTAAATTGATTGTTGCAAAACAAATGACCATCAAATGTTCATCATTGGTCCTTGTCCATTGCTGGTTCCGTCAGCCTACACGAGTTATATTACAATTAGCGAGGCTAGGTCTCAGCGGTGCGGCCTAGGCGGCGCTTGCAGGTCACAGGCCCTTATTGAGGGCAAAGGGAAGTTATAAATCTGTCGGCGCGAACAATGGCGCGATAACGTGCACCTTGCGCCCGCGCCGATAAGCCCCGAGCCCCTCCCGAGCCCCCCTTTCTATCCAAAACCATGGAAAAACACCATAACACAAGGAGAAATATACCTCTTCGTTTTGGTATAGTAGAACTCTTCCTCATCCATGATTTGCTGGACAGCTAACCTATCTATCAATATAAAGATATAATAAACAAATTGAATCATGGTAACTGGTTCATACCTGAAGTTCTAGGTTTTATCATGACGTTTGCCCTCGCTGTAAGACCATTGCAGTTATTTCTGCAAAACGCATTGATGCATGGCGATTGCAGAACTGTTGCTCGAGTAAACACGTGCATTTTCAATTAGGCTTCAAAATGAAACAGAAGTCGTTCGAGATAATTAGAATTCTGAGTAAAAATATTTAACAATAATGTCCATATTTAGATTACTTAGTTACATAGACCAGCTTTCTACCCTCATAAGGTAGGGATGTACTTGGGACTGGTTTATGGTTGTTATCCACACTTTTTGAATGTAACTTGATGAGAAGGGGGGGGGGGGGGTATTAGACAAGGCTATGTAGTTGTTTAACTTGAGAGATACGAGTAAAGACAGAGGTATATGATTGCTATAGCTCTGTCCTTCACGCTCACCGTAAAATGAGCTGCATAGCTATGTCATAATAACCGCCCTGAAATTCCTTTCACCAATTTGTTCTAAAATGTGTAGCACCCTTCTACGAATGCTACGCCGTAGCAGATGAACCGTAGTCTCAGTGCCCCGGACACCAAAAACGGGTCTAAAATACCTATTTCTTCCCGGTCGCCTTGCGCTTTTTCCAGATTTCAGTACAGTTCGAGACACAAAGGTACCAATGAATGTTAAAAAATAATGTTTAAATAAAAGCTAAAACTAGTACGATCGTAAAATACGATAATTAGGACGGGGCTATGTACGGCCGCATGTCAACTGCCGCAATGAATAATCATATTAGGATAGTTATAGGAAGCTTTGCTAGAGCATACAAACCGAAAATTACGCATAATTTTGTCCCCAAAAGCGTTTACTCTGACCTAAAAGTGTTTCCCGGCCGTCCGGATGGTGTAACCGCAAAGTTACGCCCAGGCAATAACAAATTTAATTAATCAAACGGCCGCCTAGCGACTAGGTATTTTCGGCGGTAGGCACACTGCTGATAGGCCGGCGGCGATAGTGCCAGGTGGGAAGGAGCCTGGCATGGCACCTTATCGGTCATTGACCTTCGCACCTAAACGGAGCCTCACATCTCGCTCGGTGCGCGTTTACACGGTACACAATTTTACGGACCATCTATCAATAAGTATATGAGCAAACTGAAGTATTATAAAAAGCATATAAATCTAAACGGTTTTTTGTAAATCTAATAAATGTATGCTGAATTTATTTTTGAAACTCCGTGATGTACCTAAGCCGACACCTTGGCCGAATAAACAGCTAAATAAATAATTCATCGGATCTCCTCGGCGCGCAACTAGGTTATTGGTACTCCGACGGATTATTTTGTAACTGAGGTTAAAACGGACAAATAGGCCAATATCGGTTCATCGATAGAAGGCCTTTGGCGGCACGAGAGGGGGGAGTGATTGTTGGAAAATGATTTGAGACTGAGAAGTGTGTTTGCGACGCGGAGGTGTAGGAGAGGAGTCGCGGGTCCTGGCCGCGAGCGGCGGCGGCCGGGGCGCCGCGGCGGGCTGGCGCCAGCAGGCCTTGACCCCCTCGCCGCCGCCGACGCCACAATGGACTATTCCGCGACACCCGAGCCGCCAGCGCCGCCCCGCGGGCGCCCGCCCCCCATTTCGCGAGCGCGTCGTCCGCCACACGCCTGTTCACCCATCCATAGCGACTATCTGAAAATTATTAACGGGCCTAGGAAACGGGCTGTGAATAATCTTCGCGACCGTTTAGCGCGTCATCATCGACTGTAGCATTAACATGTAACGGCCGTTTACCTTCCCCAGATACATAAATTGGTTCTTTTGTAAGCGGCCGACCGGCGTGTTGACTTAAACGATAATCGAAATAATCGTGACACGGTAATGTGGGTTATGTTAGTATGTAATTAGAGGCGACGAGGGGGACGACGAGGCGAGCAGAATTCGGCGCGGGTCGCGGCCTGCGCGCGCGCCGTTGAATAATACATGCTACCGCGCCTGGCGCCGGCGCCGCGCGAACAATACTCGGAATCTAGGCTCTAGACACGCGGTGACCTCTCGCAAGATGTCGCCCTGAAAATGTAATGTACACACGGCGCTCGCCTTGAGCACCGCGCCTGCGTGCCGCGCACTCGCGCTCATTACTGGCAACACGTTATTAATCATTCGAAAATGTACGTTGAGTTGAGAGGATATGAGTGAGAAATGCATTTAAGGCGTACGCACACAGCCAACGTCACCCTTAATCATATTGAAGGCAAGGCGAAGTCATAAGAAACTAATAGTTTGTGAAAGCGTGTTGATACCAGGGCAGGGACCCTAAGCTTGACGGGACGGATTGTCCAAAGTTTATACAAAGGATACAAAGAATGCAACCGCGAATCTAGACATCGTACGTAACACTTTCTTGAACTTTAATGATGTATAACCCACTTTAGGATATAACTAATTGCGATCTGCGCCTCTATTCTAGGCGTTAAAATCCTAACCGTATTTGACGCGTTATCGTATTGTTTCTAACTCGGCCGCCATTACTGTCAAGTAAATAAGAGCTATAATAACGATGACAATACGATAGCAATACGATAACAGTTCAAAAATGATATGGTTTTACCGTGTTGAGCAGAAGGCCTGCGGGCATATTATGGTCGTGTTTATCGATGTGGATAAGAGTGGATAAATCATATGTCACTTTCTGACCAGTAAGTAAGTGCAAGAGAGACGGTTACTTTATCCACCGCGATAAAAGCGACCATAATACGGGCTCGTGAGTATTAACCGCCTCACGCAGTGTCCCGGCGCGACAACGGCCGCTGCCTCTGCCGCCGGTTGTCTGCCGAACCCTTTAGTCGGCGCGATTGAAACCGATAATCCCACGAGTCATATGATCTGCCGCAGGAATTCGTCTTCTCAGTAAATAATTCAATAAGCACGCAATCGGCAGGAATGCGAAATGTCGGCAACATTTGCCTTGTGAAAGCGACTCGCTGTTTACCAATTGTTGTACGAAGGTGTTGCGCAGCGAAAAAAACTCGCAAGCTTGTAAAAATCGTGCATTTACTTACCTTATTATTTTATTGTATGATACTTTTGTTGTTTTTTTTTTTGTATCTCTCAAACATCATCATCTTTTCAGAAGAGATATTGTACCAGCTCATGATATTATCAAACCGCGATTAGAATTAGAATACAATTTGATGGTACCGTGAGCCAGCACTCGTAGTTCACAAATATAAACAGAAGTCAATCTATGATATCTTCATACTTTAAGTGCAGACACTTATAGACAATACATTTATAAAGTATGTCGCTACATATTATTAGTAACGACTATATTAATTTCAACTCATATATTAGTCAAAAAAAAATTGCCTATTTGGGTGTCACACTGCTGGGCAAAGGCCTCCCCTCTTTTCCGCCATTGGTCCTGATTGAGTGCATGCTCCCGCCATTCGCTTTGAAACGCGTCTAAGTCATCCCGCCATCTCCTTTTTGGTCTGCCTCTGCCCATCGGTCTGGATACTTGATGGATCGTATTGGATGGAAACATCATTTTGGTTTATAAAAAACAGTAATGTCATTTAACAATTTTACTTACTTACTCGTTATCGAATCGCTGTACCTATATTTTTTATTTTATATGAATAAAGCATAGACATTTGTAATATTTTTTGATAGTATCTCTAATAGTTATTTATGTAACTGGTTCATAATGAAACTCCTTAAGGTACGAGTACTATAGGCACGAGTACCTTAAGAGCTTATTTATATTATCAGCATATTATTATACCTGACTTTTTCTGCAAGCGTAAAATGATAGTGACAAAAATAAACCGGTCGCTAAATTTTCTTGTATACTTGCCTTGATTTCTCTGATAACAAATTACTTGTCAGAAAAGTCATTTTCATTATTCCGATTAGCGTTAACAGTTCGTGAATTTAACTGTTAAATGATTACAATGCAAATTTAAATAGTGACTAAACAAGTACTTTAGTTCTGTCAAAAAAATGGTTTTTTTTTTGTCATACAAAAACTTAATTCCAAACGAATGTCATTGTTGATATTATGTTGATGTTAGTTTAGTATTGAACGTAACCATAGTATCCAATTAACAAGTCTATGAAGATGAATAACCTTTTTTAGTGATTTAATTAAAATTAAATCTTCACATTACACTTCACACTTCGTTTTTTTTTAACTACTCCATTTCAATTGTTATCAATCATTCTTCATTCATTTCAAAAAAAATTCTAAATACGAGTAAAATATACAAATCAAGATGTCAAGTATTCACTAGACGCCAAGACTGATATCTGGAATGACCGTTTCCATGGTAATAACAATGTTATAATAATTATTATAGAACTGTTATTACCATGGCGACGCTCATTTTTTTTTTTAAGGTAATAAGTATTTTGAGGCATATTGACAATGTAATTTTATGTATTAATCCAAAAACAAAAACCAAAACTCAATCCTATTCTAATTGCGGTTCGATAATATCTTCATGTTGTATTACTATTAGCTTATCTTGATTGGCAATTATGTCAAGTGCTGGCTGACGAGGATCGCGGTGGAATGTCTAGACTGGGTACTCGGCGCATTTGACGCAGTCTAAGTAAACTCTCAGACACTTCACTGACACTATAGAAAGTTAAGTGTCTAGTTATTTATTTTACATCATGATAGTAAGAGAAAGATTATGTTTAGTTGTTTTAATAATTTTTATAACTAATTTGTAAACAATTGACTGATTGTGATTGTGATTATTCGCTCTTTATTTTCATAAAAAAAATTACTATGAAAATAAGAGCTCGGGCACTGAACCGTAGTCTCGTTGAAGCTAGCGCGTCTGGAGATCTTCCTCCGTCTTTCGTAGACAAGCCGTAGCACCCCGTAGCAACGCGTAGCGCGTCTCCGCCTAGACACGATGAAACTTTCAAAAGGCTACAATCATTTTCATTCGTTATTGATCATCTCAATCATTTTGCCATAACTTTAAGCGCTGTTACTAATAAATAACAGCTAACTGTCGCCCAAAATTTTTATTTTTAGAAATTCTTTATTTTTGTAAATAGTTAAAATTATGTATTATAGTGAATAACAATGTTATCATAACAAGTAATGATTTGATATTACATTAAACAAAAAATGTTTTCCGTGTAACGAATAAATAAATAATTAAACCTTTACTGCTGTGTCCTAAAGCTTTTTGATAAAGCTTCATGGCAAACATAGATGTAGTGAACAAACAGACCCTTTTTGGTCAGAATAGTTCGTATTATCGTACTTTCGTAGGGCCACTTGCACGCAGAATTTAACCCTGGGTTAAGGCACTAACTCCCACTTGCGTGGACCAGAGTTAGCGTGTTAACCCGAGGTTAGGCGGCAAACCACGTACAAAAGTAGACGCTTAACTCTGGGTTAAGGGCTAACTCTGGTCCGCGCAAGTCCGCGTTAGGCCCACTTGCGTGGACCAGAGTTAGCGTCTTAACCCGAGGTTAGGCGGCAAACCACGTACAAAAGTAGACGCTTAACTCTGGGTTAAGGGCTAACTCCGGTCCGCGCAAGTCCGCCTTAGGCCCACTTGCGTGGACCAGAGTTAGCGTCTTAACCCGAGGTTAGGCGGCAATCCACGTACAAAAGTAGGCGCTTAACTCTGGGTTAAGGGCTAACTCTGGTCCGCGCAAGTCCGCATTAGTGTCTTAACCCAGGGTTAAACTTTTCGTGCAAGTGGCCCTTAATAAGTTAATTAAGAAAGAAAACGAATACGAACTTATCCGACAAAATACGATGTCGTATTCTACCCGGTAAAACTATATTACTTTGGACATGTTATCGTATTCTTTTGAACTCGGCCGCAATTACTGTCAAGTAAATAAGAGCTATGGTGACGTGGACAACATCCGTTTGTACCCGATTAATTATACCCCCCCCCCCCCCTCTAAAGATCCCCCTTTAAAGTAGTATAAGGATAAAAGCAGACGGTTGGCCAAGCTACTTACAAATTCATAGTCATGTCGTATTGTCGTGATTAGCCGTCTGAGCGATGTCCACTAATTGTCGTGCGTTAATATGCAGGTCGCGTGCACCGCGTCGCCGCCATTAGCTGTCGGTGCTAATAAGTCGATTTCCAAACAAATTTAACCACATAATGGAGCTCTCGGCGCTGAACGGCGCCGGGACGCGCGGTTGTCCAGCGCTTGAACTTTGAAGTGCCTTTAAGTGAATACTGTCGCTCTGGTTTTTGCATTTGTTAGTTGGCTTTTTGTGCGTTGTTGTGACTATACCTTTAAACAAACTCATCGAATCAGTACCTACTCTATACAATGTATTGGCCCGATTAAGAATAAAACCGCGGCTACTTGTTTGATAATGATAACATTGATAACCGAGGAAAAGCAAACCACTTATCCTAGAAATTTTAATGTGGCCAGTGGCAAATAAAGGACGAAGTCGCGGGCAGTAGCTATAGTTATCAAAGTTGAACTCGCTCCGCGCTCGTGGGGCCCGTCCTTAGTCCGTTAGCCACGAGCCGGCGCTGCTCGGCTGTGCCGCGGTAATTGCCTCTAGATGCTATCGCGCTTATTAATAAAGTTTGGGAGTGTTGGCGAGCATTTATTGACCCTATCTCCGGTGAGCCCTCAGGCCCTCTCAAATGCTGAGCTAAACTTCATACCTCTCTTTCTCTCATTGCATTAACTGCTAAAGAGTGAGCAGGAACATTTTAAATTTCGTGTTTCAAATCCACCTTGCGCTTTCTTCGCGTAATGAGCGCGAGCACACCGGAACGAACGCGGGAACGTAGGGTCGCCACGGTGTAGCCGGCCGACAACAGGTTTACTTACTAGCCGTAGTACGGTCGCACGCCCAGTTATTATTATCGGCTCGAGTTAAAGAGAGGCATTTAAAGATTAAACTGGAACTAATTTGCTTCCCTTCTCCCTAAAGTTGCACTTGAATTAGTAACTACGACTCTCTCGCTTTGACTGTATGTTATAACGACTTTATGAATATCCCGTATAATCAATTGGATATATCAATAAATTTTAAGTTTTAGTAGTGTCGTAAACGCCAACCCTAGCGAGCAGCGAGCAGCGAGTGACGATGCGGCGATTGAGTCATTACCTTCCTACTCGACTACTCGAATCATTCGGACTCGGTCCTTCCTTCAATCATAAAATCCAACTAGGCTATTCTCAAGTTTGACAGAACTTTAGTGGTGATACTATTCAAAATCCAACCTTATTGTTATGTGATCTTGTAAAGTAGGATGTACTGAGCCGCGCGAGCGGTGGACACGAGTCGGTAAGGGACAATGCCCTCCTCCCGCGCGGGCGCAGCGAGTCGCGTCATTGCGTGCAATCCCTCGGCGACCTTCTGTCGTGCACTTATTTATATGTACCTTTGCCATGTGATTTATTAAGGACGATTAAACTTGACCTTATAGAGAATAGAACTGATCGAGGATAGCCGAAATTAGACGAAAAAATATTTTTAGTATATGCGAGACCAGACAAAACCAATCACGAGGTCGTGATTCGACTGTCAGTAACGTTACTCCCTGCGCTGCGAACAGAGTGAATAGTCACAGTTTATTTTTAAACTTCTCAATAATGTAAGTACATTGTTCTGTTCTCAAAATAGGCACGAATGCGAGTGCCAAAATTCGAACAGAGACTCGAAGAGTTGCGGCACGTTTTCGGTTCCAAATAGGTATGTCCAGTTGATAGCAGTAACCGAAAAAGAAACTATTCGGGCAGACGAAGAAGCTGCAGCGCTCGCTGCGATGTTGGTCTCGATGCCGGGATTCGGAAATAAATGCATTACATCACGGCGGCGCGAGCGGCGCCCGCGCGGCCGGTGCATCGCGCCCTGCGCCGCTATAAATAGCGTGGCAGTCCCTTAAGGCGCGGGCGCATATTTCCGGGCTGGAAGTGTGTCGTTTCCGCTGCAAGCGGTCGTTGACGCGGACGTCGGTGCCGCGAATAGCC
>OZ014450.1:7535717-7624664 GCA_963966035.1 Acleris laterana | reverse complement strand
AAAATCATAGGTTAGTAAACTCGTTTATATAAGGTAGGTGTACCTCTTTGGCAGTGCGCAGGCCGCGCTCCCAGGCGGACTCGGGCGGCGCGGCGTCGCGCGGCGGCGCGAACGGCCCGCCCGTCGGCACGCCGCGCACCACGTCGAACATGTTGTAGTTGCCCTTGTCCGTCACGCCCGGGTGCAGGAACCTGAACCACACAATGCGTGTTTAAAATAGTACATTGTGCATCAAGGGTAGTAAGAAGGGAATTACTAACGAGAGTGTTAGAAGCCCGACGCCGAAGGCGGAGGGCTTTTAATGACTCGAGTTAGTAATCCCCTTACTGCCTGTGATACACACAATGGTTTTCATCACATTTGCGAGGAAAAAACACTTTAACTCTGCAAAATATAAAGAAATAATTTTTGACGAACGGGAACGTAAATGGAAACGATATTTTTTTTGTGACCTCTACCACAGATAATAACTGCGTTTAGTTTCGACCTGGATTCGAGCCAGATTTAGCCAATTTGATAAAAATGTATAATTACTAAAATTAATGATAAATGTTTATATAAACTTGAAATAGGTATAAAAATAATGAAGTTTAATGAAGCGTATAGGTTTTGTGTAATGTAAGTTAGTCTATAGCTAATTATTAAAGATGAAATTAGAAACAGATTTAATTTTTGGCTGAAAATTAAACCTCCTTAGTCAGAAATCATGTACGAAAGAGTTGCAAATTTTAAAAAGAAAGTCATTACTCCCTAGGGATGACAAACTCGCCATAATTTCCGCGGGAACAATTTAGGCCATTGTCCTTCTGTATACAGGCATGGAATAACACCATTTACGAGCAAGTGTGATGAAAAAACCTTTAATCGTGGCTACTTGGGCCCGTATTAATAAACTCATCTTGGCTGAGACGCCCGTCACAAGATACGTCAAAGTAAACGTCAAACCATAGAACACTGTCATTTTTGAAGCATCTCGAGACGAGTATTAGAGTTTATTAATACGACCCTTGGACACCGTGGGTAAGGGGGTCAGTGTGGGTTAATAGTGGAAATTACACCTCAATTAGTCTCTCTATTCTACGACGTTAAACAATATTGCTTTGGCAGTTTTCTATACAGTACGTTACAATTTTATGTGATCAGTTAGGTATTTAAGAAAACTGCCAAGTTAAAACTCAAAATGCATTCTCAATTAATTGAATAGACTGTCCACAACAAGATAACTGTTCAGACACAACTCATCTAAATAAAATACTGCAATTGAATAAATAAATAAACATTGAATGTAAAGTCCATTGTTTTATTCCGTAGACTAAAATTACAACTACAAATGTCAAACGTGAAAATAATGTGGCCAGCTTTTAAGAAACAGTGCTGTTCTGTTTCGGTTTGTGGTGTAATTATTAATAAAATAACCAATATAATAAAAATTACTATTTACTTTAAAAAAATAGTGTTAAGTACTTATCGAAAATAAATAACAAATAAACCCCCCCACTTTAGAGTTGTTAGTAATTCTGTAGCTCAGCCTACCCCACTCTGGGAATAAAGGCGTGAGCTACTTACCTATATTTTTTTCGGTAAGTACCGGTCACATCACATCACTGTTTATGAGTTGTAAAAAACAGGCAACACATGAAATGTCATTTTAGTCTATGGAACAAAAAAATAGACTTTAGTGCCAAACTTAGCACATTTTCAGACACCACATACTTCTGGTTGCATAAGACAATTTGCCTTTTTATTACATTTATGTTTTTGGTGAGATAAATCTACTTGTGCTACTTATAATTAGTTTCATTCAAATGCCTTATCAACTGTTAACACCCTCGGAATTCCGTCCTGTATAATAAATATGCACGGAGCGCAGTGTCTGTGGATTCACATTTGGAGACGATATACCAGTTTTTTATTAACATTTCATAAACCGATATTTTATGCTGAATCCTTGTTTTTTTTCAGGATATCCTAAACATTAATAACGTAGTGTCACGCGATTATTTAAACTCGCGCGACATGTATTGCGTTTTGTTTATTTATTGTTCCTAAACTCATCTAGGCGTCTTAGAGCGTTTTATCTTACTACGTATGCAATGACATTTGCATTGACGTTTGCGTTTATGACGTCGTGTTTTTGACATCCTCGAATAGTTTTTCAACTTGGGCTGGCAATCCCTTGAGCTGACCTGTCAGACCGGTGTTGCGTTTATTTCTCTGGAACGCCACTGTGACGAACGGGCGTTCTGACCATGATGTTCTAATCAGAAGCTAAGATAATCCCGTCAATCTTATTGGACTTTTATTCGGGAGTTGCTGATTTATGGCGGTGATGTAGTACCGCGTCGTTATATAACGAAATCTTGGGAGAACCATCGGTAAATATACTTTTATTTCAATGGTTATTTCTTTCTATTTTCTCCAGCCTCGTGCCTCGTTATTTCACGTACTGTTTTATTTCAGTCGGGATGCTACTGTGAGCAATCTAAACGAAGTACCAGCGGATAACCGGCGATGGAATCCGGTCTCTTTTTTATAAATGGGTGGTACGTATTTTCACATTTTCTTGTGAGACGTCTTCTCGCCGCCATGCTGCGTAAGCAGTCAACTTGTTGCTACCAAGCACGTGTTTTGATTCGGTTCTTTTCTTTTTCAGCGCTATCGCACCCATTTATTTAAACTCCATTTTACCTACCATTTAATCTACCATTTAATTTAACTATTTATGTTAGATTCATTTAATCTAGCATTCATTTATTTCGTCATTTAATCTAGAATTCATTTATACACCTTTTAATGTGGAACCTTTATTTTGGATTTTATCTCCCCTATAATTTATTTAAATATAATAATAATAATAATAATAATAATAAAGCCTCTTTATTTCGGAATATTAAATGCATATTTTTTTTTTTATTATAGGTACTTAAATTTGTATTATTCTTTGTCCGAGTGCTCTGTAGCAAAGGCCTCCTCCCTTTCCTTCCATTCCGTTCTTTCTTTTGCAAGTCTCGTCCAAGTTTTGCCAGCGAATTGCTTAAGCTCATCTATCCATCTTCGGTATTGTCTCCCTCTTTTCCTTATTTTGTCTCTTGGATACCATAGTGTTGTTCTTTTGCTCCACTTGTCGTTGCCTCTTATCATGTGACCTGCCCATCTCCATTTAAGCCTTTTTATTGTTTTCTTCACATCTTGCAATTCAGTTTCTTCTCTGAGCTTGCTAATTCTTATTTTGTCTTGTCTCTTTACACCTAGTATACTTCTTTCCATAGCTCGTTGACATACTTGAAGTTTACTTTCCAGTGCTTTTGTTGGTGCCCATGTCTGGCATCCATAAGTCATTACTGGTAATATACATGAATCAAACACTTTCTTTTTGAGTTTTATACTGATGGTTTTGTTTTTCATAATCTCTTTAAGTGACCAGTATCTGTTCCATGCATTTGTTACCCTTCTGTTTATTTCCTTAGGCATCTGGTCCTCAAATGATATTGTTTGACCCAAGTAAATATATTGCTCTACATATTCGATGCTATTATGGTTAACTGTGATGGGATTCTTGAATGTATTAGACATGACTTTTGTTTTTGTGACATTCATTTCCAATCCTACCTTTTCGCTTTCCGTTGCCAGCTCTGACATCATAGTCTAGCTCTTCTGAAGTTTTGGCGAATATTATTATGTCATCTGCGAATCTTAAGTGGGTCAGACTGGTTCCATCAATGCTGATACCCTGCGTATTCCAGTCGAGTTGCCTGAACACCTGCTCCAACACTGCAGAGAACAGTTTTGGTGACAGTGGGTCTCCTTGACGTACTCCTCGTTGTATTTGTAATAGCTGTCCTTCCTTCTCCAATTTAACTTTTGCAGTGCTCTCTTTGTAGATGTTCTTTATTACTCTAGTGTATTTACTGGCTACTCCTTGGCTATTCAGTGCTTCCCATATTTTGTGGTGATCTAACGAATCAAAAGCCTTGTTGTAGTCGACGAATGCACAGTATAGGTTGGTGTTGTATTCTCTTGTTTTTTCAAATATTTGCCTAACTGCATGTATATGGTCTATCACTGAATAACCTTTTCTGAAGCCTGCCTGCTCGATTGGTTGGTTCTCGTCCAGTACTACTGATATTCTATCCAAGATTATTTTTGAGAAGATCTTATAAATATTAGACATAAGGCTTATCGGTCTGTAGTTTCGAATATCTTCTTTGTCTCCTTTCTTGAATAGTAGTATTATTTTTGATGTTGTCCACTGAGCTGGAATCTGTTCTGTGTCTAGGACTGTATTGAAAATTTTGGTAAGTGTTGGGCCGATGATGTCGCAGGTACTGATTAACAGTTCATTTGTTATGTTGTCTGGTCCCGGTGATTTGTCTTTTTTCTGAGATGCTACTGCTTTATGTACTTCATCTATCAGAATTTCTGGTACTTCGTTTTCTTCAATTTGGTATTCGTTTGTCCTGTAGTTTTCCACTATCCTCTTTGTGTATAAGTGTTTGTAGAAGTCTGTTGCCGATTTTAAGATATCCTGCCTTTCAGTTTTGTCTTGGCCTGAATTCGTTTTCAATTTTGGTATCCATGTTGTTCTGTCTCTCAATTGTTTGAGTGCTTTTTTTGTGCCTCCAGTTTTAATAATGTTTTCTTCTATTATCTTCAACCTATGGTGTACTCTATCCTTCCTCATGTTCTGTCTTATTTGATTGTTTAGATTTGATAGTTTTTTCCTAAGTGTTGCTTTATCATCAGGAGGATTGTTTTTCAGTTGTTCTCTGTCTTCTATTAGGTTAACGGTGGTTTCGGAAAGATATTGTATACTTTTTGGTTGTTGGTATTGTTTTGATACTGCTAAGTGTAGTTTATTTTCGAAGGTATTGTATGTTTCTTGTAGTGAGTTATTTTTAGTCTCATTGTTGAATGTCATCAATGATTCAATCAAATCCTCTTTTATGCTTTGAAGGGTATGGGTATTAAACTTTTGTTGGGATTTTGTATATGAAATTCTTGATTTTTTCGGTTGGTTTGATTTGAAGTCTGCTCGTACCATTCTGTGGTTTGTATTAAAGTTAAGTTGGTTGATGACATTTATATTTTCTACGATTTTTGGGTTGGTCGTCATAATAAAATCAATTGTGTTTTTGTACTTTCCATCAGGGGATGTCCATGTCCATTGGCGATTCTTTCGTTTCTTAAATTTACTATTCAGTATTGTTAGATTGTGTTCCAGGGCTAGATTCACCAATTTTTCTCCATTTTTACTTCTTCTGCCAAAGCAATAGGGACCTAATATTCGCTCTTCGCCTTCACATCGACTACCAGTTTGTGCATTGAAGTCACCCATTACTATGTGATGTTTGGTTGTTAGACTATTTATGACCTCTCCTAATTGTGTGTAGAAGGCATCGACATCTTCTCTATTTGCTTGTTCGGTGGGAGCATAGATCTGTATGATTGACCAGTCATCTTTGTAGCCAGGAACTGATATTTTTAGAGTGGCAATTCTCTCCGAGACCCCTTTAAATTCCTTGATATTGTCCTTCATGTTCTTTTGGATTAAAAACCCCACCCCATGTCTCCCTGGTGTCTCTCCTTTGTAGTAGAATATGCAGTCATCTAGTTCCTCAATGTTATCGCCCATTCTCCTCACCTCACTTAGTCCTAAAATGTCCCATTTTATTTTCTTTAGTGCCATTCTTAGTTCCAACAGACTATCCTCAGATTTCAGTGTAAGAGTGTTAAGAGTGGCTACATGTATGTTTGACTTCTTTTCCCAATTTTCAGTGTTTCCCTTATTTTTTGTGTTTGTTTTATATTTCTTTATTTTGTTTTCCTTCGGCCCAATCATACAAGGGATGGGAGGGTTGTGGTCTAATTCCCCACGGGGACCAGCCGGGTTGGGGAATGTTATATGTCACACTATTAGACTGACTGTATTCTATAACAATTTGGGCCCTTGTGCTATAATTTATTTAAATAACCCCATTTAAATAACTTTTCCCGTCATTGTTAACTTTCTATTTCAACTCACAATGTTAACTTGACATTTTCTTTTTAGACTATTAAGTCTACTCATATAAACTTTGTGGACCATTCTATATGGAACCATGTCCCTTTAACCCATTATATATGGACCCCTATTTTGTGCATTTTATGCCGTACTTAGCTTCTCTTTTGTTAACTCCCATGTAAGCACTTTTTATACTTACTAAATATTTGGGCTTTGGCCTCCTACTATTAGGGAATTATGACTTTTTGCCTTTGTGCAACCCCGCTTATTTATAAAACCTCCGTGTGAGCTTTTTCAAGCCTTTTCAGGCTAAAACCGCTTGTTCCTAGGGAAGTATGATTTCATGCCCATGTGCATTTTCTTTTCCTTAATTTCCTGTGACTTTTGTCTCACTATTTCCCCCTCTTCCGACATTATTCCATTTAATACTTGGTCAGGATCCTTCCGATCCAAGTCCCTTTAATTTTCCCCTCAACGCTGCTGCTTCTTCAACGGTACCGGATCTGTGAAGCAAGAGTTTTGCAACCGGACGTGGTTGGCTTGCAACGACCCCGTTCTACCTGGAGACTCTGGTGCAGGCGGTGCAGTTGACAGTGACAGTTGGTGGACAAAGTGTAATTCTTTCTTCGTTAAATTGTAAGTTTTCTTTTCTTTTCTATATAAACATGACCAGGTGAACGACCAAGCTATATTCCAACTTAAAACCTAAGACCTAGATTCTATGTAACCTATAGACCTAAGCTCTAGCTAGGATACCACCTAAGTATGTAGGTTATTAACTTCTGTGTAACCACCTGAACATAATTTGTTAATTAAATAGCCTATAAACAATATTGTGTTAATTATTTAACTAGTGACTATAACCATGCCCCCCTTGAGATTAAAGTTTCCAGTACTCTACCATATTTCTTTTTAGCTATCCGTGTACTCTTTTGCCTGGCATAGGACCCTGGCGCCCGATAGACTTCTTTTCTTATTTTGTGCAACTTTGCATATTTATATTTTTGGGTTCTAGCCTTAGGTACTTTCATTACATTTTTATGTGACATCTGTCACAATTTTATATTTTACCTTTGCCGCTTGTACAACGTTGCAAGAGGAGCTTCTCTCTCCCTTTTTTTTTTCATTAAAAAATATGACAGTAGGTTAGGTTAGTTTTGACTTACGTCTACAAAAAAAAGACTCGTGTATAAGGGAGATGCCTTTCGCTGAAAATGATTATCTGCATAATGATAAAGATTATTGAAAAGTGTAGTATAATGATAAGTTCATAAAATAATACGACGACGATATATTCGATGACGCGCTGGCCTAGTTGGTAGTGACACTAGTGACCCTGCCTACGAAGCTAGCGGTCCTGGGTTCAAATCCCGGTAAGGGCTCATATTTGTTTGATGACCGCAAATAATTATTCCTGAGTTTTGGATGTTTTCTATGTATTGAAGTATATATTTTAATGTATAAGTATTTATACCGTTGTCTAATACCCATAGTACAAACCTAGAGCTTATTTGGGAGTAGGTCAATTAGTGTTTTATCTATTATTATTTATTTAATAGGTAATCAATTTGAACTCTGTCTTATAGACAGAGCTAACTACTATAACATCCCGTGTACTCCCGTCTACGTACCTGCAGCTGACGCCCCACGTGCAGGCACCCCTCGAGAAGAACCTGCAGACGGGCCGCGGCTCGTTCTCCTCGGGGCGGCGCTCCGCCTCGTCCGACACCTCGCCCTCCTCCAGCGAAGAACCGCGCGACACGCGCGCCGGCTTCGCCTCTTCTGCTGCACGGATATACCATGTTAACGATAGGTTTCTCTAGTTGGTTAATGGAACATTTCTAACATATAGAAAGAGATAGTTTTTGTAAGTTATTTATTTTATTTATATTTCAATTTGTTTCGAAATTGAAAATGGCATTTAAGAGCTAAGGTTGAACTTTATTTCATTACTAGCTTCTGCCCGCGACTACGTCCGCGTATTTTTCGCCTATAGTTTACCCTCGGGACTTTTAAAATTTTCAGGATGAAAAGTAGGCCTAAGCTATCTCCATTCCAAATTTTATCCAAATCCGTCGAGCCGTTGCAGCGTGAAGTAACAAACACACACACAAAAACTTTCGCTTTATGATATTAGTAGGAGTTCACTCACAAACATCTCCTTGTTTGTGGTATGGTGGTATAAATTGTTATTCATGTTCAGTACATAATTGCATTAAAAATAAATCATAAAAATAATATTTATACTTACAAAATAAATAAGGTAAACGTCCGAGTGCTCGACATGTCAACAGAAAATATTTATTTGCGTCGTGATATTAACATTTATACATTATACACAAAACATTTTCATGTAATTTGGGAGATTCTCATCCATCTTTACTTTTGTTAAATGAAATTTGTTTAATATGGTAACCATATGGAAATTTTTCAAAATGAAAATAAATTTTAGTCAATCGGATTGTATGTGAAGTCCTTTTCTTTATTTAAAAATTGGCGTGTGAAATATTAAAGCCACAAACATTTCTCATCGCTAAAATGAGGTGGTGACAAAAGTAATGTTAATCTTATTTTGTTAATTGCAATTCAAAGTATGGGGACAAATACTGTACAGCGACGAGCACTCGGACGTTTACCTTACAATCACTAAAGTTAATCTCAATAAATAATGAGTCAAAATAAAACAATTAAAGCCCTTTCAAGCCCATCATGAATAATGTTGATCATGGCGAAACACAGATAATACCACTAACAAGAGTTGATTTTGCTGTGTCTCCTTTGTTGTAGATTTGGTAGAATAATGGGATTTGTTATTTTATAAGGAATTTCAGTCATAAGTACAATTTTTAAATGCAAAAAAACTTTGTTGTCAAAGCGTTCACTCCTTTGGAGGCACATTCATTTTGTTTGTAAAAGTTATCGACAATAAGAACAAGAAGTACCATGCGACCAAGTTGTTGTTAAATAGTGTTAGCCCTTACAACAAATTTCGACAAAGCAATCAGAAATCATGAGTGTCTGTATATGAAACATCACTAGATCTAGCTTAAGAACGAATACAATGGAATAGGAATAACGTGTTACCACATTAGGCCACTTTTCATCCCGGAAAATTTAAAAGTTCCCGTGGGAATAACGATAATTGAAATCTACGCGGACGAATCAAATCAAATCAAATCAAATCAAATCAAATCAAACGAAGGCGCGGGCAGAAGCTAGTACGTTAGTAAATATCCGGCGTAATATGACACTGATGACTATTAATGAATACCGTAAAAGACGAAACGAAAATAATTATGTCAATAGGAAATATTCATGAAATTTTTTCATAGCTTCAATAAAAGCTGATTTATGTAAAAAACAGTTGAAAAAAATCAGTTTTGGAATAGCTATAACAATAACCAAGATTTGTTCCTATATCTTCCTAGCAAAGTAGAATTTAACATGGGATTTATATGGCTGACGTAAACACGTAGGCCACGGTGACGTCACAGTGCACATCGGATCTCTGTCTATTCGTTGTCTAATTAGGCGGACTTGCGCGGACCAGAGTTAGCCCTTAACCCAGAGTTAAGCGTCTACTTTTGTACGTGGTTTGCCGCCTAACCTCGGGTTAAGACGCTAACTCTGGTCCACGCAAGTGGGCGTTAGCAGTTTAAAATGCTTGTATCATCTGTATTTCTTGGTCGATTTTAATTTTACTTTTGGTGACCTCTTTAAATTCTCTTTTGCGGTTTTTTCATATTATGATGAGAAATGAGATTTAAAAAAATCCGTGCGTATTCCCAATTGCATTTAAAAATTAAACAACCGCTAATAGACTCCATTGTTTATTGTGATGACATGGCTGGATTTCTTAGCCTAATGCTGAGTCAGTGTCTGATTCACTACCCAATTCGCGTATGAAATTCGCGATTGGTGTACTGTACGAGCCGCGAATGCGCCTGATGTGGACGGACTTTAGGAATGTTTGGATGTTTGTCCCTCAATCATACTTAAACCCCTGAACGGATGTGGATGAAATTCGACACACGGATAGTCCATGTACTAGTTAAAACATAGGAAAAGTACTTTTTATCCTAGGGCATTAGTTCCACACGATAAAACAGTTCTAGGCAGACAGTGCCGGCCGGTCGCTAGTGTAAATATACTCCCGTTTTGACCACCCTTGTCGGCATTACTTATACAACGGCATATTTTTCACGCTTCATGTGCAATGAGTCGTTTTACACTCCATCCATACATTGTGTTTCATTTAATAGCCACACAAACCAAACTTACCTTTATCAATAATTTCTCCATCACCATTAGCCTTCTCCACTGGTTTTGGCTCCACACATTCCCCTTCTTCTGCCTCAAAGTCTAATTGCTCCTCACCATCTTCTGTATTACTTGTTTTTTCCTGTGGAACCTATAACAACATAATTTCACTATATTTCAAGATAGAAATAGAAGGTTAAACTTATTTTGTAGATACACTATTAGATTAATGATGCTTTTATTATTTTGTGAATACGTTTAACACATTTATGAACACTGATTGTGATTGAAAGTTTTATTATAACTGAATATAAAATATATACAGACACATCATAGCATCTGTACACATTATTTTTAATACAAGCATCATACTTATAAACAACATAGATTTTATGATCACAATGGATCAGTGAATTGAATGTCTCAAAAACTACACTACACTCGTTTTATAGCATAAACATTTGCAATGATTATGCATACAGACAGGCATTAAAGTAGGATGGGTTATACAGGAGCTTTAAGTGGGGGCCTTGCACATTCACCTGCATTTAAATTGTGTGTAACCTTGGTGTGTGATAGAACTGGTTTTAGGGGTATTTTTGCAATTTAATCTTAATAATCCAATTAACCCCACTTACTTTGTCCATTTTTGGAGCATCTACCTTCGCGCTGTCAGACTTTGGAGAAGACTGTATACTACCATTTCCATTAACAATCTCTGGTTTTTCTGGCGATGCCGGTGTTGATTTAGGCTGCAAATATCAAAATAAATTATTATTTTTAGCGAATAGAATAAAAATCAATATTAACATTTCAATTAGAAATATGAAACCTTTGATTCCTTAACATTATCTTCTGCTCCAATAGAATCTAAATCTGATACATCTGAGAGATCCTCATGACTGATATTCAGATCTTTACCATCAGGTTTCTCACTAGTTGTAGATTTACTTCTAGATTGTCTATCTTCTTGATCTGATTCCATTTCACCTGAAAATAAACCCTCACATTACCATCACCTTAATCAATTGATAATTAAATTAATCTGTTTGTTTTTTATGGTATTTACCCTCAGAAATTTCTTCAGTGGCAGGATCCTTAGCACTAGTTCTTTTATTATACGAAGAGCTCCTACTTGACTGACTAGACTCTGATCTGCTCCGTTCCCTAGACCGTGGGACCATTTTTTGCTCTGCCTTAGTATGCCTACGCCAATTCTCTTTAGGACTCCAATCTCGTTTTTTAGGAGACATGGCCACAGAGGATCTAGAGGAGTTTCTATCTGGAGATGGGCTAGAAGGACGTGAGCTCCGATCAGGATTTCTAGCTGGAGATGTTACTTGAGACACTGAGTCAGGGGACGCAGGCCGAGACCGAGTGTCGGGTGAGCCTGGGGCAGATCTTGGTGAGCTACTAGGACTTTGGGGAGTCTTAGGACCCTCGCCTCCTGAAAATGGGGCTGAATACTGTTCTCGGTTGTCAACTGAACTAGGTTCACTAGGAGACTTAGGACCATCCGGTGATTTGGGACCAACTGGTGAAGCTTGCATAGAGTTTTCAGGTGAATTGATGTCAGAGTGAGCAGCACTTAAGTTATCGGGGGAGCTGGGTTTGGCAGGAGACTGTGACCGCAGAGATGGGGACTGCGAGCGGCTCTCTGGAGATGGTGATCTAGGGCCTTCAGATCTTGGAGAGAGTGGTGACTTTGGTGGTGATCGTAAAGGAGACTGTGGTGGAGAATGTGGTGGTGATTTGACATCCTTTTTAGATGGCACACTTGATGATGAGCTCCTTCGGCTTCTCGAGCTAGAACTGCTACTACTTGAGGATGATTGAGCATCTCCAGTTCCATCACGCGAATCTTCCGAGTCCATCCCTGAAAACAGATTATCAGTCTCCATAAAGATTGTTATTGTAAACTACAAACCCAACCCAAAGCATGACTTCATAGTTATGTTATAAATTAGCATTTCAGATCAAAATTACATACTCCAATGTTAGTACCACACTATCTTAAAATGAACACAAGCAATAAATTTGTGAAGAAAAAAATATTTTTATAATGAGAAAATACAAAAAGCGAAATACGTAATACAAGATTTCGCTTAGTATTCTAATAATAAAAAAATTGCAGAACCATTTGTTTTTGTTTCATATTATGATAAATCTATTGTCTGTATGTACAAAAACAACCTAAAAATAATGACAGAAGTCAAGACTTCAAGACTAAAAGAAATGATTCGTAATAATATTGTAATTGGCTGATGTCACAGCGTTACAATGCTACGTTCTGATGTATATTGAAGACACATCCAGCCTTACCTTACAGATGACGCCTCGACGCCAGATTCGGTGGCACTTTATAACACTTTCCATATTACAAGACTTTTAACTTTTATTTTCACAACACAAACGCAACTTGGGTCTTTCACATATACTTGTGAACAACTTTAACTTTTTAAGACGAATTTCTGATGAAAACTTAGTAAAATCAACACTACTTCAACATGGCTGTGATATAGGAGGAAATATATGAACATAATATAAATAATCACTTTTCAGTACTTCCGTAGGGTTAACTTACCCTCTTACCTTAACTGAGATGGTTTAGACGGTAAATTCTTGATGTTATTATAAATTTACAATCGTAAATCCTCTAAAATGCGCCGCCACAAGCTTTTTCGATGAAGTCAGACCAGAGACTATTGAATTTTTTTTTACTTTTAAACCAATTCTGAGTTGCCATTTTCTTTTGACGATCGTTTTTGGGAGAAATTAATTAGTCGCTAGGTTTTAAAACAGTTCTACGACACAATAAGTAGAAACATTAAATAGGTTATAGTGTGTCCTTACGTCCTTAGATATACTCCCTTACTTATAAACGTGGAATAAGCTCGGAATAGTTTATGCCATGCTTTGTCCTTATCTGTAATTGTGACATTTGCATCTGACAGAAAGTGACAAAGCATGGCATAAACTATTCCAAGCCTATTCCACGTTTATAAGTAAGGGAGATAGTGTACAAACAAATAGGGATGAAACTAGATGCAATCTCACCGACTAAAAAAATTATAAAAGTAATTTGATGTTCTTTTTTAAGATTAAAAAAACAAGTTGTTTGCTTACTATCAGCTATCAGAATAAAGTGAAATATTTCGCCGCATTTGAGGTCTATTGAGCTGAAATATACGGTCTTTTTAATATTAGAGCATTTCCTGTGTCAAATAATTTAAAAAAAAACGAAAAAGTATGTTAACATCCCTGAGGCCCAACTTTGAAAATCGAAGTTCGAAGTTACTTTAGCTCCGTCTCTGTCCTTCGTTTTTCGAAACTAAATTGGAAGAAAAAGATAGAGCTAACATAACTACAAACTTCGAATTTCAAAGGCCTCTGGGACCCAATTCTCTTTCTGGGAAATAGACCTTATCTCGAAGGAAGTGAGAATTGGATCCCTGAAGTTAGTTCCACCTTCTAGGTGCGCGGTCGTAGAATTTAAAAAAATTTAATGGTAACATTATTGATTTGGAATAGACAAAAAGTATTTTGGTTTTAAACGGCCTTTAGCACAAACAGTTGTGAAATAAGCCTCGTAAAAAAACAGTTATTTGAAACGTATGAAAATGTTTAAATGATGTAATGAAGAAATGTAAATAAAATATTGTATTCCTTGAAGTAATTTTTAAATAAACTTTATTTAAATGTTTAAACTGATTTACATATTATTATGGATGTTTAGCACTTATACCTATAAAACTCAGTTCTTAAAAAAAAAGTTTTGCGCGCCAATTTTCTACACACAATAAAATTGTATGTAATATTCAGCAAGTTTTTCCACGGACCAAAGTCAATCTAATTTTATTATTTTCACCATGATAGAACAAGCTCTTGATGATAACGCTTCGGATAATGAAGAGGAAACTTTTTTTCAAGATGTTGATATATTACAAAAGCATGGAATAAACGTTGCAGACATTAAGAAACTTAAAACAGCCGGAATATGCACCATCAAAGGTATACAAATGTCTACAAAGAAAAAACTTTGCAATATAAAAGGTTTTTCAGATGCAAAAGTTGATAAAATTAAAGAGGCATGTCAAAAAGTCGTTACTCTTGGTTTCATGACTGCGTTAGAAGTGAGCGACCGTCGAAAGCAAGTCTTTAAAATAAGCACTGGAAGTATTGAGCTGGAGTAAGTAATATCTTCCTAAAAATATGTGCAGTTTCAAAATGTTCTTGAGCATTTTTGCGTTAATTTTCATAGAAATGCTAGTTTGTTAAAATATTGTGTCTCAAACACCAATTGATTCTCAGTAAACTGCTAGCTGGAGGCATAGAGTCCATGGCCATAACGGAAGTATTCGGCGAGTTCCGTACCGGGAAGACCCAACTGTCGCACACCCTGTGCGTGACCACTCAGATCCCGACTGCCAGCGGGTACCACGGTGGGAAGGTCATGTTCCTGGATACTGAGCATACTTTGTATCCTTTTAGTTTCGTCAAAGGTTATTCATTTGGGAACTTATGCTTCTATGTGGTATTTTGGGATCCAATTTTTGTTAAATAGTTATACCTACTGAGAGCAAATATTCATCAGCCCACAGCTTTGTGATACTGTACCTATATGCATACTTACACTTATTCTGAAGTTTTGTTTTGTTTAACGACGCGGTTACTCCGCCGTGCAAAATTAAAAAGCGGTAAGTGTAAAAAGCTACCACCATATCTTGGACGCCAACTTCAAACACCTCCTCAAAGTTGGAGACCATGATGTGGTGGTATTAGTGTTCACTTACTGGAGTTAAAATTTTGTTCGGCAGTACTTAGGTACTCTAGTTTGTAGTGAGTGACTCTATTTGGCGGTCCCAAATTAAATTACTGGTAGATAATCCAGTAAGCTAACCACGAATATTAAATTTGTTCGTAAGACTGGTATGTTTCTTCGTTTTTTTTTTTATAAGTAGGTACATAAGGGATATGTTTACCTATCCAAGGTCTAGGAACAGTAAATCCAGAGTATTAACAGTTACTCGGCTTTCTATCGCCTTTTCACTCTCTCGCATAATAAATACACTGATAGATGCCAGCGAGTGTGACAGCGATACGTAGCCGAGAACTAATTAATACCGTGGTTTTACTATACATAATTATTAATTATACATATGTAGCATGTAAGTACCTACTACGTATGTACAAGTCTTTGGGAATGGGGAATTTATTTTTATTATCTTTTTTTATTTGTTGGATTTAGGGTTGGATATCGTACCGTAGTTATCGCTGTATTAGCCTTGACCGCTAGCCTTGGTATAGCGTTATATGCGACCTTGCCGCAGCTTACTTAGCATCGGCTGACCAACAGCGCACAAGCGAACGAAGATAGGTACGAATCTTTGCGCAGTCGCAGTCGTAGCGAATCCGCTCACCACACGGGTTAAGACTATTTTTAAGTCACTCCACTAAGTGCCTAATCCAAAGCGTAATTAAATAGAAATTTAAAAAGCTATTTTCATTACCAAATCTTGAAAAGGACAGGACTAACGCTACTTTGAACTTCATTGTCAGGTCCCTTTCCTACGGCAACATCCCGTTTTTTTTTTTTGCAGGACCCCGTTTAGTGGTGTAAGTATGTGTTTTTCATCACACTTGCTCGGAAAGGGTTTTATAACACGCAGGCGTTTAGGGCAGTTATAGCCGACTTAGCTCCCGCTGGAGTTATAGATTTTCATAACTCCCTAGGGAGTTATGAGTTTAGTTTTAAAATATAGACTCCACTTATACATCATTTCAGACCAAGGAGGTGTAAAATCAGCCAAGGTTTATTTCCTATATTCAAAATTTGGCTACAAACTAATTTTACTGTTTAATTAAACTTATACGGCACATTTGTCTGCATTATATTTCTATTTTACCATTATTTCAGAGACATTTGCAATTATTTTATTAAATTTCATTTTGAAAATTTGTACAATCTGGCAGAATGGCCTGTATTTGTCAAGTTTAAAAAAAAAGCAATTCTAAGCATTATCTGTGGAAGACTAAAAAAAAGTTGTCAAACTCTTTTAGCAGCGAATCGAGTTCGTTTAAGTAATTTTGTTTGATTGTTGTTTCCGAAGCGTATTTTGTTTAAAGGTACGAAAAAAACAAACTAAATATGAATTCCTCATCGGAAGAATCTGTAGTGATATCAACACCACCTGATTTGTTAAATGCGGCTCAACTACTCAACAATGATTTGCTGCCAGCAAAATCTAAAGAAAAGGGTTTTTTTTCTATTTGTTTTTTATTTCCTCGCTAATGTGATGAAAATCATTGTGTGTATCATGGGCAGTAAGGAGATTGCAAACTCGAGTCATTAAAAGCCCTCCGCCTTCGGCGTCGGGCTTCTAATAGTCTCTCGTTAGCAATCCTCTTCTTACCGCCCTTGATGCACAATGTACTATTAATACTAGCAGTTACACGAGCATCCTGCTTACAGTATCCGGCTTCCAGGATGCTCGTGTGACTGCTAGCATTTAAGAACGGTTTCGTGGCAGTGTGCTACAGAGTTCAGTTTCTTTCTTCGTAGGCATAATCGGATTTTTGATCCAAGAGAGGGTTCAGAGGTTTAGTGATCGCAAAGATTAGGTTTATTCAGTAGAAGGTAGCGCGAATAATGTGTATTTATTTATGAATTTTCTCGCACAATAGTAATTATTTCACTAATATTACCGAGAAACAATATTACCTACAATACGTTACAAAACTATAGAATAAGAATACTTTTTTGGGAGTAGATCACGTTACGAATTATACGAAGTCATTTAACGGTCACTCATGTATGGAAGGTTAAAGCCTTGGCCGCTATAGCTACTATAAGAATAGTCACGAAATGTTATTTAGTTCATATAGGAAACCAGGTATTTTTATTCTTTTTGATCAGCTACCGCCTTTAACAACCTTCAGATGTACTTAGCAATTAGTGCGTTATATTACGTTAAATGCAAAAAAATATTTTTAATTAAGTCTGCAAGTTCATTAGTCGTATCTCCAAAAATAAATAAACGGCAGACCGTTCACCTCAAGCCCTATTTGGCTTTCTCAGACAGTTTTAGTACTCATCGATAAACTAATTGTGAGTCGAGATTGTCCATAAAACAGATACGATACGAATACCAACTAATCCGGCCAAATTCGTTGTAAGTAGTATGTTATGTTATGCACTACGGGTTCTACGGGAAATTGTGCAAGAATATGAATGCATATAAGGCTGCGTTTCCACCAGAGATGTGCGAGGTAGCTAAGCGGTGCGAGGCTATGTAACGAGGAGGTGTAACGGTGTGAATGTTTCCACCAAAGATGTGTGAGGTAGCTGAGCGGTGCGAGGATGCGTAGCGAGGATGTGTAGCGGGCTCTTTTTCAATAAGCGGGCGGGGTGCGGTGAGGCGGGGCGGGAGCGAAGCCAGACGCCGCCTCGCAACACATCCCCAGCAACACATTCCTCGCACACATCTTTCCCTTCTTTTGTATGTCCAAAAACCTCGCTCCGCTGAGCTGTTTCCACCAGAGCTAAGCTAAGCGAGGATAGGTAAATGAAGTGTTTCTATTGGTTCATGACAAACACATCCCTCGCAACGCATCCTCGCACATCTCTGGTGGAAACGCAGTCTAAAGCAAATATGAAGGCATCGGTTTTTTTGGTAATCGCCTGAAGGGCCAATGACCTTGCTTTTGTTCGCATTTAACTTAAACTACTTTAATATGCGAGACAAGGCATAGGTTATGATCTTATGATATTCACTATGTTTTTGTCTTCTTGCACTGACATCATGGACCTAACTCTTTTAGGCGTCGCGGGAGTATATTTTTGGGACGGCAATAAATGTTTTCTTTCTTTCTTTCTTTTTTACAAATCATTTGTTTGGTAGTGATTTGGTGGTATTTCAAACAGTTATTCTTATTTAAATTATCATAAATGTTCGACGTATGGTTACGAAATCGCTTAATATTCAAGCCTGTAAGCGCTAGAATCATCGAATGTCCTTAACTGAGTGGCTCAGTCGACCAGACCGACTCCGGCCCATCGCTGACAGGTTCAACCTGGACCAGAGCGCTGTTCTGGACAACGTGCTCTATGCTAGAGCTTACACGTCGGAGCATCAGGTATGTGTTCACCGGGTGCGTATCTACTCACATAACTTTTTAAGTGCTATTATCAGAAGTCCGAAAATGTTTCTCATACCATTTCACATCATAATGATCACTCTTCATACTCTTCTAAATCATTTTTAGTACTAACGATCGGAACTCATAATCATCTGAATTCATAACGCAAATATTAATGAAGCCGTATACTTTTCACAATTTCTTAAATATCTTACGTGTAATAAGGTTAGGTTAGGTTAGGTTAGATTTATAAAAAATCTCAAAAAGTGAAAGTTTCTTAAAAATAATGCATTATGAATTGCGATAATTATGAATTAAAAAGTATGAACAAAAAAGTATGAGGAAAAAAATTATGAAGAGTGGTTTTTATGAATCCAAATCGGTAGGAAAACAAAAAATAGGAATAAGAATTTTATGTGAGTCAATATGGACCCGTGTTCACCATCAATACTTGCTTTTAATATTAAAAAAACCCGTTATTTTTCCTCAGCACTTGACCTTTCAGCATAATTTTAACTTGAAAGAACACATTATATGTTGGATAATATTATGCCACTCCAAGCTTATTCTTAATTGCTCATATTTAATATGTTACCTCCCAACGACATGAGGGTTGTTATAAGTATGACACCGATAGATATATATTTTACCAGTTTATGTGGGTGTCTGTTGGTTCGTAGCTTTCTAAGTGCACTTACACGGGCAATGAATAAAGTGAAAATAGCCCGCTAACAAAATGGACGTCTCTGAAACCAAATTAGAGTACGACAGCTTATGATGGCGGGCAAATATTTCTTCAAAAATGTATGTACTTACATACTTACCTACTTAAGTGCAACTTAAGCAGGCCGGTGACACTCCGCGCTATCGCCCACAAAATGTGCTGCCCCTTGCAAGGGGCGAATCAGTTGAGTGTCACGCGAGCACTCGTCTCGACGCGCGCCGCCGTGCGCTGCCAAAGTTTTTGTTTAAATACGCACTTATACGAATATGACTAATCGAAAAGGGAAAAAGTACTGCATCGCATACGGGTGCTTAAATAATAACTCCAATGTCGAATTATCTTTTTTTAACCTGCCTCAGGATGCCGAAAGGTTAGATTATTATTAATATTATTAATAACTTCGATCTAGATAGGTAGTTACGAGTAGCTGGACTTAATTACTGACACAATCAGTACCTACAGTTATGAATCCTCGACGCAATAAGAGCGGTATAATATTATTTATTTTATTAACGACCCGTCCGCAGTTGCTCAGTTTTCAACTTATTCGGACCAAAAACCAGTTATCTACTTGCCTTTAAACAGCGTTCAGTGTAAGTCAGTAGATCTCCCAGTAATAGTAACTGCCTGCTAAAGCAAGGTCAGCATGTGCTGGTTATTAGGTAAACACAACACAAACAAATGGCAGCTTTTCTAAGTAACGGAGTAGGTAACGATAGTGCTTCAGTTTATAACAAACAAAAAGTTTTAAGGTCTATATTGATTTGTTTATTTTATTTATTTATTTATTTAATCAATTAGACACACCAATAGTTGTACAAACAAATACAAATACAAAAGGTATGTATAAAGAAAATAGTTAAATAGTTAGTACCAATTACAGTTGTGCAACAGTATTAGCACAGTCGGGATTCAATAAAACTAAAAATTAGGCATCTATCACATTACAGCAAAATGCCAAAAAATAAATAATTAAAATAACATGTATTTTGAAGGTTAATATTAGTATACTACGTCTTATAACTTAGATGGAAAGGGAGATCGGAGCAAACAACAAACAAGTCGCGGACAACTTTTGCTAGCCCTCCAGGCATGAACTATTTTTTCTCGTCATTTAAGTAAGAACTACATAAAAAAACTACAAATTATCATAAATTCAATTTGTTTTCTTACAACAGCCACGGAAAGTAATAGTACAAGTAAGTGCCAGCCCTGGGAGGTGGGCGGAGTCAGTAAAGCTCATGACGGGCGAAATAATACAGACTGTCGCGGCGCAGATTTAAGGAGCATTTTGCCCCGTTAGGGGCGCCCCCACTATCGATCGCAAAAATTTAACCAAGGCCACTTCCGTGCGTGCACTTGTATTATTATCGTTCCCGCGTTCTGAATAGGTTTAAATTCGCATGTTTGCTGTCACAGAGAGTCGCTTCTGTACTTGTACTATTACTTATTCTGTGACTTAAGTGATGTTTGGTGTTACTTTAAATCCGTTTTCTTTGATGGAAATCGGTTAGACCGTTCAAGAGTTATCAGTTTTGAAAGTACCCAGAAAAAGTGGTCAATACTGGTCACGTTCGTACACAGGTATATATGTGTACCTATATGGTCACAATTATAGTGTTTTCTATTCACGAAGGCCCGCGCCACTACTCAATTTTAGGTACATTGACGCAACCGGTGAAATTTCAATTTGACTAGCGGTGCGACCCTTCGTGACCTGGAAATACTGGTCGAAGGACTTTGAATCTAAGTCCTTACTTAATGGGCCGGCTTTCTCACTATTCGTCGGACCATCGAGCTGATGGTCTGAAAATAAATACACTTCTCTAGCCAGGGTTTCCAGACAGGGTCTCTAGACTCGTTGTTTTATTGCAATACGAATTCATAATTCGAGAGGTCAGGGTTAGGATATTGATCATACAGCACGCTTTAGAATTTTAGTGACCAGATTAAAAAATGTATAGGTATTCCGAGCATGGATAGTTCGTGCCTACGATTCGCAAAACATATTACTTACCTCAATAGACAAAAATGCCTATGTTAAAGATCCCCGTTTGCATAATTATTTTAGGAACCGGTATGACCAGTTGATTCAAAGATAATACGTTTAAAAACCTATACCACGCTAAAGTATAGACTCGAGACAAGTTCCATAGTATCTATTGATATACGCATTTAATCAACCTAACGTAACATAAGCTAAAACGATTTAATCTTTGTGTAGTTTTTGATTTTTTTATGTGTGTGGGGTATATACCTATCTAAGTATCTACACATATTATAAAAAGCTCATGTTACTATCTGACAGAAAAACATACAGTCTAAACCGCTGCCGGGCCGAGATACTTTGAACATTACCTACGAACGAACATTACCTATATTTCATACTTTATATTCCTTAGGGGAGCACCGGGAGCACTAAGCAAGATATTTCTAAAAATAATAAAACTGCCAGTAAGCAATCTCAGCGAAATCAAGTTACCTGTTTGGCCCCAAGTGGAGGACGGACAGAGAGACGGCACACAAACAAAAGCTTTAATCACATAACCTCCTCTTTTAACCTCACATTATAGGCCACGTTATCAATCCGAAGAATTTCTAAACTACACACCAAAAATGTCCAATATCAAAATAATGTAAGTAGGGATATTTTTGGTCCTAAGACATTTTTGATGTGTGTGTACTTACAGTCGGTTACAAAAATATGTATACACATTTGCACGTTATCCTATTGAAAAAAGAAGCAAAAGTGTACACATATATTTGTACTCCGCTCCGCCAACCCATGGCATCTGTTTCTTTCGGTAAAGGAGGCATTGAGACATATTTCATTTTATTTTACATCTAAATTAGAGATAACGTTTCCCGTTACCTCTATATTTTGTTTGCTTTAAAGAAATACTAGTAATACCTACTTATAAGGAAAATATGACCTAATGTAACTTTTATCAACTCATGAACTCATTACTCTATACGTCATTACTAATGAGTCATTAATAAAGAGAAAATTTGCCCAAATCTTATTTCCCAAGCTAGGTAACATTTTTTTCATTTCCATACCAAGGCGGAACTCCTGGATTATGTAGCCGCGAAGTTCCATGAAGAAGCCGGGGTGTTCAAGCTCCTCATCATCGATTCAGTGATGGCTCTGTTCCGGGTGGATTTCTCGGGACGCGGCGAGCTAGCCGACCGTCAGCAGAAGCTGGCCCAAGTTCTATCAAGACTTCAGAAGGTATTTTATTTTATTGAATAGCTTCATTATTCCGGTTCCAGTACTGAAAGACGAAGTGACGATGGACCTATCCACTAGGTCCAACGACCTGGTGAAATTCACAGAATTCGTCTGTGATGGCAGGACGCAGGACTTTGGGGATCCTTAGGCCCGGCGTCCACTATCGGCATGGCATGGCAAGGCATGACTGCCAAAGTATACCTCGGCTGTCATAGGTATGCCTAAGGACGCCTCGGTATACCCCGGCAGACTTGGTACCGTAAGGCATACCTAAGGATTCCTCGGCATACCTCTGCAGACTTCGGTAGAGTAAGGCATACCTAAGGACGCTGTTTGTGCCGACAAACAAGTGATTTTCTTTCTCTCTTCAAGAAATTCAAATGTCGCTATATTTATCCTATCGTTAACGTTACGATAGCTAACTGATTCAGGTATTTCTGCATTTATTTCAGGACCATCGTGTCTGTAGAGCGCAGTAGGTTAGGTTAGGTTAGTTTTATAAAAATCCTGGGTAGTGATTCTCTCAACAACGACAGTCGGACGGACGGACGAGTGAATGTCCAAGCGGCGAGTTTTAAGTAGTCCCGTCTGTGCGAACATATTTTAGCGCGTGCATTTTCAATTTAGCAGCATGATGGTTTCTGCCGATGTATCGAAAGTATAAGGCTGCTTAATTGAAAATGCACGCGCTAAAATGTGTTTTGTTCGCTCTGACGGGACTACATAAACTCGCCGCTGCGATTTCGCTCGTCCGTCCGACCGTCCGTTGTTTTTGAGAGAATAACACCCCAGGACCATCGTGTAGGGCGCTGCGCTGTAGGTTAGGTTAGGTTAGTTTTATAAAAATCCTGATATATTAACCCGGTGATATGTTTGGAAATGAATGAGTGTGTTGGGAAAATTAAGTTATTAAACCAATTGCGGCGAATTAAAACAATATTGTTTTACCTTGAAGAATAGAGGCCCTTACTGTTTTATGTTATGGACTATGGCGTATCTACGACTCTACATAATTAAAAGTCGTCTTGGTCCTGTATGTATGTATATGTCACCAAAATAGAAAATAATAATAGACAAACATACACGCGGAAGTCGATCTCCTGCGAGCCCATTTGCGTCGCAGAAAGTAAATTTAGAGCGAGCGTGACAAACTTCGTTTTTCGAAGTAAGACAATGTGAGTATGTATCGTACGGATTGGCTTGCAGACCCTTGATTGACGGAACTGATTTTGTACCCGAAATTCCCGTAAAATCCTGATTCTGGTGTATGTATGGGATCCTGAAACGCAAACCCTAGTACGCCTACGACATACATTATGAGATTTATGAGCGACGACATTATCAGCACCCAAAACTATCAGATATAAAACTTTAATTCAATAATCGCGTATAGCACGATCGGAATCCAACGTGGCCGAGAGTGGCTACTCCACGTCAAGGATAATCTAATTTGACAAATGAGTCAATCGATTGCGTGCCGTAATGATCACGATAACAATGCGTAAATGCGAATCGATAAACACGTGGGAAGGTCAGAGTGTGGAATCTTTCGCGCTATCAAAGCGTTTATTTCGCTGATTATTGATTATCTTTAAGAACGAGATATACGTTTCAAATCAGTTTTCTTAGAGCCCAGCTGAATCATCGTTGATGACGACATTAAGCGTAGGTAATTGTTATTGTTAGTTTGTAAATAAACCAACATACTTAACCAGTCCGGTTTTAGTTTTTTGATGTTACATGTACCTAGTTATTCATTTATTATAAATTTAGTAGGTAATTCTAGAATCTCATTCCGGTTGAAAACAATAAAGGCGACGAGTTGTTGAATTTATAGACCAGGGTCGATAATTTTTAAAACCAAAAAAAATAATAGTAGGATGAAACCCATTAGAAAAGGAGGGGAATATTATAAAAATAAAAGGAAAAATAATTTACGGGCGATCTGAGGTCGGGAAGGGGATGGGGGTGAGTTTTTAAGGGTAAAAAACGGGTTTTCTCGATTTTCGGCAAAACTAAAAGTCCTATCGAAAAAAGTCAAATGGCAAAGTTGTAGGTAATAAAAAGATCTAAAACTTTTGTATTTACACTTTTTTCACATAACCTCAAAATTTATGTGAAAAATCCAAAAAACCAAGTTTTTGGTTTTTTATTTTTATCTTTTACAAAAATTTTTTTTTTTTACCGAAATTTGGTGAAAACTTACCTTTTGATGTCCCAAATATGCTGTAATTTATTTGATTAAAAATATTTATTTTTTTACCTTATTTTGAATTAATATCGAAAAAACACCCTAATTTTCAATCGAAAATTCACCCGTCAAAATATCAGCTTTTTTCAAAAAGTTGGTATGGTTTCTGTTCGTTGAAATCTCTACTTTCCGATGGTGAAAAAAAAAATATATGTTACTACAGTAAATCTTCTCAGAAAATGCAATCATCCATACTGATAATCTGAAAAGACAAAATCGAATTAATAATGCCTTCACTATTTTATCGTGAATAAACTCCCATGAAAAAAAAAATATTAAAGAAATAAATGTCAAAATGTATAAAAAATATATTATTATTATAAATCTATTAAAAATGTATAAAATATATATGGAAATCGGCCAAAAGTTTGTTATTAAAAATATATCGAATACTGGTTAGGCTAACGGTTGTAACAGCTGCTACGAAATATATAGTATATAATAGTAGGTATGTATGTAGTAAGACCCAGATCCGCCTAGCCCCTTCCCCACTTCTCAACGAAATACCGTGTATATATATATAATAATAAATATATTATATGCGTAGATGCCTATTTATAACTATTTTAAGATAAATTATATATACCTGAGTAGATATACCTGAGTGACCTACGAAAAATTGTAGCCCATCAAAAGGTATTTCGTGGAGAAGTGGGGAAGGGACTAGGCGGGTCTGGGTCGTACTACATACATACCTACTATTATATACTATATATTTCGTAGCAGCTGTTACAACCGTTAGCCTAACCAGTATTCGATATATTTTTAACAACAAACTTTTGGCCGATTTCCATATATATTTTATACATTTTTAATAGATTTATAATAATAATATATTTTTTATACATTTTGACATTTATTTCTTTAATATTTTTTTTTTCATGGGATTTTATTCACGATAAAATAGTGAAGGCATTATTAATTCGATTTTGTCTTTTCAGATTATCAGTATGGATGATTGCATTTTCTGAGAAGATTTACTGTAGTAACATATATATTTTTTTTCACCATCGGAAAGTAGAGATTTCAACGAACAGAAACCATACCAACTTTTTGAAAAAAGCTGATATTTTGACGGGTGAATTTTCGATTGAAAATTAGGGTGTTTTTTCGATATTAATTCAAAATAAGGTGAAAAAATAAATATTTTTAATCAAATAAATTACAGCGTATTTGGGACATAAAAAGGTAAGTTTTCACCAAATTTCGATAAAAAAAAAAAAAATTTTGTAAAAGATAAAAATAAAAAACCAAAAACTTGGTTTTTTGGATTTTTCACATAAATTTTGAGGTTATGTGAAAAAAGTGTAAATACAAAAGTTTTAGATCTTTTTATTACCTACAACTTTGCCATTTGACTTTTTTCGATAGGACTTTTAGTTTTGCCGGAAATCGAGAAAAACCGTTTTTTACCCTTAAAACTCACCCCCATCCCCTTCCCGACCTCAGATCACCCATAAATTATTTTTCCTTTTATTTTTATAATATTTCCCTCCTTTTCCAATGGGTTTCATCCTACTATTATTTTTTTTCACTTTTTATTATTTTTAAAGGCTTCTACCCTGGTCTATTAGCGATATTATTGATTGAAAGGAAGTTAGATACTTTTTGGCCGATGGTTTATAATTTATAATATAACTCTTAAGTTAATAGGTAGTCATGGGTACACTACATAATTCCGAAGAGTTATAATTCCGAATTGATCAAAATTCCTCAATTTTCATAATTCCGAATGGGTTTTTTTGATAGAAGACTTTGACTTTTTGCCATCGCTTATAAATCGAACCTATGTATCCTAACCTACGTATGACAATTAAATTATGCATTTATTCTAAAATAGCTCCAGCGTAAAATTCGGACAAATGAATATTCGGAAAAAAAGTATGTCGGAAGGTGTTCCCGGTAGTCATGCGTGCGATAACACCCTTCTCTTGATTCGTTTTGTTAAAAGATATTACTTAGGTACCTTAAGTTGAATAATAAAATCGCACATAATGCGTATGAGGAATGTCTATAAATGTTCAAGGCCTCAAAAGCGATAGCGATCTAGATAAAATGGTCCACATGCATCATAGTTATTCGATCAACACGATATAAGTGTATGCAACCGAGTTTCAATCTGTAAAAAATTAAAAACAAATCAATATTGCGTAAAGAGTTCAAGATAAGGTGACCAGATAAGTTGGCATCCGGGTTATGTCACTGAGGTCCTTGACTTTTATCAAAACAATGGGTTACTTTTATAGATATTTAAATGCAAAGCATATCCTATTTACTATGCAAGCGATAAGACCTGTCGGTTTAGACAAACGCGTCTTTGACTGAAGATACTTTCGGTCACTGTTGACCATGTTGACTGTGTTGACTGATGCCCGATTTTAATATTGAAACAGTGGGTACATTGGCTTACTTTAGGTGATACGGTGATACTGATATGTACCTAATTTGACACATTTCGTAATATGTGACATACGGCAAGTTTTAACCCAAAATAAAACTCGCTTCGTTTCGGATCATATGAGTTTTCTGTAACACCCGTACATAAAGCAGAATTTATTATACATAAAAACCATTCGTGAAAAATTATCTAACTGATGGTGAATTGAATACCGTTTCAAAATCAGTTGCGTGGTTTAGGAGTAACTAGCGACCCGCCCTCGCTTCGCTTCGGTTTATTTGAGTTTTCTATAACACACGTACATAAAACAAAATTTATTATATATAAAAACCTTCCTCTTGAATTACTCTATCTACTAAAAAAAACCGCATCAAAATCCGTTGCGTAGTTTTAAAGATCTAAGCATACATAGGGACAGACAGCGGGAAGCGACTTTGTTTTATACTATGTAGTGATAGTGATTACCGGATATACAGACGCGGAAAGCGATTTTGTTTTAAACTATGTAGAGAAGTGAGGAACATGAGATATATCCGAAGTTTGAATATGGGCAACTTCAAAATATACTTACTATCTTAGTAGGTACCTACACGAAAATCTATAGTAACGGTGCAAGATTAATGAATGACATTATAATAATGTTACGCAGACGTATTTATGTAAATAGCATTAATTGGACAGCCAGATAGTCTATTTCCAACCAAATTAATTAAATATATTGTTTATGTCACAGATATCTGAAGAATACAACGTAGCGGTATTCATCACGAACCAAATGACGTCAGATCCTGGCGCCACTCTTTCCTTCCAAGTGGATCCGAAGAAGCCTATTGGCGGTAACATCCTCGCCCACGCATCCACCACTAGAATCTCTCTACGAAAAGGGAGGGGGGAGAACAGGATTGCGAAGATTTACGATTCTCCTGACTTGCCTGAGAGTGAAGCTACTTTCGCTATCACGAGTGGAGGAGTTGCTGATGCTAAAGATTAATTAAATTATATTTTTTTATATGAAGTGTCGTCGTTTTATTAGAGGATATATCGACGTGTGATAAGTTTTTTTAACTAGTTGTTGCCCGCGTCTCCCTTCGCGTAGTAGTCATGTATCGCTATTTCCTCGGGAACTGTCCATTTTCCGGGGTAAAAAGTACCCCAAGTTCAAGTTATCTCCTGCGACGCTTTGCGGTACTTAGGTAGATAATCCGGGTCCTACATAATATAATAGCCGACTAATTATAACTGCACTGTTTTGTTAGTTGTATTATAAAAACGTCTATAACGAATCTTAAATAAACTCCCGTCTCACGGTCTCTTCCAAAATCAATACCTACAAGGCTACCTACTGGTTCCCGAAACAATCATTACAAGTTATTGACCTACAAAATACCGGATCGGAAGATAACTTCGGTAACCCCTACCAGCGTAGACATCAAAGTCCACGCGAGACGGCCGGCCGGTGGCGTCGCGCATTCGTCGTCGGCAGTGGCGTGATTTGACTGAACCAATGGCCAATAGGACATTGCAATTTGTAAAGATTAGATAATTTCGCCTCTGCAAATTAATTGACTAGACTATGGAATGTACCTATAAGTACAAACAAATATTGTTTCCTTTGAGTAAACAAAAATAGGCGGACATTTCCCTTAAGCCGATTGCGTAAGTTGATGGAAGGTAATGTATAAAACGATAGATTTCTTTAAAACTAAGGAAATCTGCACTGATGATGACTTGTGTAGGATTGCCGACTGTCTAGTGGGTGCGTTTGAATATTATTTCCCAGTTCATAAGTGGATACCTATAGCTACCGACTAGTTGGCCGCAATGCAGGTTTCATATCTGATGCCAGTATCTTGCACGAGTACTGAGGACCTGTACAGATGTTGATTAATGATTACATCTGTACCGTGGCGTGTCAGAAACTAAGTTATACTTACGCCAAATCTACGGGCTTTGATGTAGATACATGTTGACATTCCTTAGTATTCGTAGAATTCCGCAGATGTGGCTGCAACGTTATAAATAACTTTGCACAGGTACTTTTTAGGGTTCCGTACCAAAATGGTAAAAAAGGAACCTTTATAGTAAGACTTCGTTGTCTGTCTGTTTGTATGTCACGACAGGTTCTCTCGGCAACAACAAATGCTATCAACTTGAAATTCGGCATAGTTGTAGGTACAACTTGCCTGCCCGCATGTTTTTATGTAGACAAAAATAAATAAATTAAATATATTAATACTTAATTGAAAAGGGGTCTTGAATGGGGGGTTGGAAACTGAAAGTGGCTTGATTAAAGCAAATGGGGTGTCATAATGAAAGGGCTTAATTTGCACATTTCAAAACACATTTTTTTTTAAATTTTAACTTTTGGATTTATAGCCGGAAATCTCAGAAGTTTATTAAATGAAAAAAAAAACCTGACGTATAGATAATTACTTATATTTTATGGCAAAAAATAAAGAAATAAGAATAAAGTGTTCATTATTGTGTGTTTTTGAGAAATAACAAAAAAAACTTTGAAAATATATATTTAGTCAAAATTGACCTTATAGGTATTGCAATTAAAATAAAGTTCATAACGAAATGAGTATTTTCAGCATATTATCTTAAATACGGAACCCTCGCTGCGTGGGTCCAACTCTCACTTGGCCGGTTTTTTTACCTTATCCTGTGTTGTGTTAATACCTACAACAATTATGTTTTCTGCTTGCAAGACAAAATAGTAGCGGTAATTTCTCAAGCAAGTATTCCATGCGAGTAAATATGCGAACGTAGCCATAGCCATGTGATGTACCATGTACCTATATTGAGTCTTCGTTTACTCCCGGACAGGCCTCCAAAGATCTCCACCACGATTTCTATCTATAAATGGATAAAATTAAACCCCCTTCAGTAAAACAATTTAATAGTATTATACGATACAATACAAGTTAGCCAACATAACGCAAAACACGCAGTTGTAGTAGGCTGGTTTAAATTGTTCCTCTTGCTTTGACGTCATCGCTCCGTTGACAGTAAAAAATGTCAGTCGAATTGCGAGGTTTTCAATGAGTAGGTGTGGGGCTTGTGGTCCAGAAGCGAATTTCGATTTTTTATAAATCGGATTATTTAATCAATATCCTTGATATCAATTACTTTATTACGATAGCCTTATATTATTGTATATTTAATTTTGTTTAAAAATGAATGATGAAAATGAAAAAAAACAGATTCGTGTGTGGTGCGATGGGTGGTAAGTCAAACAATTATATTCGTATTTTGCGTTCTTCGTCTCTATTTATATCGCAACTGGGTATGAACCCGACGTACTTTACAATATTTAAAGCACCAAATATTTTCGTACAGTTTTTATACTCAAATATTGGTTTTTGCCTTTTAATTACTTTATAAAACGCCGTATTTTTTCAGGTTACTAAGTACAATTAGTTACAAAACAAAACATCCGCCGCCTATCAAGGCAATGCAGGCGATAAATCGAAACTGATTAGTTACGCATTTTTATTACCAAACTGAAGATTGTGTTTCACGGAATATTCATTAATTTTTCAGTTATGACATGGTCCATTTCGGGCATGCAAATTCTTTGAGGCAAGCGAAAGCGCTAGGAGATGTGTTAATTGTCGGGGTTCATACAGATGAAGAGATTTCTAAGCACAAAGGGCCCCCAGTATTCACTCAAGAAGAGCGCTACAAAATGGTAAAAGCCATTAAATGGGTAGACCAGGTTGTTGAAGGGGCCCCGTACGTCACGACCCTCGAGACCCTGGATAAATATCAGTGCGACTTCTGTGTTCATGGAGGTATGTGGAGTACTCATTCATATACCTACAAGGTCATATTGAAAAGCAATTATAATAGTTGGGTGGATCAACTTTTTGTTGTTGTTATTCTGTCCCGTAACCCAGGAGACAACAGTGTTAGAGTTTCTTAGAAAAAATGCTATAATATATACTTCTAGCACACTCAAGAGAAAGCCCATAAAAAAATAGGTTAGGAATTGCCAATAAAACTGTTTTTTGGTGGACTTATATTCTTTGAAATCACAGTATTAAAGAGTGACTCAGGAGACGTCACCATGGCAACGAGCTACAAAGAAAAGTTGATTGACCCAGTTACATAAAGTCTTCATTCCACAAAAAGGGATATGCAATACATTATAAAAGAATTTGTATTTCAAAATGTGTTTTTGTTATAAATGGTAGAAATAGCAAATCTACGATTTTAGTTCAAAGTTTTAAGGGGTATAAGGTTTAGGGAAAATTATGAATAGGATTCATAACATAACAGCAAACAGGAAATAATGTTTTACAAAATGGCATTAAACAGATTCATAAAAAATTAAACACCTTATATAAATTAATAATTAAAATAGGTAGGCACATGATTTTCATGAAAACACAAATATTAATCATATTCTTAGTGATTAGTGTGTCTTTGCCGCAAGCCTCATTAAGTATTAATGTTATTTTGGTTACATTAGCATGTTTGTGGACAGAACGCCTGTAGGCGTTCACCTTTGAAAAAGTGATATGACATTATACCTCTCGATGTTCATATTTTTAACCACCAAAAGACATGATGTCACAGCATATAATGGTAAGGGTATTGTGATGTGACTGAATCCTGTACGGCGTAAGATGCCTATGCAGGTATATACACATAATATATACTATGTTAGTATTGTACATCAACGTGTTAATGTTATTTTGGTTACATTGACATATAAATGTATGTCAGTCAAGGTGTCTTTTTAACAAGCATGTATTGCTGTGTCATGACATGATATGTGCAAAATCTAAAGGAAGGAAAATAAATCTCAATTTATGTATGGTGACCTAAAATGTTGTATTCATGAGTAATATAGCATGTGCATGTGCATCTTCTTTTCAACAGAATAAAACTAGGGAAGACTATGTTACGTCTAAGTTACAATAATGTTGTGTTGCTTAGATTTTAAAGCCGAAATAATTTTTTAAATTTGAATTTGAAATAATTATGTTAAAAGAACCTGTGATCAGCACAACCCCTTGGCACCCCTAATAAGTTAACTCAAGCTAAGTTACGACAATCTTTTTTCTTCTAACATTTAAATATTTAATAGAAAAACTTTCAGATTGTATTTGTTTGATGAAGTAGCTTCGTGATTTCGAAGTTGAACCAATGAGTTTATACCTAGGTAGTTGAACTAATTTATGATAAATACCATGATAAAAGCAACCTTGCTTCTCAAGTGCGGAATAAATTCATATAACTAGGACCATGCCACCACAAGCCCAAAACCTAAGTGAATCATTCATTAATTATATGTTTGTGAGACATCACTTATGTGTGTTATCAACTTGTTGAGTTGTGAATGAATGACGCGATGACACGCGGAAGTTTACGCGCCAATTTCTTCCATGATAAAGAATATATGGACTCCTATTTAGGGTGGCCTGGTTTCAGCTAAATTAAAATTGTTTTATAATGAACATTAAATCTTTAAATAAATAATGTAAATAGGAAAGTGGTTGGTCTGAAACATAAGTGACTGTAATTATTATTATTATTCTTTGTTGCACGTAACAAGACTGATAAGTACATTAAAAGGAAATTCAACTACTTAGATTTTATGGATTAAAATTACATAAGATCAAGTTCAATAAATGAAGTAGGCTTGTCACAAAATTTAAAGGGGAATAAAAATAAAATTATGTCAAGGTTGGCAGGTCAATATAAAATTATTCATTAATTAATCAATATATAAACAAAAACAGCAACTAAAAACAAAAAAAAAAGTCAATTTTACTTTGGTACCTACTATACATTATAAAATTGTTAATAATGTGGTAGTTTTATTTTGCAGATGACATCACAGTTACTGCAGATGGGATTGATACATATCATTTGGTTAAAGATGCTGGTAGATACAGGTGAGTGTTGTTCCAAACTATTCCCTTCTACGAATATTATAAATGAAGAATGAGTTTGTCCTTCAGAACAAATTGGCAACTGACTTTTTAAACGACTTCAAAAAAGGACCAGGTTCTCAATTCATCTGTATTTTTTTAAATTGAGGTTTTCATTTTTTATGGCTATTTACTGAGTTTTTTTTTATCAGCGTTTGCTATGCCTTCCTTTGAACTAGTGAATGGAATGTATAATTTTGTTTATAATCGTATTACTTAGCACTAGTTGTGACGTAGAAAAGACCATGTGGTGTTTAAGCTCCTTAGCTATTAGCCGAAATTTATTTATTTATTTTCTTAATAATTAATGAACACAAAAAACAAAGTAGGTATGCTTTTGTGACAAACCCCTAAAAGCATTTTTTTCGGAATACCTTAACAAAAAATAAAAGAAGACTAAGCTACTTAACAACAAAATACAATTATTATTTCATTGTTGTTGGTACAGTCGAGTTCATAAATAGGTATGTGTACACTTTAGTACGGTCACAAGCGTTAATTTGGGACCCATTTCAAGAAAAATATGTTTGAAGTCGTCAATGTCATTAGAGATGTCAAGTCATTTGTAACTTTTAGGAAACTCAACCTTATTGTTGTAGAATGTCAGATTGACTTTGGACCTAAGGTAATTGGACCAAATTTAATATCGTGAGTTCGTGACTGTACCTTGTCACTTTAAACGCCGTGATAATTCATTCATTCAATTCATGTGATCAATTCAATCATTCTGTGTTCCCTTTGTATGTTGCTAATGCAAAAAACGTCTCGATCGCGTTTACGTTTCTCGTATAAATACAACGCAAACGCGCGTACAACATTTTGTAACAGCAACTTACACTCAATGCTTTCAACGAATTTTAATGTAGCTTGTATGTAGTATTTTGTTGCTAATTAATTTGAAGTACAGAACAATATTTTTCCTACAAACAGGTAATTTATGGATCTTTTGGGTTCCTTGGGAAAGAGTTACAACCTCCAAACAGAAAATTGGGTGACCATTTTGGACCAAAATTATAATTAGCAAGAAACACTACAATTTACATTAAAATATTTTTAAAGCTTCTCTCTGGTTTAAGAAGTCAGATTCGTGGGCAAGTATATTTGCCTGTGAGTGTAATATAATTAATGGAAACTGATTAAAGATATTTCTCCTGATTGCAGAGAGGTGCAAAGAACAGCAGGAGTTTCAACAACAGATCTGGTGGGAAGAATGTTACTGCTGACCAGAGAACATTTCAAGTAATATTATTTTCATTATTTTACGATCTATTATTTTATTACGTAGCTTATATTTAATGTATGTTTTATTTATATAAGTATTTTATGTATTGGTATTTAAAGGTTTTAGACAGCACTTGGGCTCCTCATTGTTAGTGACATTTTATTTTCAAACTTCTCACACACAGAATACGAAAATTAAACCATATATTCGTCTATTAAGGCGCTGTCGAACGTGGTCGGAGCAATCAAGATGTAAACAAATGATTCTAAGGTCTGATCCAAGCCAACTACAGTTTGTATGCCGTAACTCCAATGTGAATTAGTGCATTTTAAATCATACAAAATGTAGATCTATTTTACATCGTAAAGTATTAAAAGTATATTGAAATGCAAAAAAACATTAGCCGTCGGTCGTTTCCATTACTCATAACATAATTATATGTATTTAGCACTTGTTTTTTCTGTGGTTTTTTCGCTTGCGTAGTTACCTCATTAGTATGTTAAATGTTGCACTTAAGGCCTGCTCTCCTTTCCAGGAGAGGTGACAAAGAATACTCAGTGGCACTGGAGCACTCTTCAAATCTCGGCACCGACCACACAGCGAGGTCACCTTACACCGGCTGTTCACAGTTTCTTCCTACTACACAGAAGATCATCCAGTTTAGCAGTGGTCTCTCGCCGAAGCCTACAGATAAGGTAAAGAAGGACTTTCTTTGACGTAAATTTTCTATTCGCATTTTTTCCCGATCTTATTCTTTACTAGTCGTATACATCAATTCCGAATTTCTCCGTATCGCATTTTTTCCACTTAAAATTGGGCCGAAATAGGGGGGTAGGTTTAGGTTAAGTCAGTTTTGCAGCAGGCCGAAGTAGATTCCGATAATAGAAGCTCCGCTAGCGGAAAAAAATCGTTATGGAAAAACGCGACTGGAAATTCTGCTACTTAGAAATAACGATTTTGGGAAATTTATCTAACAAATCGGTAGTAAGATCTAATAGTATAATCGCCATGCACTTTTGCATACACTTACGTAAAAATTAGTCATAAGCAACAAGCCTTACTCACAAATTCAGTACGCTGCTAAATGAACAATACATAGTAGAAAACTAAGCTCAATTTGTCGTTAGCGATTTCTGTTTTTTTTTATTATTATATATATTTATTTGTACAAAAACAAAACAAATTTATATTTAAATAAACACCTCATAAGGAGCCACTTAAGAGCTTGTGCAAAATAGTACGCTCTAAGGGGCTGTTGTTTGATCAGTAGTTAAACCAACTAATCGTTAAAAACTATTGGTTAAATCTCAAGGCGTCTATTGTTATAATAGGCCCGGATAGTTTTGAACCAAGTGACCTTGCTTAGTATTATGCCTACCTTAGAATATAATTGTACAATTGTGTATTGCTTACCTTGCTTAGTTTCAAATTATAGCTAGTACCGGCTAGAATTTCCCTTATCTGAGATTGTACTAGGTAATTGTCGGTATTGCAATACACAATTCTTCATTCTCTTGTTGTATTGTATGCAAGTACGAGGGTATACTACATATATTGAAACGGATATTGTATTTTAGCAAATTAATCTGTTATAATAACAATACAGTGATACAGTCAGCCTAGACAAGTTGCATTCAGCTAACGCTTATGAACTACTCCTGAACATGAAATGGAAAACTAACTGAGGAAACTGAGGAACTTCTTACAATTTTGAAATAAATTAATTGTATATCTACACACCCTCTTCTCCAAACATACACACACACACACACACACACACACACACACACGCACACACACACAAACACACACACACACACACACACACACACACGCACACACGCACACATACACTCCTACACACACACGCACACACCCGCACACATACTTTCAGAAGAAGAGGTTCACAATTACACACCTTCATTCAAATTCATACTTTTGTTATTTTTATAGTACATAATAAGTACCTAAATAAAAATATTTAGCCATGTTAATTTCTAGTTACTGTTTTTCTTTAGTTTTATACAATAATTCTTAGCTAGAAACACACCTTCATTCAAATTCATACTTTTGTTATTTTTATAGTACATAATAAGTACCTAAATAAAAATATTTAGCCATGTTAATTTCTAGTTACTGTTTTTCTTTAGTTTTATACAATAATTCTTAGCTAGAACAGTACAAAAAATTTGGGGTTGAGCGCTGACTGCTGAAATACAGGTCCCCACCTAGTTTGGCAGCTGTGTCTAAAATATTAGCGAATTGTTTTCTAGCTAATGTAACTAGTATAAGATACACGTATTTTAATCGTAAATAAAGAATTTTATTATTTATTATAAATCCGACTCCGACTCCGACTTGAGTCCGGCGGTTAAAATGTTTATACCTACAAAAATCATCTAAATCATACTCATTGGATTTTGAGATAGTTTTTTGTGTTTGTAGGACCACCGGCTTCGGTACCCTACACTGAGCGAAGTCCGACATGCTCTTCCCCGGTTTTTCCTAAAATGTATGAACGCATTCCTTAGCGCGCTCATATTAAGATATATTCACATTAAATAGTCGTTAGCATTTGAAAACTGCAACTTGTCTAACCCCACATTACAGTACATTAAACTGCTACATATAATAGTTAATGTCAACGATAATGATCGCTACATTCATTCATATTTCTCAAACACGCGCAATTTGTGATTGTGTTATCACTAGTTCCGCTCTGATCTCTGCGCGTTTGCAGCTCAAATCGCCTCACCCATACTTACCTCACCCGAACACTTGTTACAGGTTGTATACGTGGCCGGAGCCTACGATCTATTCCACGTGGGCCATCTGGACTTCCTAGAGGCAGCGCACGCGCAGGGCGACTTCTTGATCGTGGGCCTGCACACCGACCTCGAGGTCAACCGCTACAAGGGATCCAATTACCCCATCATGAACCTGCACGAACGTGTGCTCTCTGTGCTCGCGTGCAAGGTAATTTGTCTCTTAAATTAGTATTTATTGCGATCACTTGTGCGTTGCACATATGCACTTACACGCGCAACCGGCAATTGGTACCGGCTATAAATTTCCGTTGAAATAGTAGTTTATACGACAAGGGGGAGTTTGGGGGGGGGGGGGGGGGCAAGGCACGGATTACTAATCGAGTGTGAATTTAAGGCCCGACGCGAAGCTGTACTTACCCTCCAGTGATATATACTGCATACACACACATACACGTGTGTACACTTATAAAGAAATAAAAAACAAAAGTAACAGACTTTTTCTAAAGGCAGAACGAGCGCGCGATTGTTGGTTAGTCGGCCGCGATCGTTACGATTACGAGTAGTTACAGATATGAGGCCCTAGCCAGGATGCATTACGTTAAGTAGCGTTTCTATATGTTTTTTTTTTATACTAATCGCATCGCTGGTAGATCACGGTGCTCTTTATATATCATAGAACAGATGCTTAACGCTACCTTACTGACCATATAGGGCATAAGGAGAACTAAGTGAAAAGGGTGTTTTTTGTACTGTCTGTTCGTCCGTTTGTCTTTCCGCCCGTCTCGATAGCATAATTCACCAACTATTGAATTCAAATAGTTTTAACTGTTGCTTGCATAAACTAAAGCCAAATAAAAAAAAATACCAGTACAGTTATTTTTTAAACCGCGTAGTAATTTTCCAGTTATGATAAAGAACGTATTAACATGGCAAATTATCTCCGTAGTTTACAGGCCTAAAAATACATAATCAAACCATACATTATATGGGAAAACAAAAGCTTGCCAGGATCTTCTGACTTCTGACCTCATGTTTTCTAAAAAAATCAATGAACACTTACAAAAATTGTCTGTATTCGAAACAAACATAATAAATACCGTAGGAAATAAGGTCTATTTCGACTAGAGTATAGGCAGAGAAGCGCGTGGTTTCGACCTGTACTTTATGGGCGGCTCAGACTCTTCTGGGCCTTAGGGTGGGTATTCACGGTCAGTCCATTGACGTTGGTGCGGTCTCCTGCCAAATTAGATCGTCCAAAATTTTAATTTCCTGACCGTGAATGCTCAGCTTTACTCATTTATTTGGCTCGGATTCATTGGTACTCATAAAACTTTTTCATTCCAGTACGTCCACGAGGTGGTGATAGGTGCCCCGTACAGCGTGACGGCGGAACTCATGGAACACTTTAAAGTGCAGGTGGTGTGTCACGGCGTGACCGCCATCGTGCGGGACGCTGACGGTTCCGACCCCTACCAGGTGCCGAAGGCGAGAGGGTGCTTTAAGGTGAGATGAAGTTGATGACGTATGGTTCATGAAAGTACCATGCACGGTTCGACAGTTCGACACTCACAGACCGGACCTACACCTACTTTTCGGTGACTGACTGACCTGAAATTTGCAGAGAATATTCCTTATTCCTACACTAAGGAAGGATTTATCGAATATCGACTCGCAATGGAAAGAATATAGGGAGAGTACCTTAAAATTATTTCTACGGTAGAAATTCTACCCCTAAAATTTGTTTTTGGATTTGTTTTACAATGTCACGTTGACAAAGTCCATAGTGGCATAGAAATTGATTGACCGTACAACTTGGCAACTAAATATTATGCACAAGCAAAGTGAAGACAAGGGCGGCATTCTCTGATCTTGTTTTTTTTTTGCAACATCTCACGGATAGATCATTTTTCTGAACCCTTTATGAATTAATTATTTTTGTTACAGATCTTAGATTCTGGCAATAACATGACAACTGAAGACATTGTGCAACGAATAATACGCCATCGACTGGAGTTCGAAGTGAGGAACACGCGCAAGGAACAGAAGGAGATCGCTGCTATGAAAGCCGTTCAGAAGGAACATCTCAAGCAGAACGGCACGTGTGTAGAGCACGCTAGTTAAATTAAATATAATACAAACTGTTACCAAAAACATATTTACTGCTATGTAGAATATGAGGTATCCTATCGCAGGTACGATTTTTTTTCCAAATGTTTTATATGTCTGAAAAAATTTCTTTTGGACAAATGAAATGTTTTGAAACGTAATATCTACAGAACTTGAAGGTTAGGTTACGGTGGTTTTATCCAGGAAAGGTAAACGGTTTCAGAAAACTTTGTTTTTGTAACTTATGAAACTTGGGACTAACGAGACAGTTGGTAACGGAAACTCGACCTTGTGATAGGTACTCAGAATATGAATTTATTTAGTTGCTAAATTTTGTACATAACCAAAACGCGGTAACCAAAGCGGTTAAGCTGCGTGTGTACAGTGATTTTTGTTGCTGTGAAGCGCACTAGAGGCTAGTTTAGGGCTCTACTCAAAAGTACAGACACGTATGTATGTATTGCACAGATTTAAAAACGTCTGTTTCATATTGAAATCTCGAGTCTTACCCGAGTCTTTTGTGCAGTTAATAAACGTACTATATAATTTGAAACGTTCGGCAAATATTTTATGAAGGAATTATAATACTTATAATTCCAAAACGTTTATTGCTTTAGGTGTTTGGTGCAATTTAATGGTGTATTTATTGATAATGATAATCGAAATTGTATTCCTGTGTTGGACTAAATGTTTATTTATAAAAAAAAGCAGTAATAATTAAGTAACAATATTTATTACTACTACTTTGAATTCCAGTGTTTGCCCGCCTAATTATTTATTTGTAACTATTTAGAATTCTAATGTTAATACAATTATTGCCAAGTTTTTGCATAATTATGAATTTCGTGAATATTTCAATTAAGTAGGTTATCACTCGTACAGAAACTTACTTAAGTTGTTAAATTATTGTTCATGAATTGTTAAGAAAGTTCTCATTAAGAGAATGATTGAAAGTTCGTTATGCCTTTACCTTACATAGTTATGTATTTACATATTATCTTAGATACAATGCAATCGATGGACTTGACGTTATACTATAATTTGTTCTTTATTATGTTATAATTTACGTTTTGCAATAAAAAATCTGCATTTTTATGTAGGTTATGTTATTTTGGTATTCGGTAATATACTCTTTTATGCAGAGTTCAGATGCTAAATGCTGTTAATGATTTTGTCTACTTTATTTATTTTTGTTTTTTTAATTAGGTTGTTTCGAATGGAAGTAAATTAAATATTATAGTATATGATGACTACGATAGTTTTAATCATGCTTCAACCCCTAAATTATTATTTACAGGGTGATCTGTGAGGCCTAGTCGATTAGGCTACTCCTTGTATAAAAAAATCAGCATAAACTAACATTTGCTGAAACTTCGCTGGTTTGTAGTAGCCTAGGTAATGGAACATAGTAATAAAAAATATAAATCCAGGATATTATTATTATATCACTTGTTCGTTGATCAAAGTTTATTATAACTCGACTTTGTATAATTTGATGAATTCATTTTTCATCTAATAATGCTATCTAACTCCGTACATAATATTGTTACCCAACACTTTCTCCACATAGACTTGACATTGGAACGATCGAGGTACGGACGATATCAAATTATGGCTGAATTTTTGTAATAAATTCACTTGGAACAATAGGGGCTCTTGAAAAACTATTTTGATGTTTTTATTGCTTTTTAGGCTTTCGTACCAAAAATCGACGGGACCTTTTTACCAAGGAGATACAGCTTAACAGGAGTGAAAGCCGTTAATAAGATTAGAATTTGATTTATTACCTCACTTTGACTTAGTTCCATGGTGGCCACCATTCCTCACCCGCGCTCACCCGTGGATCTTATACTAAAAAATCCGGGCTAGAGCATGATGGACCATCAGTGTACGGTTTTGTCGCAGTTACTACAGACACTAAAAATATCTCCAAGAACCTTAATCTAAACCTTCAATGATTTTCAGTACCTAGGTATAAACATTTTAATCGGCTGTAACTAACCAATAAAGTCTACTTACTTTTCCTTTTAAGTTGGATGTAGGTTGGTATATGCTTTAAGATAATTTTCAAAATCATAAGTTTCGACTGAAGGCGATGTGGACACGCACCCCTCGGGAACATTTCACTTTTGGCTTTTGTTTCGAGAGAAGTTTTTCTTACTAATTTCAATGTGTAGATTTATAAGTAAACTCACTCACTTAGGTATAAATCTACATGTGCACCTACAAATTTTCAGCTTTGGGGCTTTGATAGTTTTTGAGAAAAAGTGAGTGTGACATAGTAGGTAGGTACAGACAGACAGCGGACATAATGTAGCATAGCGAAACTAAAAGTGTTTCTTTTCTAGTTTGAAAACGAAACCCTAAAAAAGGTAAGAGGTCCTTGGCCCTATACATATATGGCCAAACAGAATATAAAAACTAATTTAATAACTAGTGCTCGGCGATGGGATAGAAAGCATTTAGTATGAGCATAACGCATCTAATTATGAAATATCGTTGTAAACATAATATCTTTGATGTCGACCGAAGGTATTATAATTTATATTATACTAGCTTTTGCCCGCGACTTCGTCCGCGTACAATTTAGATTATCGTTATTCCCTCAGGAACTCATATATTTTCCGGGCTGAAAGGTAGGTAGCCTAAGTGTTAATCCAGGGTATGGGCTATCTCCCTTTCAAATTTCATCCAAATTATTCCAAATCCGTCCAGGCGTTGCAGCGTGAAGGAGTAACAAACAAACACACACACACACACATACTTTCGCATTTATAATATTAGTAGGAATAGGATTATATGGGTGATAGACAAGCAAGCCATATTCTACTTTGATTTAGTATAAAAATACGAGATACGATCGTGCTGCCAACATCACAGTAAAAATAAAACGTAAGTAAAAAAACTACGTGACGGTTAGTGACCCTAGTTTATTTCCTATTTTAATTCTTAATACAAAACGGTTATCTAGTTTAACTTATTAATTAACAGTTAATTGTTAACTTGTTTTTGGGATATAAAAAACAGTCACTGCACAATTTTCTGCGCTCGCTATGTTTTCCTACCTCTATGCCATGGTGCTACTTTTGAAATGTTGCTATACGTAAAATTGTTGCCATTGTATTGTACTTCTATCTGTGCTGAGCTGTCTGTCTGTCTGTATGTATATGTTTATTGAAAATGGCTGAACAATGTACCTAGTGAGAGTAACTATTTTTACATTTGTGCTATGTATAAGTCTAGTGACGTGGTGTAACAGGATTTTGTGAATTTGGACATAATAAGTTCAGCGGGTAACCGAGGAGACTTCAGAATTGAGACAAATATTTCTTCATACAAAGGTTAGTGTTTTTACGCCGCCCACAGCCGTTCAACCTGTAACATTTTTGTTGATAAGATCTTTTAAAATGGGACGTTCACAGTAGACTTCTTGTATTCCCAAATCGTCTGAAGGTAAAAATTTGATATTGTGGACATTAACCGTTTGGCATCTAACGGGTGAGATGAAATTCGTGTATGACATCATGTAAATCAGCTGTCATTTCATTGATTGTATCGGTGTCTGATTACAGACACCTGCACTTAATTATTATTAACTTTTTGGAGCCTCTGGCGGCTGAAATGATAATAACGGTAACGGTCTGTAAATGGCTTAGTCTAGGAATATGAATGTCATGCTTGTTGGTTGCCAAATACTCTGATTCATAATCATGTGTTCCAATTCCAATCGCCACATTACTTTGATTTAAATCAATATTATTCTATAACAATAGGCATACACATACACGTGTTCGTTTTTTGTTGATGTGTATTTCCTTACATTCTCATAAAAAAGAAAAGATTAATAATTTGCGGTTAATATAAATCAACATAATGAAAAACTAGAATAACATGTTGAGGGTCAATATGCTTCGATTTTTAATTACAACTTTCATATTGTGATTGGTTAATGAGAAACTGAGCTTTTAAAGTCTAATAAGATTTTTATAGAACAACAGAAAACACAGTTTACTTTAGCCCAAGGGAGTAACATTGCCCACCCCAAAAATCATCTTTAAAATTTAATTATTTCATATGTTACATCAGGATCAAGGTACTAATATAGTTCTAACATTATTTTAACAATTTAACATGTTCAACACTAAAATAATTATAGTTTTAAGGGTGGGCAATGTTACCCCCTAGAGCCAAGGTAACAGTGTTTATGGTACATTAAAATTATGTTTTATTCTGTACCTCAAAGAAGCGCAAAGAACTGGATAGAATTGTAGATTGTAGGTCATTGCCTCAACATGCTGGTTTTATGCCTAACTGTAAATTGTTAGACCAGTGAAGTAGGTAATTAACGCTTTTAATGAGGTCAGATTATCTACTTAAACAATTCTGTAAATTGGTCATTTTTCTTGTTTTGATTAACATTTAATACTACAATTTAAATTTGTAGATTTTGGTTCCATACAAATTGTGTGGAATATAGGAACCATTTCAATAATCAATTTTCCCCAGGCATATATTTTAAAAAAGTGTGTGGTTTTCTGCATTTCATTATAAAGGATAAAAACCGGCCAAGTGCGAGTATTAAACAAAGGGTTCAAACACATTTCGCACCTTTGCGACAAAACTGTGACAACTTCTTTTGTCGCAACTTTGAAGATAGCACAGTTTTGTCGCAATGGTGCGATTTGTTGAATTTTTCAATTTATTTTACTTTTGTTATTTGTTGTTACGAGGGCTGCTACTTAAGTAACCGGAATCCGGGATTCCAACATTTTTAAACGCTATATCTGACCTCCATGGTAAAATTTTCACTTTTTTGAATACTGGCCGCTATATTTTTTTTTCTTATCTTACGTAGTCTTTTGTTTTTGGCGGGTTTAAATTTTAATCTCGCTGCAAGTATGGAACTCACTCGTGAAAATATTCGTGCTATGATTTATTACGATTTTCAGCGTGGTTTAACGCAACAACAGTGCATAGATCAACTAACTTCGACTTTTGGTGATGAAGCTCCATCCAAAACTACTGTGTATCGCTGGTTTAGTGAGTTCAATCGTGGACGTAGTATGCTCAGGGACGAAGTTAAGGATGGTCGCCCGAAATCGGTCGTTGTACCACAAAATATTGAAGCTGTGCGAAAACTTATCATGCATGTCCGTCATGTTACGTATCGCGAGATAGAGGCGACTATAGGCATATGTATGACGAGCATTAATAAGATATTACATGAGCATTTAGCTGTGAAAAAAATTTGTTCGCGTTGGATCCCGCACAACTTAACTAAGGATCAAAAAGAGGCTCGCGTCGAATGGTGCAAGGAAATGTTGAAAAAATATAACCGTGGTGACTCAAAAGCTGTTTATAATATCTACACAGGTGACGAATCCTGGATCTATGCGTATGATCCCGAAACTAAACAACAATCAACGGTGTGGGTGTTTCAAAATGAGCCGAACCCTACGAAAGTAACTCGTGCAAAAAGCACCTTGAAGCAAATGGTGGCCTGCTTTTTTGGTATTAATGGCCATGTGGCTACAGTGCCCCTGGAGAATCGTAAAACGGTTAGTTCGGAGTGGTACACGACCATTTGTTTGCCGGAAGTATTTGAAGAAATACGGAAAAACAACCAGCGACGGAGAATCATTCTGCACCATGATAACGCCAGCTGTCATACATCACGTGAAACGACTCGATTTTTGGAAGGTCAAAATATAGAATTAACGGGTCATCCACCTTACAGCCCTGATTTGGCACCCAATGATTCCTATTTATTTCCAAATGTAAAGAATAAATTACGTGGTCAACGATTTTCGACCCGTGAAGATGCCGTCGACGCGTTCGGACAGCACGTTTTGGAGATACCTCAGTCAGAGTGGAAAAAGTGCTTTATAAATTGGTTTCAACGTATGCAAAAGTGCATCGATTATCACGGAGAATACTTCGAAAAACAATAAAACCATATTTAGCCATGTACGTTTGTTTATTTTTTCTATTCCGGTTACATAAGTAGCAGCCCTCGTATAGAGGCCATCCCTTAATACACACTCTATAAAAATTTTGTGTCTGACTATTACAGTTCAAAGATACAGCCCTGTGACGGACAGACAGACAGGCAGAAGAGGTGGCTATTACATCAAGGGATTTTTTGTTTTACACATAAGTTTTCATTTCTTGTAATCTGTTTTCTTGCACATATTGTAGGTTTTAATGTGAGTAAGTACTTCAGACCGTTTTACAAGACATTTTATAGCTTATTCCTTTTAATTATAAGTTTTAGAAGGGTACATACTATGAATATATTTACCTATTTAATTTATTAAGGTACACCAATACAGCAAACATATTATACAATTACAATAAAATAAAATTATAATAACACAATCTGATATAAATGTCAATTACAGGTGTACACAATATAAATAATAGTAAGCCAAATAAATAAAATCCCAAAGCCAAATTATAACAATTATAATAAATTTCAAAATAAAAACCAAATATAGCCTAAGTAATAAAGAATGTGAACATAAATGTAGATACAAATTATTTACAAAAGCAATCAGGAAGTTGTGCAAGACTTTATGATATTAACTGTCAATTTTGACTGTGATCACAGTAACATGTGATCATAAGTAAGTTGTTATATTTGTATAATCTTCATATACAAAAATAATACATCTCTATCAAAAGTGCAACTGTGCTTTATAATTAATTAATTACATATAGTGATGTGCCGGCGGTAACTTACTCGTTACCAGTATAATACCATTTGGTAAAATACTCAGTAAATTACCAATGCTACCGGTAATATTACCAGAAGCGGACATAGAGATCGTGTATTTCTGTTTCCTTTCTTTATTAATTTATTAAATCCATGGTGTCGGATCCTAGTGGTCCAAATGAAAAAAAATAATAGCTCACACCCAGGGCTACCAAAAACACCCCCATGTATGTTCAGCGATTTTTAGTACTTTCGGAGATATTGATCATTTTAGTCGGATTTTTTGTAATTTTCCTTGTGTCCATGTTACAAAAACTCATTAATTTGATGTAGTATTTCAATATTTTTTCAGTGGTTTCTTACATGTATACAATTATTATGAACTTAGAATGTTTTTAAAGCTACTTGCCATTTTTTTCCCCTCAACTTTTTGTGTAATCATGCAAAGTTACTTTCTCCATACTAAGTGAACCCCATGTTTGTTTTTCATCTAGTTTCAAGTGTAATTATTGTAACGCTGTGTATAATTTTAAAACTTGATTGTTCTTTTATTTTATTCGTAAGTATCCGGTTTTCACGTGATAGATATGTATGAATATGTTATAGATATGTTGCCAAGACCAAGGTCATGGTGATAGAGAAGGACGAGGAGATGACTGAGTGCGTGATAAATATAAATGGTGAATTAGTAGAACAAGTGAGCGAATTTGTGTACCTGGGAAGTGTGTTTACAAGAGATGGTAAGTGTGAGAAGGATATCGAGAGGAGGGTGAATGCGGGGAATCAAATTAATGGGGCCCTGTACTCCTTTGTGTGCAGACAGGGCATTTCACAAAAAGCCCGACTGGCTGTTCACAATGGAGTGCTGGCCCCTACCCTGATGTATGGTAGTGAATGTTGGGTGTGGCAGGACAAGCATAAAAGTCGTGTAAATGCCGTTGAAATGCGCTCTTTGCGTAGTACCTATGTGTGGTGTGAAACTGATTGATAGAGTAAGGAATGAAAAAGTCAGAGAGAAATGTGAAATAAAAGAAGATGTACTGACTAAGATTGAAAAGGGCATGCTTCGATGGTTCGGTCATTTGGAAAGGATGGATGAAAGGAGATTGACGAAAGAGATATACAGATCGATAGTGAGTGGACGGGTTGGACGGGGCCGCCCTAGGCGTACTTTTTCGAGTCAAATCGGTGAAATACTGGAAAAGGGCCGAGTCTTAAGTACCCGAAACCGACGTGCGTGCATGACTCGATGTATGAATGTGGAAGAAGCGAAAGAAATTTGTCAAGATCGTAGCAAGTGGAAAGAAGTGGTCTCTGCCTACCCCTCTGGGAAACAGGTGTGATGTATGTATGTATGTATGTATGTATGTATGTATGTATGTATGTATGTATGTATGTATGTATGTATATATGTATGGATATGTATGAAGTTAGGGTTTGCAATTCGAATATTCGAATATTCGATTATTCGAATTATTCGCCATAAATGTTATTCGAATTCGACAATATTCATTATTCGAATAAAACGAATATTTCGAATAGTGCACAAATTTGTCTGTAATGATTTACCTTAGCAAAACATTAACAAAATGCCAGGATTAATTATCCTCCATATTAACGAGTTCGTGGAAATATATTTAAATATTAAAAATAACTACAAATGTAAGACAAACAATATATTACCTATTTTGCTTTATCCTTGCCAAAATCAAACTCCCTAAAAAGAACTAAATACCGTACCGTAATTGGTAAAAGGGTAGCGAGCTAGGGAGCTAGCAAGTTCGGCTATATGCTAGGTATCTGGAGAAGATACCATAAATGTTTTTTTGAATTGTAAGGTCATTACATTTTAAATTAACATCACATATTTTACAATTACACAACTTAGAATCATTATTTTGTTTAATTTTCAAAAAATTCGAATTAATTGAAATATTCGAATATTCGAATGTTGGAAATCTAAATATTCGTATTATTCGAATACTAAAATTGAACGAATATTGCAAACCCTAATGAAGTATAAATATGAGGGAGTAATATTCCCGGTAACATTGGTAAAATACTCGGAAATATTAAGTATTTTGCCAGTAACATTGGTAATATACTAAACTACTAAACCCATCTTAACATTATTAGTTTAAAAGGGTCCGTCTGGTGCTAAAATAGTATAAACATGTATTTAAAACATAGGTCATATTTACGAAATTTGAATGTTACCGTATATTACCGCTTTTTGGTAATGTTTCTGGTAGCGTTACTGGTAAAATACCCGTTTCGAGTAAGTTACCGGTAACGGCACATCACTAATTACATACATTTTAAACTGTCTTATACATTTTCCCTTTTATTTCAATTGTGTTTATTTTTATGGATTGAGGAGGCAAACGAGCACACCATAATTGATGGTAAATGGGATCTGTGACCTTTACATCATCAACATAAAGACTTCATTCTTAAGACAGCATATGAATGGTTAACCCTCCGAAATAATATGAAATATGAGGATTGTATGTAATATTACTTTAACATGAAAACCTGTAAACCAATAAAAAGATAAAAGGTATCTATCTATTCAGTAAGTAGGCCGCATGGGCACTTTTACACGTCAAGAATCTACCTGCGCTTCCTAAGAGGAGACCACTGCTGAGAAGAAACGCTGCAAGAAACTCCGCAGTCAGTCGTTTTTTAACCATATTTAATACTACAATGATACTATTTAGTCTAGCATTATATAAAGCTATAAATATTAAATTAAATATAATACAAAATATCATGCGTAGTTCAGCAGGAAAACATGTCAAATATATTACGAGAGAGATAAATGGAGAAAAAGGAAAAAAAAAACCAAGACAACCAAATAAAAGTTTTGATATGTTTTCCTACATCAACGGTGTCGCCTAGGAATTTTCGGATAACAATTTTATTTTTATTTCTTGTATTTAAATTATGTACCTACTTACATCAGAATTTTTGGTGAAAGAATATAAATTTTTAATAACATAAATAATATTCTCATAAATAAATTGAGATAGGTTAACTGGAAGAGATCCCTTATAGGGATAAGTTCGCCTTTGTACATACCTTTTTTGTTTCTGTTTATTTTTGATTTGTTATTTTCTGTTTGTACAATAAAGAGTTTACATACATACATACGTACATTAATATGTGAATTTATTTAAAAAGTTCTCTTAAGGAGTCACGGGAATTTAAGTTATAAAAAGAAAAACAAATATTCTTTGTATTTCAGCTGCCTTACCCCAAACCAGAATACCGTACGACATGACACTATGGAAATAACTATAATAAACTATGCAAGCTGTCTCAACATTGGTTAGCTGTCTAATTTTCGTAACGGCATAAGCTGCCAAACTTAGTTTACTTGCCAGTACGGCTTTATGGGGATTCCATTGCAAATTTTTATCTATGGTTATGCCTAGAAAAACTGCCTTATCTACGATTTGCAGACACCCGTCATTTAGAAAAATACTCGTTTCTACCGGTTTAACATTAGGCAAAGCGAACCTAACACATTTAGTTTTTTTTGCATTTAGTAGTAAATTGTTACTACTAGTAAACCAATTAAGTACTTACGTGTGGCGTTTATCCTATCAATTTTATTTTATGAAAAAAATCATATAATCTACAACATTTTAATAATTTCACTCCAAAATACCATTCACATCCACAAACATTTTAAACCTGCCTTAATTTCAGTCTCCTGTAGAACAATTATTGCTTACTCTGGAACCGCCATTAAAGTATAGGGATACATAGTGGTATCTAATACTTTCACGCTTGAACTCTAGTTTGGACAATAATGTATTACAGATTGTTCTCTAATTTAAACGATTTCAGTCTTAATGTACGTTTTAGTCAATCGAAATCTAGTTTTCTTGCGTGATTAAATGTTTGTTAAACTGAACATAACATTTCTTATGAAATGCACATTCTCTTTTGGTATAATTATGTTTTTGTTACATTTACAAATAGTACAAAAGGGACGAATTTGATGATTCTATTTTGTTTTTTAATTCAAGCCATAACTCAGGGTAGGTATGTGTGCTTGGTTATGCATATTAAGTCATAACTCCAAAGAATACGAACAAATTAAATCTCCATTGTTATATGTATGTGGGATAAAATGTGTTATTGCCCAAACCCAACCTAGTTGTCCCTGGCCTACTTAACTTGTTATTTGTAGATGCAGCGGAAACTTTTCCTAATAACATTCTGACCTCCTTGTTTACCACAAAGATTTAAAAAATCAACAGAAGAAGATTGAGGAGTTTGTTGGTCGGAGTCGGAGTCATTTGTCAATTTGACGCAAACGTGTCTAAGTTGAGGAAAATAAGTAATATTTTTAATAGTTTTATTACTGACTCGTGTTAACAGGCCAAAGGCGATATGGTTTTTAACTCCTAGAATCTTGGCCCTGTGGTTAAATTATGGATAGCCTTTTAATTTTAAATGGAAATCCTAAAACGTAAAAAAAAGTTTTTAGTACTTCGAATCAGACGGTTGATGACGCGTACAAAAGCCTTGCCCCACAGGTTATCAGTAGGCTTAACTGGGGTAAAAAGGCTGAGTAGCGCGGGCGCAGCTCGGCGGGCAGTCCGAGCCATGAGTCACAGCCGCCCAAAATAGCTGTGGAATGGGCGCCGCCTATCGGCTCGGGCGGGCGGTGGGTAGATCAGTTTAGTGGCTGCCGCGACGCCGCCACCGCTAGAGCAGCGGTTCGCAAGCGCGCGCGCACTGACGCACGGGTGGCGGCGCTGGCGCGGGATGCGCTGCCATGCCGGTACGACATCGCGAACTCGGCGACGAGATCGCGCCCCCCGAGCCCAAGCGCTGCAGACACTGCGACGGTACGGTACAATGCCTAATCACTTAACCGCTACCCCACGTGTTTTGATGATAAACTGATTCAGAGTATTTTTTTGACAACTGTATAGGTCATACAGTTTTATCGCAATCATGAAAAGGAAAATCTGGCAAGTTTTTTCATTAACTGACTGATCCGAGTGTCTTTCAAGTGAATAACAATAGCAAAATATCGTTAAATCAATAATGAATTAATGATACTCAATTACTGATAGAATTTTCTAACTTTTCTCAACTTAGCTGAAAATCGAACGGTTTTGATGAGATGAGAGATGTAATAGATACCTAGTATGACGGCGCTTTACATAAAACCATGAGACTTCATATTATTATTATTTTTCATTTGTTATATATGTAGCTTTATAAATTACTATTGCTATAACTATAACATTTAGTAAGATGCATCCCAGCATGCTAAGTTGTGTTGTAACAAGAATGGGAGCTGTTTCATAAGGTTTTTACTTGACTTTTCCTGTTACTAGGTAATTCTTGCAAGACATGTGCAAGTATTTTTTGAACCAGTTCCACTTATCGAAAGACACATATTTTATGTGATCAAAACTCAATGAATACGTAATATTATGATTTCTAAGAGTTTATTTGATGTTGGAGCCTGGAGGTCATAGGATCATCATTGCAGTAAACGTCGGTCAACCGACTTTGTACTTGTTAGTTTCGTTTGGAAAACAGTATAAAGCCAAAAACTTTCACAAATAATATCTCCCTTATCAAAGTATATATATATATGAGAACAAATACAGTTCTAACAGGAATGCGAGCAGTTTCATAAGGTTTTACTTGACTTTTCCTGTTACTAGGTAATACTTGCAAGACATATGCAAGTATTTTTTGAACCAGTTCCCCTTATCGGAAGATACATATTATTATATGTGATCAAAACTCAATGGAAACGTATTATTATGATTTCTAAGAGTTTATTTTGATGATGGACCGTGGAGGTGGTCATAGGATCTTCGCTGCAGTAAACGTGGATCAACCTACTTTGGACTCCTTAGATTCGTCTCGAAAATCAGTTTATGGCCAAAAACTTTCACAAATAATATCTAACTTTATAAAAGTTAGTGATAATGTTAACGATGATGTTTGGATTGTTGTTATTCAATTAATTAGTAGTCGGCAGCTGATTGGATTTGGATATTATTAGGCACACAGATAGACCTTATAAATCTATTATTTTTACACAGCACACTTTACATCTCAGGAAACTAAACTGGTTTTGCGTGCGAGGAGTTAGGAAACGCTTTCCACTTTTTCGCATTTGCGGCCGAAACACTTAAGTATTGTACAAACGAATGCAATGAATAATGGATTGATGCCCAAGAATCATCATCATCATAATCATCTTCATATAAACCGAGGTTTATTAAATAATATGACTTCGATCCCAACTCGACGTATAAATAATACCTACTTGGAACTCCTGAATTCCATCCATATTTTGAGAAAGTGATGACGTGTAGCGAACGAGCTTTATCTCTAACGTAGACATAAGTTACAAATTGATTCAAGCACTCGTTGTATAGTTATCAATGTTATCATGATTTACCGTTACCAATAATCTTTTACTGGCACTGTATAGTAGGTACCTATTCTTGTATTTACTTGTATTTTTCTACATGAGAAAATTAAAGTATCGTTGACAAGCCTAGTTTAATTTAGGGCGAGGTCAATTTGTATGAAATCGTCCCTTGATATTTATTATTATTATTTCATACTTCGTAATAGGTACAGTCAGGGTAAAAAAAGGTAAGGTCCAAAAGTGACAAACCTTTTTTTACCTGGTCTATGTATACATTGCTGCATTATGTTATGATATAATATTCTGTACCTACATATCTGAGGCCTATACAAGTTGCATTAAAGAATGTATACAGCCTAGACAAGTTGCATTAAAGTAATTTAACGAATCACTAATTCGTTATACTATAATTTATATTACATTCATTACAATCTGTAGCACGCAACTTGTCCTGTACTAGTCTTATTAAACTGTCATTCAAGCTATTTTCCATTTCGTTATCCATATCACTTTCCCTAGCATAGTAACTGATTGTTTATCAAGACATCGGATCGTTTAATTGGTTGTTGGGTTACCGTTTGAACCGTGTAATTACCGCGTGTTAATCGCCGCCTGCGCACACCACGTGCGGCGTTGACTGACAGCTTACCCCCACCTACCTACATTGACACCAACATTTGTTTACACCAACGAATCCAGCTTTTATTCCCATACTCATAGTTGTCACATTCATGGAACAGGTTTTGTTAAAGTATCGAAGTTTTTTTTTGTAATTAAGGTCAGCCCTCCACTGACCGGTAATTAGCTCAGCAGATTTTCTATTTACCTTATGTATGAACGAAATTTAGAGCAGTTCAACATTATTCTTTGTAAATCGATTATGGATAGAAATGATAGAATGCAGTTTTTGTAACCTATTTATTTCATTTATTAAGTAGATTTACCTACCCTCGTAAGGCCTAAATTGGTTCACATATTGTCAGGGTTCGCCGAAATATATACGTCGATATTTATCATGGTATATTAAACCTATCATGATAAATTTATTTTAAAAAGCAGTTTTCACAGACAACACGAGAGTAAAATGTTTCACTTTAACTTCTGTTACCAAACTGAACTTTCGCGAAAACATGTACGGTTGGCCAAGAAAGTGGTCTACCGGGCCGATTGCATAATAAAGTCCAAGCTAATAGTATTAGTGGTTTTGTATGAATTTTTACTAATAGTATGGGCTTGTACTTTATTATGCAATAGGCCCCAGTTTTGACAACTATCGGTGAGGGGTCCATATTGACTCACATAAAATTCTTATTCCTATTTTTTGTTTTCTTACCGATTTGTATTCATAATAATCACTCTTCATATTTTTTTTCCTCATACTTTTATCTTCATACTTTTTAAGTCATAATTATCGCAATTCATAATGCCTTTTTATTTAAGAATCGTTACTTTTTGAGATTTTTATAAATCGAACCTAACCTAACCTAACCTTATTACACGTAAGATATTTAAGAAATGGTGAAAAGTGTACGACTTCATTAATACTGGCGTTATGAATTCAGATGATTATGAGTTCCGATCGTTAGTACTAAAAAAAAATATGAAGAGTATGAAGAGTGTTCATTATGATGTAAAATGGTATGACAAACATTTTCGGACTTCCGATAATAGGACTTAAAAAGGTATGTGAGTAGATACGCACCCATCGGTGAGATCTAATAATCGCTAAGGCTGTCATAATATTATTGCAAGAGATAATCGAACTTGTTGTACCTATCATGACGTGCAAATGAACTTCAACCGTAGGGTGGTAAACCACATTTTTGGTTGACTGTACAAGTAAACAAAAGGGTAGATATATAACTTTAGATCTAGTAATAATTTAGGACACAAAAGTTTAGCTGTCATGATATTAGGGCTAATGAAAATTATTTGAAACGTTGGTATGCTTAATGTACCTAATGAAAGCTTTTATGATATTTATTCGGTTCAGTGGGGGTGAACCGTCTAAATTACTTTAAACTTTACTGACAACTTATTGACTTTTTATTTAGTGTCAACTGAACTATATTAATTTGACGTAGGGCTTACGAGGTAACATTTAGATTAGCTGTATCATTCATTAATCAATCCATAATGTTATTTCACATTAGAACTTTAGACTTATTCTAACGGATGTAATTACTCGTTTTAGTATTGGGCGCGCTTCAATGAGTCTAAAAATATTTTACTTACATAATTTCATTTAACTACAGATGAATAATAAACTTCCAGTATAAAACTAAATGTATATATATGACGGTAAATTAACAATAAAAACATTGACAATACCTAATGATCAAGTGATATTACCTAGTCTGGTCATAAGTTCTGTTACTTAGATATACAATTCAATATTAAAATTTAAAAAACAAATCGAAGGAGTTTTTTATTAATCTGTATATTAATCAATACCTTGATTTATACAAAATAAAAATACAAATAATGTATTCTAAACTATTGCAATTATTTGATGTACGAGCTTGAAGTATTCCCATTTCGGACTAGAAAATCATAGTTAAATTTACGCACGACGATGATACTGATAACGACCACAACTTTTGTAAGAGTTCTTGTAGAAAGTTCAAATTTGCGTGACAATATTGACCAGACTTTTACCTTTATATTCTTATACAAATGTATTTCAAGCAACTATAGATCCGTTTGTACACCGGTCAATCTTGATGTCTTATTAAATCGACTTTACGATTTCACATGAATTTGCAGCAAATCCAAAACCACACCAAATTTCTTACTTCATAAGTTTGAATTGAGTCTTGTTTTGAAATGTAATTATGGTCTCAGAGATAAGAAGTTTTATAATATTAAACAAATAAGTTCTTTGGTAAACGTATTCGCGTTTTTTAGCGTTTTCAAAAAGTGAAATTTACGGAAAAGCCATGTGTAATTAAAAGAATTTCATCGATGCCGGCAGTGAATGTTAAAAGATCGCGTCGGAAATGGCGGCGACTAACTAGAATGATTATTTGTTTTTTAAAATGTACATTATATAAGCTTTTTATTCTTATACGTATTGAAATAAATAAAAAAAAAATAGTTAATTTTATTGACTGAACTTTAGTAATAGAACATAAGGCTTGCGTTTATCGTTGTCAAGTACCCATATAGTACCTACAATAGGGTGGTCCAAAAATCAGTTTTTTTTTATTTTCCTTCTCCACAAGGGTCTTTTTATTCGATTAGACTTTCAATACCTCTGTGCAAAATTTGAGTGAAATCGGACAATATTTAGGGGTCGCTATGATTTGGCGATTTTTTTGATAAAAAGAAAAAAAATGACATTTTTTGTACGCACTTCTTTAATACGAATGGTTTATGTGAAATAAACATAAAGTGAAATTAAATTATGCTAGTAATTTTTATCAAAAATTACTGTCGTGGGACTTTTGGCGTATTTAAGTTGCAAATCATAGCGACCCCTAAATATTGTCCGATTTCACTCAAATTTTGCACAGAGGTATTAAGTCTAATCGAATAAAAATACCCTTGTGGAGAAGGAAAATAAAAAAAAAACTGATTTTTGGACCACCCTAACCTACAAGCTTAGAGCTTAGTTTAGGACTAGGTCAATTTGTGTTAATTGGTCTCTTGATATTCATAATTATTATTTATTAACTAGCTACTTGCCCTCGCTTCGATTCGGTTTATGTGACTTTTTTTTGTAACACTCGTACATAATCCTGATAATTATGCATGGAAACCTTCCTCGGGAATCACTCTATTTATCGAAGAAAACCGCATTGAACTCCATGGGGTAGGCTTAAAATGTTTAAATAGTTACGTACACACACATACAGAGGGACAGACGGCGGGAAGCGACTTTGTTTTATACTATGTAAAGATACTTTATGTGGCACGATAGAACCTCTATAGTCGGTGATCGAATTCGAGATCAAAATCTAACTGTCCTCATCTTATTTATTTAGTTTTTTTAACATTATTTCATAAAAACATGAATGAGAACTCGTGTAACTAGTAATATTAGGGTAAGATTTATCGATAAAAATACCTACTTACACTTTTTTAAACCAAAATGCAGTAATCACAGCGAATGTGCGCCGTTGAGGTTAGGATTTGGTCTGGAATTCGATCTTTTTAAGTTTTTAATCGGTTTATATATCTACCTACTTACCAATACTATACTGTTTTCAATTTAAATGGTATTTGATGGTATTTATTATTTATTCAAATAATTTGACAAATTCCTGGCTAAATAAAATTTACAAAAATACTTTTTTATGTGGTATCGCAGACAGAAGTTAGCACGTTTCAGTCATCTGGCCGACTGCGACAATTCGCAGTCTGGAATCTGGAGTCGGCTGAAACGTGAATCGCACCTAAATATCAAAAGGTCAAATCCATTTGCAAATCTAGAACTAGGTTTTAGACGTTCCTGTGTAGGAACGCAAGGAATTTATCTTTAGCCACCCTTACTCACTGGAGTAAGTAATATGTGTCACGGCGTCGGGAATGGAAAGTGCATATAAATAGTGGCGAGAACACTGAGTGGGCCGCTTAAGTAACCCATAGCTCGTAAACACGCTCGACACGTCCAAATTGTCTCAGCCGCTCCTTAGTTGCGGTTTTAAGCTCCCCGTTACAAACCTTTGTAATGTTAATTACCCGGTGGAATTAAATTGATCTTATCATTTGGCTTTGTTTAAGACTATTCCCTGTTCTGGTGGCAATGTCAGGGAACAACTGAAATTCACTTACTTTATTAAAATGTTGTTCATACTTTAAAAGTGCTTGTAATTATTCGCGTCTTTGGCACGCCGTCGTGTCCCTGCAAGTAGCATATCTACTTTGTTTTTGCATTATTCATGTTAACCTTTAAGAATGTAGACAAGTGGGACCTTTTTTTATATCTCGCGCGGATTCCATTCACACGCAATGTACGGTACATTACTTTATGAGTAGAGATAATTTGATCAGAGAGCTGCGCGTCGAAATATTCGTTAGGCAAAACTGTCCTCATTAAAGGGCTCGTCTCTTGTAACCCAACTACTAAGACTCCGACCTTATTTGTATGTGTAGAAAGTTGTATTTTCTCTGGCTATTCCGTCGCTTATATGCCCTTCTGAGTTGGAAGGACAGTAGTCCGCGTTACACTTATCTCACTTGCATAATTGGGGCGTGTCGGCGTCCGCGCATCCAAATAATATACACACATTCAACCCCATATGTTTACTGTTAGCCGCGGTTTTACTAGAGCAATCGTTTACGTGTGTTCTAGGGCTGCGCAATCATTTGGTTTCTTATGAATTATTGGCCTATTTAAATTGAATTTCCCATTTTAAACAAGGTTGACTTTGGATTTCTCGTTTTTGTATCAAAAATGGTAGTCAAACTTGGGCAATGAGACGCATAGGTACGATTTGAAGTTAAAATATTGGTGCAAATCTATAATATAGGTTTGTGAATCCCCCTGCACATCCCTTGTAATATCTTAAGCCAAATCAAATATTTATTTTAAGCATAAACTCAGTCATGTTAAATATGAGATATGCATGCTATCAACCGTATCATGATAGAGAATCTTTGTGATATTGTGCTATTTGCTGATGATACATCATTGATTTTCAAGGTAGACCGAAAATCCGTCAATTACACTAGGATAAACGCCACGCTGCGCTAGGTAAAGTACTTAATTGGTTTACTAGTAACAATTTGCTACTCAATGCTAGGAAAACTAAATGTGTTAGGTTCGCTTTGCCTAATGTTAGACCGGTAGAATCTAGTATATTTCTAAATGGCGAGTGTTTGGAAATGGTAGATAAGGCGCTTTTCTTAGGGATAACTATAGACAAAAACTTGCAATGGAGTCCCCACATAGCAGTACTAGCAGGTAAATTAAGTTCTGCAGCTTATGCTGTTAGGAAAATCAGGCAACTTACGAATGTTAGCTCGCTTAGTTTATTATAGTTATTTTCATAGTGTTATGTCATACGGTATTCTGGTTTGGGGAAAAGCTGCTGACATACAGACTATATTCGTGTTACAAAAAAGAGCCATCCGTTCTATATATACCTAATCTAAACTCCCGTGATTCTTTAAGATTACTATTTAAAGAAATTAGTATTTTGACAGTAGCGTCACAATTTATTTATGAGAATATTATATATGTCATTAAAAATCAGGACTCTTTTATTAAGAATTGTGATATACATAATTTTAATACAAGAAATAAAAATAAAATAGCTATTTAAAAATTTCGTGTTCGTAAGGTTTTTAAATCATTTGTAGGTCAATGCATCCATTTCTATAATAAATTACCTGACGAAGTTTTAAAGTTACCATTTCCAGTACTTAAAACTTACTTGAAAAAGTCGCTGATGTCTAAAGCTTTCTATAGGGTCGAGGACTATCTATCAGATAAAAGTGCTTGGCCTAAACTAAACACCCAAATAACTTAATAATAACTTAATCGTAAGAAATATGTACTTAAACATTGTATATTGTCTAGGGGACACGGTTTCTGTAGGAGAATGTATCGAAACTTTTTATGTAGTTGTATTACACCATCATAATTAAGTATAATTTTCATAATTATTTTCTATTACTTACTACTAATTAGTTCTGGAGAAAATTCAGAGTTTTGACACATTTTCCTGCTCAACTACGCGTGAATACATTTATTTCTTATCGTATGTTATATTCATTGTTTTATATAATGCTAGGTTAAGTTTTAAAATTGTATATTTAAAAAACGACTAACTGTTGAGTTTCTTGCGGCGCTTCTTCTCAGCAGTGGTCTCTTGCGAAGCGCTGGTAGATTTTTGACGTGTAAAAGTGCCCGTGCGGCCTACTTACTGAATAAACATCTTTTATCTTTTATCTTTTTATCATGGCAATCCGAAAACTGGCAGCACTATCAAAATGTAAATCTACTAAAATTCTCAAAACAAAATTTGGATTTGTTAACGTTTGAAAGTGTACACAACACTCGCTAACTAAGTAACGCGGTTGCCTGCAACTCGTGCAGTGTAATGACAGGTGCTTACCGTTACCGCGGCGCGAGCGCAGTCGGCCTGCGCAGACGCCGATTAATTAGGATTGCTCTCGAGACGCGCGACAGCCACAGCCGCCCGAGACGCCGCGGATGAAATCATCCGTCATCATTACAGGACACGGTCTGACCATCGAACTACTTAAATTCCTGTGCTATTTTCACCGGCTATTTAGCAATTCGATTCTCTATTAAAGTGTTTGAGATCTCGAGATTCGTTTGATTAAGTTTTACACTGACGGATTATTCTAGCTACCATTTCGAAGAAATATTAAAACAAGACGTGTCATCAAAAGTAGTAAATCATGTTCTATTAAAGATAGTAGGTAGTTGTTATGACACAGTTTTGTCCTATTAGTAGTAACGTTGTTTACGATTCACCAGCCGAGGCGAGACCTTGTTTTTCCTTAATTTTGGTTCCAGTGAAGAATGTCGTAACAGAGGCGTTGTTTTCGTTTGCCGGGGCGGTTTAATCGTCCGCCCACGTGCTCCGGCGCATTCGTGGCTCGCAGTCACGAGATCTTCCCTCCACAAGTACAAGAAAACCATTAAAACTTTTACAACACTACGCTTTTCTGTCAACATGCGTATGCTCTTTGATTTTCACGGAAACTTCTTTCTGTGTTTATATATAATTTTGAGAAATTTTGAGGTCATGTGTAAGGAATTTTCAATTTTCCGCCCAAGATCGGAGTAAGATCTATTTATGCACCGAGCCAAGGGGTTTTGGTTATGCGAATTCTGTCGCGCATAGGAATGGAAAGTTTGTGTTGATGAGTACAAACAAACGCGTTCTGAGTAATGCACGTAATCCATACATTGTAGGTGGTACACAATGCCGTCAACTAATTCGTTGAAATCTCAATTTCTGTCTTATTTTACAAGTTTATGCTTTCATTCAATTTACCTTACGACTTCCTTCATTGCTTTTTATCTGCGCTTGTTGTAGTTAAGGTAATTTCGTTTTTTTTTTAAAAGAAATCCTTGTTGTTGTTAGAGTACGTTATGTTTATTATTGGTTACCTTGTTGTGTTGGTTCGTAATTTAGTAGTGATCATCCGATGTGTCAGAGACAGTATTCGACAGTTTATGGGTGGCAGTTAAATATACCCGTCTCGGTTTGTCGTTACAAATAGAATTTTGGCACTGACTGTCCGTGGTTGTGTAATTCACATATAAACCACTTGTTGAATTTATACTGTCTTCGTATCGTTAATATAACTTTTATTATAGTATTAATCACGACTTACTCTTATTATGATTTAATTGTATTGGGTTTGATTTATTCCGGAATGTGGAGCTTTTGTACTTTTTTATATGGTGACAAACTATTACTATGGTCATAATGGGTACATTAATATATTGGTGTTTACATATAATGCACACATTTTAAACAGAATCGACCTTTTATCGACAATGTGGGAGGTAATTAGCCAACTCGTCCTCATTTTAAATACCCACCTTGACCTCGTTGTCCGCATGATGCTCTATTATTCAGTTTTATACTTTTCTGTCTGTACTGTACCAACTCATAAAGTTTTAGGATAGTTTTGCAAATAGGTAGTAAATCACGGAACATTATGCAGAATCACCTGAAGGTTTGTTGATTTATTACGTACGTCTAAAGATTATTAAGAAGTTGCGTGAAATGTGGAGCTTGTCGTAGTTTGTTGCGGCCATGGTTAACTGCCAAATGCATTACCAATAATGTCTGAAACTTTAACGCTGTTGTTGGCTGCCGAACGGATATTATTATGATAAACGCAGGGGTGTCGTCGCGTGCGATTAGCGCGAGGACCGCGAGGTGCGCCGCCATGCGAACCATATTACCGATATCTACCGACAGCATCTTGGACCCGTGTCAACACGCCGGTGACAAACCACTTTCAATTTCTAAGCCGCTTCATCGCAAACCATCAACGAATACACCGTTAATTCATTAAAATCAAAAAGCGCCTCATATAATAAATTCTAGAAACATGTTTTTATACCAAAGATAGTTTTGTATTTAGGCCAGCCCCTGTGACACCTATCAACTAAGTGGCATTTAGACATATTTCGGCCGCCTTTCAAAATAGTTCTGTGAAATAGCGCTGTGGTTTTAACATGAAACAAATTTTTCACTCTATTATGGTGACACAGAAAGAATTTGTTTATCTCATCTTATAAAATTTTACGCAGACATAATAAATTGGGCCGTTGCACTTTTCGAATAAACGTGACTTTGTAATATGTATGATTTGCGATATTAAATATAAAATTTTCCTATGAGATTGGTCCAAAATTAGAGTTTTAGATGCTCCAGATCCCATTATTTTTCATTTGTTTTTTTCCGCTCATTCTTTTTGCGGTTGCCAATGCACCCGTCTATAAATTTTAGTCTTCTAAAGTGGCGGAATCAATTCACTCAGCTGTCAGCAGAATGACAAACGAACGTATGTACGAAGCGAAATTGACTATAAATATAGTTTTATTACGGAAAAACAACGTAAGAGTTGCTATCTGCTAGCTAGATAGGTCCGAGATTTGTTGCGCGTGAAAGACAATAGAATTCTTTAAACGTTTTCGTTTATTGTTGTCGTTTATTTTAACAACACGTGTAACCGAACGAAGGCGCGCGCGGGATTTCATAAGTCGGTTAAATTAATGTGATGCCACTAGCGCGACATCCAATGTTAGCATCCCCAAATACATTCTAAATTAAAGAGTGCCATGGACACAACGACATAAGCTTTAAATTTTTATAAGACTTTCCGGCACGCTACAACTCACTGAGATCCTTGTAGCGATCTTCAGCTTCAATACATGTTTTATGTTTTAACGATTTTAAAAGTTAGAGGCAGCTTCCTGAAAAAAGTTTTAGTATCGTAAGCAGACCTGCTAATTTGAGTGCAAATGGCAATATATTTACGTAACTCGGGAGTGAGAGTTTATTCTTGACGTAGGTACCTACATTGGAAGATTTTGACGTCAATGATTTAAAAATGCAAGAGGTATGCGCTAGTTTGTTGCGGATTCATTGCACTAGATTCTATTCAATTTTATAGTTTTTATTCACAGACTCTATGTGTTGCACATTTGTGTGCGTCTCTTTGAACTTTATTGGGCTATATCACAAAAGGTGGCCTAGTTTACTTAGATACCTATAATGATTATTTAATGAATTCAGGAACTTGCCTAGTTTAACTGCAGCCAGAATCTAAATTTATTTAAACAATATTATTAATACTAATGCATTTTGAAAAAATACCTGGCAAGCTTTGGCCATAAATGATTAGTACAAGTAAGAGTAACATTACCTCATCTTTTACCGAAAACAGGTGCTGTGAAAAAATAATGCCAAGTTTACATGTTACGTATTTAAAAGGCATAAACAAATGATTAATTCCCGGTTAGCAACATACGCGTAGCAGATAATCATAATAGTAAACATCCGTACAATAGGTACGTGCTCGCGCACAACATGCAGTTTCGAGGCATTTCTGCCATGTATCGGCAGTGTTTACGCGGTGCGACCCTGAGCGACGGCAAAAATAACCTTTCTTATACAATATTCGTTGCCGATCGGTTGTAGAGCAGTTAGAGCGTGCAGCAGCTCCGAACGTGGAGGGAGAATAGAATAGAGTGGGCATTGGACTAGTACCAGGTGGGAAGACAGAGATGCGTTTATACGGAATTACGCATGTATAAACGAGATGCCCCTACTTTCACCTGTCCCTTTCTTGCGTATGCGATAAGCTGTTTGCCACAATTATTGACGTGTAAAAGTGCCCGTGCGGCCTACTTACTAAATAAACACCGTTTATCTTTTTTTTATCTTTTATATCTATTGTGTCAGACAAACCTAACAGCGAATGCATTTCGGACGAATTTTTAGCTGTTTTTGGTGTTTTTGCACCAATTATAAGCGAGAAATTAACATTTTATGTATTGTGGGGTGTTAAAGAACAATGTTGTGATGATTAAGTAATTGTAGCAATTTAGGCTGCAAAGGCCGGAGTGAGCGGAAATATGAGAACATAAGCTTTCATTCGCAAATGGACAATACTACCACGGTTGTGGTATTTTAAATCGTAATTGACACTGTAAACAACTAATCTACACTAATATTATAAAGAGGAAAGATTTGTATTTTTGTGTGTGTGTATGTTTGTAATGAATAAACTCAAAAACTACTGGGCCGATTTCAAAAATACTGTCACCGTTGGAAAGCTACATTCACCCTGAGTGACATAGGCACTGTTTTATTTTTCTGCATGGACGGAACGCAGAACGCTGAGTGGACGCGCGCAACAGCTAGTTACTTAATATAACAGGACTGCTTTTCCATGCTAATATATCGTATTTTTTTTCCGCTCATCGTACGATTTATGTTGATAGCGATAATACACGGTATCCGTGTCATTGCTAACAATTAAATTCAGTCGTAGGTATGATATAAATTTAGTGTTGTCATCGATATAAAATGTATTTTACTTATCCAATAAACTGAGTAATTTTATAATTATGAATATTATTGATCTATAATATTTTGTATTTTCCACTAAAACAACTTTTCACACCACATGCTCGAAATTGCCCAATTATATATCATGCAAAGCTCACCTAAAGTAAGTCATTATGGCCATCGGCTAACCAGCGGGTTATAGTGAGATTCAGTACAATATTATGACCCGGTGGGTTATAATATGGTGCTGAATCTAATTAAAACCTGCTATAAACCTGCATAATGAGATTTGAATTCTTATGAAAAATTACAATTTGTGCGTTTTTTTTAAATAAGAAGGTACATTAAGTTTCAGTAAAACGTTGTTTCTAGTAAGTAGCCTTGCTTTTTATTGTCTCGCAAAAGGTGATAAAAGTTGAGTATTCTCCTTTGGGATAAAGCTGTTTTCGTCTTGGGCGAGCTTTAATCCCCCGAAAGCTCGCTACGCTCGGGAATTAATTCTGGAGTCCCTCATTTACTCAGGATTCAATATCGCGCCCGTTACATGTAACAGTGCTTTATCCCCTCGGTGTATAATCTACTATTATACAGGGTGTTTGGCAGTAGGATGTAGAGGTTTTAAGAGATGGTAGTTAGGGTAATTCTAAACATTTTTGACACCTTTTATTATTATGCAAAGTTGCACGGTTTTTGAGTTTTTTTTTAATTCTTGAAAAAACGCTATGTTTAAATTCAAATTGACGCCTGCTAATGCTTGACTCATTATTAATTGTTTTTCTTGCACACATTAAAAAAAACCATTCCTGTGAAAATCGTCCTACTTTATATAATATCTAGTAAATTGTGGCTTAAAGTGTTAAAATCGGTTAAAAAGTAGCTATTAGGGAAATCTAGCAAATCGTTGGCAACTCAGCATTGATTGCATAGATACCATACTTATATGTATAGATACTATCTCCTTCTCAAAGGTATACGCGAGGGCCAAGTCTATTCTATAGTTTGTTTACGGCGGCTCCGAATGATTCGAACCAGTCCGGAGATGGCATTATCCTCGCATGCCGCGCTCCCGAATACTAAATCCTAGTCGGTGGGACATTCTGGCATGCTCGAGAATACAGCACATGTTATAGTAGGCTTTGTCAACGTAATTTACTGTCACTTATCTAACCTCGGTAATTCTCAACGTGCAATACATGAATTTTGATAAGAGACAGCTCCTTAGAACTTCACATACATTAAATGCATCCCAAACGATTTTTTCATGATGTTTGTACATGAAAATATCTTGACACATAACGACGTCGAAGAAAAGTTAATGTTTTTCATTTTATTAGTTTTTTAGTAGATTGTTAATGTTGTGCGCGCGGCAGCTGATGTCGGGTTGGTAATAATCCTCGTTTTGGCAAACAGCTCGCCGGTCGTCACGCCGTGCCCATAACTCATGCAAGAGGATAATTCGCGTAGAAATAGATAGACGCCGAATTGTTGCCAATCCGCTCCCAGGCGCGTCCGCGTTACTTGTTGAGTTATACCTTCATCCAAACCACATCCATATTTATAATTAACCGTGAAATTAATCGCGATACTAATATGACTGAGATCCAACATTAGAACAACAAATGTGTCACATTATTAAATGTGTCGCACCTATTTTTAAATTAGGTGCGTAGACCGCAAGTGCTTTCTTAGTAATTACACCTGTTGATACATTTCACAAATTAACTTCAGCAGGTATTCATAGACCGTTGAAACTGGTTACTTTAATCATGTCTTTATATTACGTTAGCAATTGATTTATTGGATAGATGAGTATGATGTATATTCATTATGGAGCGTATTTGCCATGGCATGCTAGGTGAGTACGTAAGTAGTACGTAATTAATAGAAATCAGTATGTAACGGGAACGCATAAATTTCATTTTATGAAATATGCAATGCAGCTGCAGGGTACTCGAGCCGACTCTCTAGACATGTTAATTCTGTACGAGTGAGTCAGGAGCGAAAAGGCCAACTTGCGTAATATTACGCCCATTCATGGCGTATCGCCGCCAAACGTGAATCTTCGGCGTGCCAAGCGTGGCATGCGCTGAGGTTAGGTATTCGCGGATAATTTTATATGATTGTGTCAGAGGAGCCCACGTGCCCGCCGGAAATGCCGGGTTTGTTTAGCTTGCACATTTATTTCTGTCTGGCGGTGTCATCTGAGGGCGTCATCCTCTGCGCCCTGCTGCGGTGCGCTTGGCGCTTGCGGGCCGTTTCGCAATGCGCGCGCGCTGCCTGCCGATGGAAATACGGGCCACAAGGGTTTGCAAAACCGATTCGTTATTTCGTTACCAGCCGGTGCCCCCGATAGTACGCACTTTCCTTATAATAAGCGCTACTGCATTCACACCTTGAACCTGAATTATACCGTCTTCTTCATGATAATACTGAATTGACACACTATTAAATACAGAAATAATAGTTTATGCAACAGATGCAGACCTTAAAACACGAGTGTGGTTTTATGAAACGAGCGTCAGCAATCGCAGCGAACAAACAACTTTTCACAATCCTACTTTCGTAACAGCAAAAAACCAACAAACAAATGTTATCTAGAATGGCGGCAACAATGATCCTCCGTGAAGACAAATGGTTTTTTTTAAATTTTAGACAAACGAATGGAGTCCCTTTTCTCAAGTCACTCGAGATCAAATGTGCGGTTTATATTAAAAAAAATATACTGAATTGGCATTTTGAGTCGAGAACTGTTTTATTATCTATGAATACTAGATTAGAGACCCTCTTGAGTTTTGACAGCTGTTCCATATTTAAACTCATAACCTTACCAAAATCTATACTGTTATAGGTAACATTACAGTACAGATTTTACCTATTACCACAGACAAGAAAGTTTTCAAAGTAAAATTGGTTTTAATAATGTTTATCATTTCATAATGGGTTTTGAACGCATAATAGAGGACTGTGACGTGTGGGACGGATAATTGTGTGGATAAAATACGTAAATGCATCGAATTTATTAATAAAGTTATTTACATATACAACGTTACATATAGCATTATAAAACGCAATAAAAATAATAAGCTGTCCTTATAATGGCTTATCCATTGCAAATAGAGAAATAACGTCCACCTTATAGGTAACTAAAGTAAATAAAGTGTAACATTACATATTTAGCAGCTACATTCAAACGATCTGTTTAAATAACAGCAGTGCACACACCTGTCCGTCCCGCGAGCACGTCCAAAATCAACAAGGTATTACTCTCCTCGCTACAATGTAATAAAATAGTTTAATGCGCGACATACGCGTAACTCGTGACGTATTTGGATTAATAGCTTCTTGGTTCATTTCGTATATTAATGTGCTTTAGTTAGTCACCATCAAAGACAAATTTGAACGCGTAATGAGGGTAAGAAACTGCAAAGATAGTTGCAGATGCATCTTCTGATATTCATGAGAACGGCAAACGATTTACTCCTCATGGGAATATAAAAAAGATTGATTAGCCGTCGACCGGTCCATTACTATGCAAACGTAGAATGCCTTATCACTTTCGTCATTCATTCGCTTGGGGAAGGAATTATGTTAGATCTCAAGCCAAACATACATCGGCCCAGCTGGATTAGTCGGATGTCGGTCTCGCCAGACAAAATGCCAACTTGGGTCGCGAAACGTACATTAGTTAGGCTGCTGACTATTGCGTTCCTTGGTACAAAGCCAGAATGGCCGATCCTTTTGGCTTGTCGATACGTTGATCGCAGTGCGCCGCCGCTTCGAAAATAATTGTCAGTTCAGAGATTAACGAACTTCTGCCGCCTGACCTATAAAACAACTATACAGGTAAATTGTGAGCGGCACTTTCATTTAAAAGTCGTAGGCATTCAGAATAATTTATTCTTTATACCTACATGCTTGTAATTAAATCAGTAATTAACATTTTTATGAATGTAGCTGCATTTAAATGTTAAAAGACTTGAGTAAACAGAAATGTTTATATTGTTTTGTTATAATAATGAGCGGGATGCCTCTCAGTTTAGTTAGCGTGTTAAAATATCTTTAGGGCTCATTTGCGCAGACAAACGCGATGCGCGTGGGCAGCCGTGGCGCTACCGTCTTACTTGTTTACCAAGTATTGTCTATTTGCGTGCGCCACAATTACTGACATTTGACAATAGTATTTGCTCAGCCTCTACCCAGAACAAATATTTTCCATACCCCACGTCCATTTCCCTTATTATTCTTATATACAGTAGAGTTCATAAATATGTGTACATCTTAGTACCTGTCATGTTTAAACTGCCATGTATGAATTGTCACAGCGATTAAAGTAACAAGGTAAAAAAGTGTAGGTACACATTTATGAACTGCACTGTACGTAGGTACTTAGGCTTTTTACAAACTGAAAGACTGTTGTAAGTCTAGCACTTATATGATATTTTGTATTTGGTGTTTTTTATATGAAATATGGTTTTTTGTTTGAAATCAAATAGGGGATATTTTACAGTGACACAGTGGGTCAGTACAGTACTGATTGTTTGTTTTATATTTTCAGGTAATTAACCTTCACGTTCCTCTTTTCGAAACGGCTAAATGTTTGGCAAATCCACAATAATTCCGGTAAGTCTGGGACAAACACTAATTAGTTACGCTCAAAATAAGACAACGGTTTTATAACAACAATAAGTAAATACAAATTGGTTCCTGTTTTAAAAATTCCGTGCATTTTCGAACGTGTACACCGAGGCTGAAAAGTGAAAATGTTCAAGGTATTCGCAATATACAGCTCTCCGTTTGAATAAGTGTGTGTAAATGCAACGTATAGGTTATACATTCATTCTCACAGTACCGTGACATGTGTGTGTAAATTTAAGTATATATCTTTGTTGTGTTGGTTTTACCACACCCAAAATTTGTTTGATAGGGTAAAAAGTGCAAAGTGGTCCACATAATACTGAGTACATAACGAAAGCTGACTGCAAATATGGTCTTTCCAATAAACTCGCGGTATAAAAAACCCAGCCTCCTCTGAAATTAACGCAATGCGCAATTACTTTAGCGCATCTCACATGAATCGTTATTCCGGAAAAGAAACAGACGAAACATATAATTTAGTAAACGTCCGATTCTGCAAGCTAAATTGAAAATGCAACTCCAATTTAAAGACAGAACCACAATAAACAAATGGGTTGTTACCTATGGATCATTAAAAAGCTCTTAATATACAGAACGAGTTTAAGAAAACAGCTGGTAAAATTTTCAATCTGTTCGAATTAAATTTGCACTTCGCACGCGTTTGCGAAATGTGGAGCGTTTCAATTAATCTAGTCGCTAAGCGCATTCGGTGCGCGCGCCCACGTTCGTGTACAAACGCCCAATTAAAAGAAATCCATTACTTCCGTCCTTCGTATTGTTTACACGTTTTACTAGAAGTTATTAATGGAAATGCTGCGACTGAGTTCCTGGAGAATTCGCATCAATATTCCTTTCATCTTTTTCCCCTCAGCTTGTCAAAAAAGAATTTTGCAACATGATCCAAATTTTTACCTAAAAATTGTTACTTACTGTGGTGGTCCCTTTTTCGTTAAAAGCTACATGTTCACCGTTAAATGTTGCCTATGGTATACGCCCTTGCTGTGTAAAATATCATCGAAACTGTTTCATTAGTAAAGTAGAGACTGATTAAATGAAGTCGACGATTGATTTAACAATAGAATGGTTGTCGTTGCATTTGCATACAATACAGTGCATGCGTCAAAGCCTGCGGTCGACATAGCGGTGTCGATTAACTGTGGCTACATGGGTTTGCTTACATATCAGTTCTTCTCTAGAAGTCGTTTATTGCTAATCTCCGGTATAAAGTAGATACCCTATGTCCTTCCCCGGGACTCAATCTATCTTTATACCAAATTTCATCGGAATTGGTTCAGCGTTTAACCCGTGATAGCGGTACAAGACAAGCAATGTGGTTTTCTCATTTATAATGTTAGTAGGATGTATGGATTTATAATATAAGTTGGACAAATGATTACTTTGTAAACCACTAACTAGGGTGTTATAAGTTAATAATTTTAAAGTTTTGTGACTAGGTATCTGTGTCACTGTAGCACCGGAATTAATAGACGGATTGTAATACGTTATTCAGTTTGTTTCTGTCGCCAATCGGTTTTTAGCCTACATTGGTGCAGAAAGCTTGGGCGTTCAAGTATAGTCACGGTAAAAAAAGGTTCGTCACTTTCCGACTTTATTTCAACGCACTTAAGGTCCAAAAGTGCCTATACCCAACCAGAAATCCGCCCCGTTTCAAAAGTTGCAAAATTATGTAGCGAAGGCTTTTGTAAATTTCAAAAATGTTTATTCGTTGAACAATTATATTTATACTTCGTTACGCTACATAAATTGGCAGGGATGGCAGGATTTTAATTAAACTTTTATTAGTTTTTACTTTTACCTATCTATATTTGGACAAAATACTACCTCTATTTTTAAAAGTCGATATACTTCACGTGGCGCACACAACACCTACGATTCAATTTTGTATGAGATATTTTGGCATATTTTGTGGTGGCTTGTTTTTCGCGTCACAGAAATAGATTCGTCCACTACTCCGCTAAATAATAAGAAAAAACTCGGGATTGGCCGTGTACGAAATGACCATCCTCATCAATCAGCTGCTTGGATCGAGTCCAAGATTTTTTCCACGTTTAGGTTTCGTAGTTCGTGCAATTATTCGGCTAGCTCTTGCTTTTAAAGCTTTTCTCGTCTTATTGAACTTGTGTCACGAGATGCACCAACCGTAAATTCAAGATAGTTTAGGTACAGATCGAATGGCATTTAAGTTCCTATTAATACGTCAATGTGCACGTTAAGTCTTTTAGGCTGACGAGTTTTACGATTTTGTGGGTGGACGTCTTTTGCTGTATCTGTATCCCCCAGAGCGATAAACAAACGGACTCCGCCCAGAGTATTAGCGATTAGTGTCCTGTGACTATTGCGAGCTATTTCAGACAATGTTGACGGACGCTAATGGTATTTCTGTACTTTCGTTGTCGTGAAAAGTTCCCAGTGAGTTTCGAATGAAGTGTTCACGACACCTTTACGCAATTCCTGTCTCACACCCCGGCGGTTGCCAACAGGCTACGTCATACGCGTCGCGTCGCCTATGTCCCGCCGGAGGAAAGTCTTCTTCTCGCATTCCACTTTTAGACCTAATTTCTTCTACAACGGTGTCGCACTTACGACGTTATTATAATTCGTTTCAGGTGACGGCAGGTATATAGTGACCTACTTAATTACTAATGGTCCGTGGCATTTGCCTTTGTTTCTAAGATACCCAGTTGGATTGTGATGATTGATTTATGATTTTGTGGTTGAAGCTTACACCTCTCGCTGTCTTTAAATCATTTTTTCAATGACTTCATGCCCGTGCCTTCAATTAAAAGAAATAATAACCATTGGAACTATAAATCATTACTTACTAGCCGTAGAACTAAAACATCTATGAGAATGTTGTAAATTCTGTTCAGGAAGTTGGTCTTGTATGGGATTTATTTTCGACTGAAGACGAAGCATATTATAACATAAAAAGAAACTACGACTAAGTGTATCAGACAGGGCCATAAAAAGAGTTATTTCCGGGATCAAAATAAAAATAAATTAATTTATCATAACGATCTAGATGGGTCACGCATTTCTGAAATACATCGTAATTACAAGTTTGAGTTGGGTTAGAAATTTAAACCCTTTATGAAGCACACACAATTTCGGGCAATCAAAATAAAAGAAGGCAAGTAAATCAGGGTGATGTCTCTAATTTTCTTCCTAGTCGGCTCAGCCGGCCGTTGAACTTTTGCGCCTTATTTAGATTATAGAGTGGAGACGACGACCAACCGAACTCGGCACTGCTTCGCAAAATACGAAAATTGCTTCCGCGTTATGCGTCGAATCGAATCATTCATCTCACGCCAGCGCTTGACCTTACGGGGTTTACCATCAATCGGTACTTTCAAAAAGATTTGACGATAGGCCTGCTTTATAGTTACGATGTCAATATTAACACTTTATTAGGCAGTAAATATTTTAATGATTGTATAGTTGTAATGGTTCATGTTGTTATGGTTACAAAGTGGGTATGTAGAGCGCAATAAAGTAACAAAAGACCGATCAGCAAGCCCGGTGCACGTCGCGCAAGTCGCAGGCGCACCGCGGTCCTCGCCCGACGTCTTTTAATGCGGATCAGAAATAGACCACGGAAGCGTCCGAGCGACCCGTTTGGTATTTGTTCAACGTTGACCTAAAACAGAGCTCGTTTTGCTCGTCTGTTATATTTGCGTGGCCGACTAGCGGGTACAGCGCCAGCCAACAGGTAGTTTTTCTATAAATGCATCCGCTACTGACCGGTATCAATATGCAACTAACTTGTCGAATTTACCTATGATCTGATGGTAACCCTAGCAACGGTTACAATCGAAATAATGTTCATTTTCTTATTTTCTTTCCGCGTCGTAGCACTAATATTTGAGCTAACTAACTAGTGATTTAACTAGTTAAGTCTGATGAAAATAACTTAGTTTGGCTACGAAAGTTATGAAATTCAGGTGAGTTCTAAAATCATAATGTTATATAGCGATCATTTTAACTTACCCATCAGCCTCTAAAGTTTGTTCAATCAGTGCAGACCAAATAAGTTCTACCTATGCTTGTTCCACAAATTTGGTTTACATTAGAATAATATCGATCAAGCCGCTCACTACGTTGATAATACTGAAAAATATAATTTTGTAAATATTAAATTTTTTGTTGTTCATCAGTTCATCACTTACTTATAAATGAGAGAATTGCTAGAAATTTTTGACTTCGTTGAATGCGAAAACGTGTGCAAAATAACGATCATTTATTCTCATCTGAAAAAAAAGTATAAGCACGTGGCGAGTTAACATTATTATGAAAAGGTAAATGAATATGATCGCGCGACCGTCACGCGGCGCCGTGCCAGCGCGAGCCGCGCTACATGACGGATGAATGGGACTCGCGCGCGAGCCGCCTGCCGGAGTCCCTCGGCAGAAACGCCCGCTGTTTACCCATAACACCGCAACCGTATTACCTCCTAAATTACCTTGTCTGTACTGATGAATTGCCCATAAATTTTAAGGCTTAATAGCATCCTCGTCAAAAACTTATCGTTTCAATGGTTCATTTAGGCCAAGTATTTAGTCCATTGTAATTATCCAGGTTTATTATTTTTTAAATCAGTCTTGTATGCGAACTGATTACGTGGAATCCACAGATGTAGATGTTGCTTAACCTGGAGCTGTCTTTGATGAATGGTGTTTGTTTAATCTTGTTTTGTATCAGAATGCCCAACGTTGCCAAGGAAATGGTCGGCGTACCACAGGGAAAGTTATTTCATAATGTCGGCGCGGGACACATTACAAGTGTTTCAGTTAATTGTCTAGTGTGAGTTCTGCTCCGGTGCCAATGTCTATAAATCCAGATTAATCAGTCGGCGTTATTATCTCGCTCGCATAATTATCTTCAGTCTCGCCAAGGTTGAGACTTACGCGCGCTTGTATATGAAAGTTTCTAAATTTTTATTTTTGACACCAATACCTACAGGAATTAAAAACAGGACCTCGGTGTTAGAATATAATGGTTTTCAGCTTGTTTACGCCTGTGTAATATGCGGAGTCAATAGTCAATCACAATGAAAACGCTGAACGCGAGTAACACTGATCGTCGTGGATGCCTTCGGGAAAAGCCCAGCCAGTCCATCAAGTTATGACAGGTTCCGCTAGACATGATGATGTTATTGTTGATCATGATTATTATGGTATCACTGACCAGTTAACTTTTTGTGTAAGTCCATGGAATTATTATTTTTGATTTGAACTTTTATTTTCATTATTGCAACCCCTAAAGAAAACAAGAGCTCGCACAATTCGCCTGCTTACTTTTAATGACTATGTGATCTCCAGATTTTCATTACCAAATGGTTGGTTGAGTTGTTTATTCACCAAGTTCAATGACTAGCTAGAACTTTCATCAGATCACTCACGACCAGTCGCGTCTATTAGTTTGACTTTCGCCCAACCTAACTAACCGTGCTATTACTATTACCCTCGAGCAAAATCATTTAGTTGGCAATTGAAGCCCGGAAACTTTCAAGTGGCAGCAAGATGCAATAATAAAGAAATTTATGAGAGATACTTATAAATATGACTAAGCTTTTTAAATATTACTCCCAGTTAATAAAAATGGTAAGTCGTCGTCGGATGTCTAAAATAATGTATTTCATGCCCGAGCCCGGCCGCCGATCAAAAAAAGCCGGACTGCTTTAGTGGCGTGCTCAAACGAGCGTCACGTTTGCGATGTTCATTAGTTTTATCACTAATTTGCACGAGAGTCCCACTGCTTTTTGCAGGATTCCGTAGTATCTCAACATCAGCAATTCAGTTTTCACGTGATGAACACCTGTACTGAATTAAGCCGGACCAACCGAGACCACCAGCGTTTACTACATTATTATTATGATATTTATAGTCAAGTTTTATTGCAACTATAAATATGAAACTACTTATAGGAAACACTTGACAAAAAAGCATATTCAGTATTAGACACTTTAGACAGGGTTATCTACCTAACTCTTCCAAAACTATTGATAAAACCTTTCGGATGTGATAAGTTATTATTATTATCTTATTAGATTCTAAATATTCATTGATTGACTAAGTAGGTACCTACTGTTTTTTCCTTCTTATCTTTAGTCATAGGTAAAAAAGATGGAGAACGTGAACTTTATCGAATTCCTTGGCCTTGGTCTCCGTGTGGTGCGTATTTTTATATTACCTACTACATTTTATTATGTGACTTATTGGTAGACGTTGGCTCTGCCGTGAACTTATTTTTAGAAAAAGTTATATCATGTTGAATTGATTACCGTACAATAAAATAACGTGACGACATGTAGGTACGTTAATTGGGACGGGTCTTATTGTTATTAATATAAGTTTTAAACACATTTCGTATCTTATATATTTTAACGTCAGTGCATTCTGTAATTTTAAAACCTAGCTGTTGTACACGTGCCTTGAGTTTTTGGCAAACAATGAGATTTATTTAATACTTTTTGTTGTTTTATTTTGTAAGTTCGTGTGTTGTAATATCGTTGGCGTCCGTTGCATAACGGGCTGGCTCCGCAACGAGTGTACAAGTGCCTACAATGATCGCGAATCTAATGTAAGGGTAATTTGAGTGTTTTTACAGCTGCACCGCGCTTAGGAGAAGACTTGGTTTAGCTCTAACTGTACTCCGACGATAAACAGACGGCCTCCGACTCGATGAAAACATCCTTTTACGTCATCGGCCGATTATGGTTTCATCCTCGATTTGTTCATAGGAATGTAGAATATTATAGAAATTTCATAAGTGGGATACTGATGTATAGCGATGACGCTACTGTCTGGCGCTAGATTTACGCCGCACGCGTAGATCGTTTACCCTAGTCTGGACTTTCAAATAAAACGATTTTGGCATTTATTGACAATAATGTAAATATTATGAGCATCGGCTGTTGTTAATCGTAGATATCGCCCATAAACCCACTTCGTAGAATGTATCTATCGCGGGTTATGTTTAAACACTGTGGCCAGTAATTACACATTGGAAAACCTAACTGTACTAGTTATCTACACATCAAAACTAGCTGTAATGATTAATTAATAATACTGTAACAATTAATCATTGGGTAGCGTAACTATACGAGTTTGGTCTACCTAGTAATTCAGTGAAATATTTCCATTTTAGGAAAGTTTCCCTTTGAAGTATTTCCTAAATGAATACCTCCAGGTTTGCTGATGGCATCAATCCTCGCTCGCTAAGGAAACCGCGCTAGAGCTTTACCGACTGCCGTTTCATTCATCGACTTACGAAAGTCAATTGAGATCCGAATTTAGCCTAGTTCGGTATGCCAAACATATACACGTTGTGCAAGCGAACTGCTCGGCTCTACATGGCCTCCTAATCAGAACCATTTGGGTACTTACGAATCGCTCTATAGAACGGCCACAATGACTTTTGTTAGTGGTTTGGGTATATCCCTTTTTGCGTCGCTCGCTATGTTGGCGCCCAACCTTTTATTTCTTTATAAATTTACCTTGGTAAGACTATTCTACTCGGCCAAACCAAATGGCTTTGGACACGTTATCGTATTGTTTTTGATTCGGTCGTCATTACCTCAAGTAAATAAGAAGTTTTGGTATTGTCAGTCTTAATAGAATTTGACAATACGATAATATGTCGACAGCAATATCGTTTTAGCGAGCCGAATCTCAGCCCCTGGTACGTTCCTATAAAGTTCGTATATATTGAAAAATAAATGTTTTAGAAAACACAAAAACGCCTTCAAAAACAAAAAAATAACTTAGTTTAAAATGTTAGGTAACAGGTCAGTCAAACTGAACTTGGCGTCCCACAATATTTTTAACTAAAAACTGACTTCAGTTGGATTAATCTGTTACCTACTAATTTAAAAGAAGTATTTATTTTTTGCGATCTTGATGGCGGTTTTGTTTTTTTAAACATTTATTTTAACTTACGCTTTTTAGTGATTGGTTATGATTTGCTGCTATGTAGTCCCACTTATTATTTAATATTCACATTTCAAGTTTGCCTCAAGCATCGCCGCGGGAAAGTCATGGTCATTTATAGGTATTTAAACCCTTTAAATGTGCTTCTTCATAGTCGCTCAACTATATTAACCGAGATATCTTATCGCCACCCTTAAAATTGAGGAGTTATAAAATAATAAATAAATATCAGGGCAAAATTTCACACAAATTGCACTAGTCCCAAATTAAGTTCTAGGCTTGTACTGTGGGTACTGGACATCGATAAACAGAAATAAATCCTTAAATACAAGGTAGGGTCACTACCAACTATCGGTAGGGTCACTACGAACTCGGTGAACATAGATACATAAAAAAAAACATCGTAATATAGAATCTCCTCCTTTTTTAAACTTTTGTTAAAAATGAAGCCGCTAACAAAAACCCAGCAGTTGCGTCGAGAAATTATAAAGTAAACGGTATCGTTATATTATGAAGAATTTTTATGGTCGGTTCTTGAAATACTTTTTTATCCTTTGTTTATGAACTGCATTTGCTAATTGCATTAACATATATTCGAGTAATGTTGCAATACATTGGTCTTGTCCAAAAAAAACTCACTCAAATTACAGAACGATTCTCTATGCGTCTGTTCTGGGTTCTATACGCTAACATTATTTGCAATTAGATTAGCGGTAGGTATCTAAAGATTTTCATTTCTTCATTAGCCATGAATCAATTTTCGTCGGATTATGAGATAATTATTTATTTAGCATCTCTCAAACACTTTTGTTTTGGGTGAATGATGCCACAATCGTGATCAATCAAACGTCGTTTTTATGGTCCAGCTGAATATAAACATAACGAGCTTGTTGATTTTTGCTGGAACGCCGATCCCATCTCGTTTAACAATGAGTCAGTGACGCGCTCGTCCTAATCCTATAACCTCGCTAGTACAAGACAAGGGCGTGTCTAAACTTAGTTCAAATCGGTTTCCGCCATCTGTAACTCCAATATTTTTTCATCTAATCTCCCGGCAGCTTCGGCGGTTTCTTCTCGTTTAATCGTACTTTTTGTCATGTTTATTTTAATTTTAAAAGCCAAGGCTCAGCTGATATGCTATATGAAATATTATAAATAGGTAAAAAGTTGATATGTTATGAAAAATTACATTAATCAAAAGTTGGTTATAGCTAACAATCTTTAGAAAAAGTCTTTGACACCAAGTGAAAATTTAATTAAAGCTGCCCATACAGGTAAGTAGTCTTAATAATATTCTACTTGTTCAAATTTCTCTCCACCACTGGAGGATACTAGTCAGCTCCGCATACAACTGCCCATTTATCGCCAAACGGAAAGCAATCATATTATAGATTTAATCATTAAATAGTATACAAGATAGTCGCATCTCGCCAGTCGTCTGTACGCTGAGATCTTTCAAACTACGCAACGGATTTCAATGCGGTTCATTAATTAGTAGATAGAGTGTTTGAAGAGGATAGTACGTATAATAAATTCTGGATTTTGTACGGGTGTTGCAGAAGACGAGCATAAACCGAAGCGAAGCGAAGGCGGGTGTTATAAACCATATCCAAAGTATTCCAAATTCTAATTTAACAACTAATAATCAATAAGTCTAATAATGATGAAATTTTGTCTCGTAAGTCATTATTAGTAGGTATACAAACCCCTTTAATTATAACACTAAAACTGAAAGAAGTTAGAGGCCAGTGGTCTAGTCGGGTTTGTGTTACATTTAGTGGTTTGTTCGCGAGCAGTCCAGCAGGCGTGGCGACAAAACGGGGTCACCCACCACGCTCTTCTGTCGCCGACTGTTTCCGAGATTCGTCCCACAAATCATATTTAGCCTAGTACTAGCAAAACGTGACTATGGCTGTTTGTCTTGGAATAGATGCTTTAATGAAACCGGGCATCTGATACACTACACTCGTGCCAGACCTAAATTCTAGGAAGCACTCTGCAAACTATCACCTTTGATGAATTTGCCCTATTTAAACTGAAATCATTTAAACCTATTCTGACGGTGATAAAATGACGAAAAACACTGAAATATTACGTCATGTTATGTTGATGTTGTCGTATTCGTCTGAAAACATATTATTTAGTTTAAACTTCGTTAAAAAGCTTTTATGGCTGCGGGTAGTAAATTTTCGCTTCAAGGCTTTACAAGTTTAATTATATGACATCTATTGATGTATATTTCAATGATTGAGTAAGATCATGACTGACCAGGATCATAGATCGGGCGTGGGCAGGACAGGCCGGTGCGCCTACGCCGGCAGTGCCGCGTGCCGTGTGCACAAGTGACGTCAGCCCCACAGCCTGCGTGACGCAGGCCTCACATAACCTGTCATAATAAATGATGCAGTAAACAGATCAAGCTAGTGAGTGATTGGGACACTATAAAGTCAAGGGCAGACAATTACGTTTAAAAAGGTCACCAACCAATAATTGTCTCCTTCGATGTAAATCGCATTTACTCTGTCTGCTCTCGTTTTAAATCCGTGTCAGTAAAATGATCCCCTTAACTTCACCATTTTGACTTCGTTGTAACAAAACAGTATTAAAACCAATAAATAAATAATTCGTCACCTATTTATGCCATGAGTGATGATGACGTTGAGAAAGAAACGTCCTGTCGTCAATAAACACTATTACTTATGCGATATTGTGTTTTATACAGTTTTATACGGCCATTGCAAAATGCAATTTTAAAAGTTAAAGCAATCAATAATGTTTTGTGTTCTCAAATAAACAATATACCTATTTTGATTTTGTGTTAGTTAAATAAACTTCTCGTTTTAAAAATGTTATCATAGATGTGTTACCCGTTGCGGTCGCCGCACTATTCTAGGCTTGTTTGTAATTTTTTCAAAACCTTCGTTAAAATTTGCGTAGATATTGTTTGGATTTCTTGACGAATTTTCTCCCTTAACTCCGATGTGGTTATCGGATTATTCGAGTACACTTTACTCTTCAAGTAACCCCATAAAAACAAGTCTGCTAGATTTAAATCAGGGCTCCTTGGAGGCCAGCAATATCACCTGGCCTCGATATTAAATTTTGAGGAAACATTTCTTGCAGATCTTGCATGGTCACGTTAAAAAAATGCTCGGATGCAAAACGCTCGATGCTCTTACGTGTAAAGCACTATTTCGATAAAAAAAATGAAAAAAAAACAATTTTGGCAATGACACCTTTCTCGTTTATCTTGGTTTTTCTTGTCACGAATGAGGTCGAGACGAAAAGAGAATTTGTCACTGGGCCACCCTGTATATATTTTTGTAATCGTATATTGTTAAGGCTCTAACCTGACTGATGTTAAGTGTCAACAATATTTATTAAATTAGATGAAGCTTAGTCGTTAAAAATTGAGAAATTTTGTTACAGAAATTGTTAAAAACAAAAAACAATAAATACAAAGCGGCGTGTGCGCCGATGCTGACATTTTGATTGACGTGTGGCGCATGCGTCCAAGTTACCAACATTATTTTATTCTCTCGGCGATTCTACGCTACTTCTGCGTTACTGCGACTTCACACAAAATGAGCCTTGATCTACATTATTTGTACTAATTTTAAGGTTAGCTAATAGTGCAGTCATTGAAGCATTATTGCTCCGAATTTTTTTACTGTGAACCGAATTGCATACAATTTTGGAATTAGGTTCATCTTACCCTTAACTTCAAAAGTGAAAATGATTTGAACTCCGCAACCACCCTGGGGGTGGTTGCCACCACTTCTCGGGGGTGTTTGTTTTTTTCTTCAAAATAACCTCGGATATCGATAGAAGGCCTAATTTTAAGCAAAAAATCATCTATAAATCCAATACTTTTCAAGTTATTGGCAATTGAAATTTTTATTATTGGCATTTTATGCATTCTAATAAAAAAGGGTTTTGTAGTGCTTGAAATAAGCTTTAAAATGAGCACTATTAAAAGTCTTTTGCACGTAAAATAAGTGAGCTGTATTGCAAATAAGAGGAGCATCTAATGTTTATCCTTAAAAATCAATGGGTTTCATAAGTGCCATTTCCACCAAAATTAAAATTAATCGTATTCCGCCTAGAATTAACTTTATTATGAAGAGTTTGATAGATTGTATCAGTTTGGCTGCTTCAGGACACATATTTTTCAAAAAAGTCAAGATTAAAAAAAATCAAAAAATTTCAAATTCTTAAAACACCCACCTTTTTTTCATAATATCTCAAAAATGACGACAGATACGTATAAAAGTGTAGGGATAAAAAAATTAGGTATTTTTCTGACAAACAATTTGGTTTTTTTGTTTTTTCTGTTAAACAAAAAATGACGGAGATATGATTGTTTAAAGAGCGCGTGGCAGCGCAATCACAGCCTCTCTTAAGCCCTTTAACCCTTCACCGTTTTAGAAAAAGGTTTTTTACTATGTATTGCAATAAAGGATGTTGTAGCTCTCTTAATTACCTTTACAATGGTTTTTTATAAATTGTGATAGCATGAAAATTGAAGGAGTTATGGTCCAAAAACTTATGTTACTAACTTATATACGTAAAATGGTAGCAGTAATCATATTTATTTACTGTTTTAATTTAGGGGTAGTTTTAAGGGTAGAAAAGCTTAAGAATATGATAATCATTTTCGAGAGTGTGGAATAATATTTAGGTAATCCTTTTCATTTTATCAAAAAAAAAAAAAAAACAATTTTTTATCAAGGGGTACTTTTCAAGGGTTGAAAGGGGGTTAAAAATTTGATAATTATTATAGAGAATATAAAATATTACTTACTCTAGGTATACTTACATCTTTTTATGTCATACCAAAGTATTTTTTTGTGATTTTTTCAATTTAGGGGTTGTTTGCAAGGGTTGTAAGATTTTCAAGGGGTTGAAAATGATTTTAATATGAGGTAATTGTGTTAGAAAACACTTTACAATTTCACCACTTACTATTAGACATGTTTTCTAGCGATAAAATGGCTCAATGTAAATTTTTCCATTAAGGGGTTGTTTACACCCCTTAAAAATAATAGGCGGAGTTCAGATCATTTTCACTTTTAAAGTTAAGGGTAAGATGAGCCTAATTCCAAAATTTCATGCAAATCGGTTCACAGTAAAAAAATTCGGAGGTAAGACCGTATTTTTCGCTTCAATGACTGCACTATAATGCATATGTTGTGTTTTGAGATACAAATTGTCGCTTTCTATCTCGTGGTAACTTTGAACATTAGGGAGGAAGGACTATCTTTTATTTATGTATGTATTACTAGTCGTTGTGTCAAGGCTATCAAGAGTTCTAAGTAATTTCGTCAAATCGTAGCACTGCGTTTGTTATAGAATATATCTAGCAAACTAGAGCTAATTTAGCGCCATTTGTCATATAAACATAATAAAACTGGTCGCGTGGGACGCGACGAAACGAGACAAATGATTGCCTCGTTGACAGTTCGCACCGCAGTAGCAACGGTAAAAATACTACTATTACATATTTTAATAAATCCAGTTGGTGAAAAATAGGTACATATTGTATTTTAGAATCCCCCTACGAAAACTATGGTTTTTAACATTTTCCTTCCGTTTGTGTAAAACATTTTAATAATTAACGATAATAAAAGTGCTAAAGGTAATATTTTTGTCATCTACTGTGACATTTCAATTTCACGCCTACTTCACCGTCGTACAGTCAAGGACTTTAATTGTTAAGCCACTATGGAACCCTGTCATAATGACAGCGTCAAACCATATGAAAGAAATTACGCTAAAATTAATGATCAACGTTATGCGACAGGGTTCCATAGTGGCTTAACAATTAAAGTCCTTGACTGTACCTAGTAGATTCTGGTTTATAAATACCGTCATTTAAACTTTGCATTAAATCGGCAATGTACGAATGCCGTAATAATTTCGTTCCATGGTTTGTAATGGTAATGACTCACCCTCACGCACGTGCGCAGGCGCGGGTTTGTTTACAACATGGTATTCCATGGTAGTAGAAAAGTACTATCAACAAACAATGCAAATATTATATTTTACATTTTTGATGTCTGCAGTAGTCTGCACCTGTTTACGTATCTTTAACTTTTATACATCACGTATGCCGACAGATGTTTTATTTATTCCGCATCGTATTTCCAACTTTATTGCGAGTTTTAAACATTGCGTAATACTTCCATCTTTTCTCGTCTCTAGCTAGATATTGTTTAGGTTGTCTTCGTAAGGCATAAATACTGTTGTATTAAAAACGTACACAAAACACATTGCAATCATTTTTCTGTACGTATACTTTACTGCTCCTGCGGAATGTTTACGCGTTAACAATTGAACATTTAAACGATCTCGAAAAGCTACCTATGTGGCCATGAGATCACCTCGCCCAACCGCTCCCACTGTATTGAGCTTTGTACGCGATTCTAATGTTTCCTATCATAAACATTTCGATCGCGACAGTGCACTCGACTATTTTACATTTCTACCGTACCTTATATTAAACAAGTTTAATTGTAAGTTGATTGTATTTTCTTTGTTTCTATTTTATTATCTTCATAAATTAGCGTTTTTTTTTTCATATTATTTTTTATTTTTTTTATTTATATGTGTTTGAAGAGAATACAACGGTGTTATCGACTTATCGCATTTACTGGTGCATGGTTTGTAGCGTGTTCAGATCGGACCATTGTACAAATAGGCGTAACTAATTTTTGTATGTTTTTTTGATTGCCATAGCCGTTTCGTTGGTAAGGCCACTCCTTAAACTAGCGGTAGGTACGACAGTGGTATCCTTATCCTGATGTCGTAATACTGCTGTACCGCCAAGTCAGGGATAGGCCTTAAAAACGCATTTATTAACTAAGACGAATAATGACCTCGGTGGTTGTTTAGAGAGCCGATCGTCGTGCGGCGGAGGCGGCGGCTCCGAAGGCCCGGAGGGGCGCGCGTCGTGGCGCGTCACGCTGGACCACGACCTCGTGGAGACCCTGAGCGCCATCTACCCCGAGTGGTTCAAGCCGCAGCACCGGCGCGAGCGCGCCGCGTCGCCCGCCTCGCCAGTCACGCCCGCCTCGCCCGCATCCTCCCCGCCCCCCCACACGCCGGCCACATCCGCTTCCGACGACACCTTCAGGTAACCATAACAGCTACGAGGTTCAACTATGTCCCTTTCTGTTCCTGACGGTTCTTATACCGACTGGCCCAAAGTAGTCTTGACGTTCTACTTGCCAGTGTACCTCCATATAGAGTACCTCCGTACCTATATATTGTGAGTTCGATACGAAGATTAGGTTAAGCTCCGTTTACAGTACGATTAACAAGATAAAATTGATGATCGCGTAATGGGCTCATAGATTTGTTATGATTTAAAACATTGGGATCCTTTGAGTTATTTATTGGTATGACTCAAGAGTTTTCCCGTTTGGCTAAACCCACTATTTCAGATCACTTCACACATACGATAATTGATATTGGTTTTATTTGGTAAGTTTCGAGTTAGTAGTACTTTTGTAAGGCCTAGTCCAAATGTTTATTAATATGACATTCGAGACCTACGATAATGTGTTCAGACTGCAGTATCATGAGGTGGTTATGCCTATAAGCAACCTATAGGCATGTAGTGATGGTGGTATTGTTGTCAGCTCGGGTGCGGAGGAGATGGCCGGCCGGCAGGCGGGCGGCAGCGGCAGCGAGCCGGCCAGCTCGCCGCCGCGCCTCTCGCCGCCCAAAGTGGTCGTGGACGACAGCCCGCTGCAACCCGCCATGGGCAAGCACAAGGAATGTAAGTATCTTCGGTAGAAAATAAGCGCGCCTCTTTTTAGGCTGATCAGTAGTGCTACCAGCGCTTTGCGGAGCAACTGCAGACTACAAAAAAAAACAGTGCAACTACAGTACTGCCTAACCTAACATAAACGCGCTTTTATATATCCATTCACCTCGTTTGCGACTGAGTTGCACTGCAAATCATTGTGTGCTACGAAGCAGGGCTCGGAAACGTTATTTAAAATAAAGTTCCCAAATCCCAAAAAAAAAATTGCAGTAGTTTCATTTCACAAACGAAGGTTTAGCACATTTATGTTTCGCATTTTATTCATTTGGTCAAATTATCACTTGGCATCATTTTACTTTATCAAGTTTTATCAAGACAAACATTTATTAAGCAAATGTTTTCCTTTGCCTAATATTATAGTCCAAACATTTTTTTGTGTAAACTGTTTCTTCGCACATTCAATTTATAGAATGTCCATTTAGATTAGTTTGTGCTAAAACTAAGGTAGGTTTAGGTTAGGTTAGAGTTCATCAGGCCCGAAGGGCCAATATACGCGGAATTGATGCCCCGCGCAGCGGTGCTTTGTCGGCTGTGTCACGGAAATAACTTCATTGTATCTTCATTCAGTAAAAATAAATACCAAGTTATTTTATTACCAAGTTAAAATATTTTGTACCAACTGTAACATTTACCTACATTACTTAACATTTGATAAAATGAAACATTACCAAGTAATTATTTGTTAAACAACAAATTGACATAAATAATTTTGCTAACTATAAAATAACTATTGGGTAGTAACACCGCAAATTACATGGAATTTCAGAATTAATGTTAAACATAATTATATCATACAAACGGTCAATGCACTTACATTTATAAATATTTTCCTCAATAGAGTATACTACCTACAACAATATTTATATTTGAAATGGAAGTCATTGAAGTCAATACGAATGTCGCGTTCAATCTGTGAGGGCTGCTATCTTCGATCGACGACCGGTGGGCGCATTAGGATGCCGGCGGTGTCTACATATCCGGTTGTAGTTCCCGACGCTCGTCCACCATGCGAATAAACAAACGTCAACATAAACATGAACAAAACATCTACCAGTGCTTCATAAAATAATCAAAAGATTTTACGATCGACGCGACAGACAATCACTATGGCGTTTAAATGACAAACGTGAACATTACTCTGCCAAACTATAAATTATTTATCATCTTCGATAATAACATTGCCAACCCTGTGTTTATCGCCTGCCATTTCGGCTGAGGAATACTAATTTATCATATGTGATAAAAAAAACTCTTAACAAAGATAATAATCGCCCTCATTGTAATCAAAGATTTCCAAAAAATATGCGTTAAAATAAAAGAGAGCGATAATGCTGGCGACGGCGCCCAGTAACCCACAATATGCGGCCCACTGGTAGTGAATGTTTCGTCTGTAATACGGTCGCGGCATAACACTAGTTTCCTTGTGCAGTGTTTACGTTGGCCGCGCGCCAGCGTTGTCCGCCCGTCGCTCGCCGCTTGTCTATACAGCCGACAACAGTAGCGCACGAACCCTCCTACACCAAAACACGAAATCTATCGATGAGTCGTAATACATCGACGCTTCGATCACGTACACTCTTATATTTACTCAGCGAGCTACGTCAATCTACCTAGCGTCATAACGCATGTGCCTCGCTCAATACTTACTCATTTGTACACTCATATCGTAATATGTTAATGGTATCCTAAACTGACTGCATTCAAATCGAAATGTTACCACAGGAAAGACTATTTCAATTTGTAGGTATAATTATTTGCGGAAAATTGATGTCACATTTCTATAATTATTATACAATAATATATTGAGGAAATAATGTTTCCATAATGCTAAACGTTACCGATGGAGTTACACCTAATAATGACCACACAATTAAATAAATTGTAAAAAATAACGAGTGACGTGTTTATTTCAGCGTTGAAGGTGAAACTGATGATGAGGCGGCCGCTCAACCAGCTGGTGGCGCAAGGAATTATGCCTCGTAAGTATTGCCAGCTTACACATCCGCTTTTATTATAATTTACTAGCGACCCGCCCTCGCTTCACTTCGGTTTATGTGAGTTAGCTGTATCACTTGTACATAATCTAGAATATATTATTAATAAAACCTTCCTCTTAAATCACTCTTATCTATTGATGAAAACCGTATTAAAATCCGTTGTGTATTTTGAAATATCTAATTGTAAGCGTACAAACAGAGAGACCGACGGCGGGAAGCGACTTTGTTTTAACCTATGTGAATTGTTAATTATACAATATTCACGAGCTTATTATTAATTTTTACAGCACTGAAGACGCCACCAGCTTACTTTGAGCAGTCCAAGCAATTGGAACGAGCAAAAACTGGAGATTTACTGAAAGCTAAAATACAACGGCGACCAGATCGCCAAGAACTCGAGAGGAGACATATTTTAGAACAGGTCGGTATTCCCGTAGTTAAATAAATAACCATTTATTTTTGAGACAGTGGAAATACGTTCCCCGACATGGGTTGGCTATCCTTAAGAGGGTAAAAAACCAAACCGGCGTGCTGTGCTGGTTAATGAAGACTCCGTGGGTTCCCCTAAAGACCACTGGGCGTCCGCTAAAGAAGCAGACGATTGTGTACACCCACGACCATCTGCCCAGACAGGTAGAGCCGTGCAAGGACCCCCCGGGCCTCTGGCTCTACAGGAAGTTCGGGTGAGCAGGGAACTTAAGTTCACTGAGTTCGCCTTCCCCTCTGCTGTCTGCCTGTAGTGTCGGTTGCTTTCCAGGCGGGGTTCCAAGCATCCTGCAAAAACATACACCAACACCACACCTGTCCCATATCTACGGTGTCCCCTGAGGTTTCAGAGCAACACGTAGAGGAGTCGCCATACCTGGTGACATGGGGCTGCTTTCCGGGAACAGGTTGTGGCACCCACAGTCGGTGTCCGTTCTTTCGAAAAACTCCTATCACCCACCACCAAGTCGAATATTAGCCATAAGGAAATAGCTCAACGACGCTGCCTTCTCGCCGAATATCGCAAGACTAGAAATAAAGAGAGACTGCAACACAAGCCAACGTGGAATCCGGCCGGCACCCATAACCATCGTTATCCTTACCTTTTTCCCTTTGTTCCGTTTACGATTACTCAGCAAAGACCTGCGTAACCGTTAGTTCGATATCGTCACCTTAGTTCCATTCAAATTTCAATTATTCACCTAGTCGCTATTTTTCGATGCCAACGCAGAGTCGTAATTTTTTGAACTGGATTATTTTTATGACTGCACGGTTGCCACTTTTGCATGGTTTCCAAATGTTAAGTAATTAATTATTAGTGTTAGGTTCCTTGTAAAAATATCAGAAATTACATTCGGTTCGACTCAAAATAAATGTGCCAGTTATGAAACACTAGCGACCCGCCCTCGTTTCGCTTCGGTTTATGAGTTTTCTGCAAGACCCGTATATAAAAAAAGAATTTGTTATACATAAAATCCTTCCTCTTGACTCGCTAACCCTATTAAAAAAAACCGCATCAAAATCCGTTGTGTAGTTTTAAAGATCTAAGCATAAGTACATAGGGACAGACAGACATCGAGAAGCGACTTTGTTTTATATGATGTAGCTAAATCTAAATTGTGTCAACAGGAGAGCCATGTGGACCCCAGCTTGGCGGAGAAGCAGCGCATGCTCAAGAAGGCGCGGCTGGCGGACGCGCTCAACGACCAGCTCTCGCACCGGCCCGGCCCTCTCGAGCTCATCAAGAAGAACATCCTGCACACCGAGGAGGACATCGAGACCGCCGTCAAGAGCGGCACACTCGCCTTCCGCGCCACCTGCGAGGGCGCGTCCGGCCGTCCCGAGCACCCCTCCTCCTACTGCGGCCCGCCCGAGGAGCTTTCCCCTTCCCCCTCCCCGCCCTGCCTGCTGTCCCCCGCGCCCTCTCCCGCGCCCGCGCCTGCCGTGCAGCACCCCGCTCCCGGCAAAGCCGACAAGAACCGCAAGAAGACCAAACACAAACAACAACAACCGAAAGCGCGCTTCAAGTTTCACGAGTATAAAGGTCCCCCGAACGCGCACAAGGCGCCCTCCCCGCCCGACGCCGCGGAAACACCCTACGAGCTCCTGCTTCAGCAGCAGCAGCTCCTGCTGCAACTGATGCCCGCCTCGCCGGCGCCCTCGTCGGCCTCGGCCGCGTCCGACTCGTCCGAGTACTCGGCGCCACCGCCGCCGCCGCCGCCGCCCGCGCCGCTGGCCCAGATCTCTCTCTTGATGCCCACGCGCTACGAGGACATGAAGGTGTCCGACCTGCGTGCCGAATGCAAGCGTCGCAACCTGCGCGTGTCCGGGCCCAAGCCGCAGCTCATAAGCCGGCTGCGCCCCTTCTTGCTGGAAAAGGACGAGCCACCGCGTTCACCAGCGTCTGTCGCGTCCATAGCGTCTGTCGCCTCGCCCGAGGCGCGCCTCGAACCGGAACCGGCCGAGGACATCGTCCAATCGCAGCGCCGCCAGATCGAGGAGCTGGAGCGCAAGCTGGAAGCCTCCCGCCAGCAGCTGGAGGCCGTGCGGCGCGAGGCGGCAGGTGCGGCCGCCAGCGACCAGAGCCGCCGCCTGCTGCAGGCACACCTGTGCGTCACGCAGCTGCGCGCGCAGCTCGACGCGCTGCAGCAGCCGCCCGCGCCGCCCGCGCCCGCGCCCCTTGTTGCGCCCGCGCCGCCGCGCTACGTCCTTGCCGCCTCCGACGCCGCACCCGACCGCCTCGTACGACTCTTCACCGTCGCACAACCCGCTACGACTGACGCGGCAGATATCACCGCCACAAAGACTGCCAACTATATACTCAACGGTGTTAAAGTGGTCCCCATTGCGAT